>CM050167.1:245994286-245999286 GCA_027410445.1 Discoglossus pictus
TTATATCTATCTATCTATATTTTATCTATCTATCTATCTATCTATCTATCTATCATTACATATCATGTGTATATGAACTGAAAAAAACACATTGATAGGAGAATATACTAATAACTTGGAAACAAGCACATATGCGCACAGTAACACATGCAGTGTACACTACGGGACAATAAAATAAGTTTAAATATAATATAAATATATAATATAAATGTATATATAGTGTATATCTGAGTGTTCAGCAATTTTTTAACTGTTAAGTAAATTCTATAATTTGAGTATTTTTAGTAAAAGCTTATTTCATAAACGTATAAAGTCTAAGACTCCTAAAAGGTATTACCTGTAAATAATACAACAGGACTATGAATGTTAAAGCTGACACCCAGACATGTCATATTATCCAGACTTTTCACAGGAAATATGTCCCAATTACTGTCAGTCTAAGACGAGCAAAATAAAATAAATTGTCCTGCTTCCCTGTCTGGTCCAAGTCACTTGTTATATTCTCAGTTGCGCCTTTCAGTTATTCATTAATCATAAATATTTAAAGTGCCTGGCTTTCCAGCTCCATGTTTTCCATGCTAACGGGAGCGTATTTGCATTTTGTAAATATACACCTCTTTGTGTGTGCATGTAAATATACACCTCTTTGTGTGTGCATGTAAATATACACCTCCTGTGTGTGCATGTATGTGGGAAATATGTTCTGCTATCAAGTCAGGGGAAGATAGATGATCAACCTCTCTATTATATGATGGAATAAAATATATCATCAGCATCTGACATCTGCTGTCATTTATTATATATATATATATATATATATATATATATATATATATATATATATAAAAATTATATTATTATACTATATATATGTATAATGTGTATATATATATATATATATATATATATATATATATATATATATATATAATGTATGTGTGTATATGTATGTATGTGTGTGTTTATGTATATATATGTATATATATATATATATATATATGTGTATATGTGTGTGTATATATATATATATATATATGTGTGTGTGCATGTGTGTGTATATATGTATGTGTGTAGGTATATATATATATATATATATATATAGAAATATATTATATAATCAATCTATATATACATTAAATATATATATATATATATTTATATATATATATAATAAATCTATATTTGTTAGTGTGTGTGCATTATATATAGATAAATACATATTAGAGGTGATGTAAAGCACTATTTTTCCAAGTGTTCCTTTTTTAGATGATATCTCTGAGTTTACACTAATCAGATAAAGTGCAATATTCCCTGCACACTGAGTATAACTCCATCTTTCCTTCTGTTTCTGCCCAATAGCCTCCAGTTTCCTGTATATACATCCAGTATGTCCATGTGCCAGCCACATAGAGCCCTCTTTCAGCATTATAATGTGTCCCTATATTACCAGTGGGAACACGATGTGCAAAAACACTACTTCTCCTTACATTTAAACTATCAAAAACAAACAAAGGATTTAGAGGTTGAAATGAATTTTGAAACTAATGTAATGTTGATGGTGGGTAAGTACTGAGCCAGTAAAAGGACACTCAGGGCTTTACAAAATAAACTTATTGACCTCTTGCAGTGAGTTTTAACTATTCTTTTTTTACATGCAAATCATTTCCTTAGCTTGAATCTTTATTAGGGGCCATGAGATGCAGTGTTCAGTCTTAGTTTGCCTTCAGGTTGGGTGCTGGGTTTTACTTTTCCATCTGGTCTTTGTTTTGTTG
Source organism: Discoglossus pictus (assembly GCA_027410445.1). Classification (NCBI taxonomy): domain Eukaryota; kingdom Metazoa; phylum Chordata; class Amphibia; order Anura; family Alytidae; genus Discoglossus; species Discoglossus pictus. The sequence continues at coordinate 245,996,059 of CM050167.1, forward strand.
CCTCCACTATTTTAATGTGTCTCTGTGCAAAATGAAACGTCTTGAGTTGCTTCTGAGAGAAGGAAAACTCACAAGCTGGGACCTTAGTGTAAATCAGCTTATCTGTCACTTAAATACTGATTTAGAGTGGGCAAGTACTATGGAAAATACTAAGTAAATGCCCAAACAGGATTACCACTTGTCCCCATGACAGATATAGACAGTTAGACACCCTCCTGCTTCCAGGTTACATCTTGTTCAGACACTTAAGTGTTGTAGAATTTCAAGTGATACACTGTAAGTGTTATATGACAATATTACAATGTAACCATGATGTTTCACATTAAATTGCTACATTTAAATGATTAAATAAAATATGTTTTGTAATCTAAAAAATGTCTAAATATCGTGATCAATCTAAAATTATATGTGATTAATTCAATGTTATTATATGTAACCAGCTAATATACTAGCATGTTAAATATATTACCGCAGATAGATATGTACAATGAACACAGAATAACAAATGCGTATACTATAAAACTACATGTAATACCTAATATACATGTTATTATATGATTTTGCATTATCTATTTATAATAGTAATCATGTCTATGTGCTAGAACAAAAAAAACAAAAACCGAATACATGTCTCTTTGTATCATATATTTTTTTTAATCTATTTACTATGATCACTTTCACATAATGACATACAACAATAAATATATATGTAATAAATCCTACAGCCCAGTCTACAGGTCATAAAGACAATGTATTGTATTGTAATAAATATTATGTTCATTTTATTGTTTGCATTTGTTTCGTTGAACTTTAATAGTAAATAACAAGTCTAGTACAGCTGATGCCTATGCTTATGATGCCTATTTTATATAAATCGATTTATATACTTGTTTGGGGATTTTAATTTGGGGGGGGGGGGGGGCATAAAAGCATCATCTGATGAAGACATCTTGCCTGGTCACAGTGTAGTATTAATAGATTTTATGTTGGCTTTGAAACTGATCCATGCTCTGTTTATAAAGGAAATGGATCAGGTTTCCAGATTAGAGTATTTTCCAGTGCACATTCCCAGCTCCTTTCTGTGTTTCCCAGTGTATATAGTCCTATAATGTCCTATAATGTACTCACCCTGACTCTGGCCTCTGTGAGGTTGGTCCACACTGCAATCTCCTCTCTCATGCTCATGTCTGGGTATCTGTTCCTCTGGAAAGTGGCTTCCAGTTCCTGGAGCTGCTGGCTGGTGAAATGAGTCCTTTGCCTCCTTTGCTTTTTCTTCTTGGAGGGATCCTCCACGTTCCCATCTTCACTCTTGGGTTCTCCACTTCTATCCTTTTCTATGAAACATACCAGAAACGAGAAGGACCTATTATTAGTTTGCAAAGTCTTCCTAATGAGTAAAAAATTTATACTTGGGGATATTTGTTAATGCAAAACTAGAGAAATTCTGGTGCAAAATTATTCTATGACATAATTAACAATTAATCCGCATATTGCAGATCAGAGGAGATCTAAAAAGGTTGAACTTGATGCACTAAAATTCATTTTTTTAACCTCAATTACTATCTAACTATGTAAAAACACAAATGATAAACCATGCATAATATGTCCACTTTTACCCTTTGTAATGCAGGTGCCTGTTTATGTCAGGATTATACACAAGAAGGAAAATTGGATCAAAACTAAGAGAAAAAAATATTTAGTTTACATTGGGACATTTTCTCTCATTTATACTGTGGCACTATTTTGAACCCAATTTTTCACGTTTGCATTTATAATACTTTATTTTTAAGTACCAATTACAGGAATTAATTACATTAAAGAGTCAATAACCACACAAAAAAAGTCCAAACAGCTGCATATGTGACAATAATATAATTACTGACATTATATCAACTGTATATTTCCTGACATTTAGAAGCTGAAATTGAGAATAAATGTAATAAAAAAAAATGTGATGCGATGGTCTGCAACGAAATGTCATGTATCTATATTCATAAATATGTCTGGTTATGTCTGAACATGTATTATATTTATATAAAATTATTCTCGGTGAGATTGGAGGGAAATGTTTAAAACTATGAAATGTCAATGCGGTTATTGTAGTATACAGTACAGTGATTATTTCATACATAACTTACCAGTGTGTATTTTAGGTTTATTACCAAATTCCTACCAAGGAATAAATGTATAAATAGAGACAGGGTCAATTAGTAAAAGAAGAGTCCTTATTTAAAAATGAAGGGTTTAACTATGTAAAAGATTCAGGCAAAAATAAGTTTAATCAATATTTAAAAAAATATACTTTCGATTTCACATAATTTCTGTGAAAATGATTTATGTATATACGTGTGTATGTGTGCATATATATATATATATATATATATATATATATATATATATATATATATATATAGATGTATATAGATAGCATGAACAATACTAATATATCTAATGATGTAAAATAACACATATATAGAGAGATTGAGTATTATACATTCTAAACATTCTAATAATTTTTTAACATTGTATGTATGTGTGTGTATATATATACATATATATATATATATATATATATATATATATATATATATATATATATATATATATATATATATATATATATATATATATATATAAATATATATATATATATGTACATAGATATACATACACACACATGTATTGTCTTCAGTTGTACTAGAGGAACAGGAATTGATGCTACTTGGATTACATACTCCTTTCAGTAGCTGCTTTGAATAGGCCACAGAGTAAAACCCCTTTGGGAATATGCTGACATATTTCTGCTTGAGGTTACCTAAACTGACCTGTATAATCTTAGTTGTTTGTAAAAAAAAAAATCGCATTTCATCTAACCAGAAATTAAATATTAGCAAAAGATCTAAAGCATATGGGGAAAGCAATATTATTTACAAAAATAGCACCTATACAGTGGAAATTTTAAAATATGTAAAAAAGAAGTATATTAAAAAATGGCCAGAAATATGTCTATAAAATTATAATATTCTAGGGATGTCTAGGTGTGTGGATATAATTAATAATAAGTGTAAGTATCAGCGACTAGGAGGGCAGTTTGTTTGCAGTATTTTTGAGTAAATCTCCTACAGGCCTCACCAGATTCTTTACATTCATGGGGTCTACTTACTGGTGGGAGTGGAATGAGGGTGAGGTTAGTCTGATCCCTGCTGTAATTTTACTTTTTTTTCCAGG
>CM050167.1:246004286-246006786 GCA_027410445.1 Discoglossus pictus
ATGTATATATATATATATATATATATATATATATATATATATATATATATATATATGTATATATATATATATATATATATATATGTATATATATATATATATATATATATATATAAACAATTATTTTTCTGAGAAGAATAATTACTTCAGACTAATCTAAAAATTACAACAATTTAAACCCTTTCATTGACACCAGGATAGTTACATTTTTATTTTTTAAACGCTGCAGAAATTATAAATATTTCCATGCTATAAGTGGTCATTTTACTTTTGTTGTTGCTTTAGTTTATTTGTGTTTCTTTTTGATTACCACTAACTCCTCAAGCATCTCATGACTCATTTACTAATACGCTCATAAATTCCAGATGTCTTAAAACCTGTAATAAGGCAGCCTTTTAATTAGCAATTCAAAATATTTTGCATCCCTGCACTAATTAATAAATATATATTTATTGTACTACATTTCTTTTAATAATTAATGACACTAATTATTGTCTTTCTTGTATCCTAAAACTCTTAAAAAACACTTAAAAACAAAACTTCTGACTTCTTAGATTTCTATTTTTTTATAAAAATAAATGATCCAGTATTATTTCAATCAGTATCGTTTGAAAAATACATTTTTACAGTTTGTGAAAGATCAAGCAAACAAAATTTCACATTGTGGAACAACAGCTGAATTATATACCAAGTATCACACACATATATATATATATATATATATATATATATATATATATATATATATATATATATATATATATATATATATATATATATAATATATACCAAATATATAAGTTACTAAATTTACATAATTAAATACTGTGCATGTATACCAACGTATTACAGCAATAATAGGCTGGGTGTATTGCTCAAATTACAATTTAAAATTATTCACAATCAACATTTTTAACCTACCAAAATATAAATTTCAAGTAAATAAATGTGTGCAATATTTATCAAGTAAACTACTGGCTATCAATGGCATTAATGTGTTAAATAATCATAAAAATGCATTTATGATTATACATTTTACTTGTTTAATTTTCTTTTTAATTATATAGATCTAAATCACATTGGTTCGGTACAAAAGACTAACAGATTTCTGTTACCTTCTATTGCAATATTAAAAGTATAAAAAGGGTCACAACTCATCCAAATGGTATTAATAATGCAAGAAGCACTCGTCCTGTTTTTCATTAAAACATGGCTGTAGATATTATTTGTTAAACATTAATGTTGTATCTGTATATTATTATCTACTATTGCTATTATTAGATACTGTTTGCACTAGTGTCTACTGTGTCCATTCTGTAAAAGGGCACTTTGGCATTTAATAATCCCACAAGTAACAACTAGATAAAATGCTCTGATTTTGCAGTTTTATTTCTATCTTTGTGTCTCATATAAAATTCGTAAATATTTTTTTACCCTTGAGCTTGTATGTGGTGGGGGTGGTGCACACCACGTGTACCCAGTAGCACAGTTGTTCAATTGTATGAAAAACATATTGTTGTTAAGTATCTTAGAAGCTACTAAGTACACAATAGTAACCAAATGACTCAAGAGCGTCGGGAATCCTGCCCTTCCTTTATCCTAAATATATTTATGTTTTATTATTTAAACATACATTTGCCTATAAATGTTTATTTTATAGAAATGTATGGATATATATGTGTGTGTATATATATATATATATATATATATATATATATATATATATATATATATATATATATACTCTCATTGTGTGCAATATATATGTGTGTCTGTGTGTAAACAAATATTTATTGCATAGCTGCTTGTTAGGTATTGTGTATAAAACATTCTTAACATTTATAATCCCAGCTACAAACATCAGTTCTGTAGAATATACCTGGGTAAAGTCATGTAATGCATATCCACAGGACCAAATGCTACTATAGGACACCCATAACTGTGAATCACACTTCACCTTCAAATAAAATTGGCCAATTAATGATTACTGTGTATAAAACTTATTAGAGCCTTTTAATACACCACTGAGGTCAAGGAAAGGGAGATTATTGTAAGATCCGTTTAATTGACTAGTTCAGACGTTGTGTTGTGACCTATTGGTGCCTGTATGTTGTGTCGTGACATATTGCTGCCTGTATGTTGTGCTGTGAAATATTTGTGCCTGTATGTCGTGTCGTGACATATTGCTGCATGTATGTTGTGCTGTGACATATTGGTGCCTGTGTGTTGTGTCGTGACATATTGGTGCCTGTGTGTTGTGACATATTGGTGCCTGTATGTTGTGCTGTGACATATTGGTGTCTGTGTATTGTGCTGTGACATATTGGTGCCTGTTTGTTGTGCTGGGACATATTGGTGCCTGTTTGTTGTGACATATTGGTACCTGTATGTTGTGCTGTGACATATTGGTGCCTGTTTGTTGTGCTGGGACATATTGGTGCCTGTTTGTCGTGACACATTGGTGCCTGTATGTTGTGATATATTGATTCCTGTATGTTGT
>CM050167.1:246011786-246504286 GCA_027410445.1 Discoglossus pictus
GGTCAAACTTTAATAGCAACTTCAAGCAGTTACATCTAAACACTGTCAGCAAATACATTGAATAAATCCAATAAAGGCAACATTGTTTAGATATAAAAGATATATAGCAACACTAGGCTTAGCCAAGAGTAATGAGCTGGCTATTACGTGTGTGAAAAAAAGAAATCTCCTCTCACCCTGTTCACTAAAGGACCTTTCAGTAACTGTAAACATGTAGTGAATGTAAAGGATGTGCATGAAGCCTGTTCAGTGCAAGTCACACTCCCCACAACTCACAATCCCCCTATTAATAATCATGTTAGCATCTTGTGACAAGTAACCAGAGCCAGGTACATGGGCCCTTTTATATGCACTGTGATTAATATGGAGTTGCACTTGGACCAATAATATTCTTTATACTTTAACAGCAAATTACAGGATAATCAGAACAAGCAGGGAAAATGTTGTTTACATTACAGATAACACTTATAACAGGTACAATAAAAGATCAGGACATACAATGCCATATAATAATTAATCCTACCAATAACCCCATAGTTGCGTAAATATTATGAGAATGCTACATATACACACATTTTATATATATATATATATATATATATATATATATATATATATATATATATATAATTGTATTATATTTATATATAAATAATTATATATATATATATATATATATATATATATATATATATATATATATATATATATATATATATATAAAGAGTGGGTGAATGTCCAGTAATTCAGATGAATAATCAGAGTATTGCAGTATATAGTGATACCTTTTTTTTATATGTTTATAAGTTTGTCCAATAAAAACGGTATCACTATATACTGCAATACTCTGATTATTCATATATATATATATATATATATATATATATATATATATATATATATATATATATATATATGCACACACAATGGTAGATCCCACACGAGGATAATTGCTTATAAAAGGTAATATACTGAACATTTATATTTTGAACATTTTCTTATTTTGTTCTCCATTTTAAAAATATGTGTAATTTCTGGAGTAGCTCTTCAAAATACTACATTTTAAATATATGACCACAGTGATCCTTTAAATAAAATAAATATATATATATCCAGAACAAAGCACTCCAGGCTACTTATCTTTTCTATAATTGTCTGACATTTATCGATCTCTATTTACAGACTTAAATGCATGTGCTTATATAACTTAATTATAGACATGCTGGCAGATCTATATACAAAACACAGGTATATGACAAAGTAATGTTCCCACCAAATATTTTGATTTTATTCAAAATAATAAGGGATTTGAAATCCCTGAAATAGAATTATTACTTACCTAAGTCAACATAGGAGGGGGCATTCTTAGAAAGACTTAATTCCATAATATTTTATCTGTAAATAGAGAACATAATAAATGTCAGGTCTTTGTACTTGTGTGCTGCAGCATATATTGTTACCCTTTTATTTTACAATGTTAAAATCTCAATGTAAAACATTTTTTGGAGTTTAATATTTGAAAATAGTGTGTTTTGCAGTGAGTGTTATGTATAAGAGAAGTCAGATACATATGCTGATATAATTTCTTGCATGAATTAGAGCCCTAATAAATAATAACAATAAGTAAAAATAAATAATTGTAATAAATATGTATATTACTGTGCTATCGCTTGACTCTTTTCCTGGATAGTGTGTATATAATTACAGAATTGGCACTTATAATACCCTGGTTTGAGTGAAACACCCTGTAACCCGGAATCCCATGTAATATTCATAATATCGGTGTAATAAATACCCCATTAATTGGATGCTAGTTTTACATTAGCACAGCCTGATCTTGCACTGTAATATTCAGAAAGGTTATATATAATTTAATTGTACTATTCTTAAAGGATAATACCCTCATTTGGCTACTTTAACCATTATTTTGACAGATCATAACTTTTTGGTTCCCTCCTATTCATAATTAGTATTAGGAAATTCCTAGCCCAGAGAGGGGGTCTTGCAATTAGTCTGACCATTTGTGGTTTGCTTTGCATGGAGATATTGATCTGTAGCACTCAGCCATGTCACAGCTCCTTGTACAATACAATAATTGCTTACATTTCCCACTGACATTTACTTTAATACAATAACACATTTTTCCATAATAAATGCATGACATAGATGGCCATATTGTATATTTTATGGCCACTGTAATGAACTTTATTAAACATAACATTAGTCATTGCTGATTCCAGCTACTTAAGATCAAATAACTTCCAAGGAGTAAAACCCTGTACAAGAATGACATTTCCTAGCTACCTTACAATGTGTGTCTTGTCAGATCTCTGGAGTTTTCCGCAGAAGCCTTGATATTGTACAATAACACAGAAATACAAAAGGAAGCTGTGAGCTGCCAGGCTCCCCACCAAACTGCTTAGGGTTGTAAAGTGAGGTAACCCCCCTTTGGAATTATATTTTCTAACATATTTGTCAGGTTTGACGAAGTGCAGGGGCACCAAGAATTTATACAAGGTATAAAGATGTCAAGGACTCAACTTCAAGGCTAAGGCAAGGAGTGAAGAATTGCTCTGGAAAAGCCATACTGGCTAAAACTGCTCGGGATCTCATATAATATAACAATTATACAATGCACCAGGCTATGGTGGGGAGGGAGAATAATCATTTTATATCAATAATTATCTAACACAGATGTCGTATTAGTTTTTACATTGTTTCTTTATGTTTTTCTACAATCAGTTTTATAAAAAGCGACACACTGCTAGAAGATAGTGGGGGCTTCAGTATTGTGATCTAGAAAGCATTGGGGGTACCTGTACTGTGATCTAGAAGGCATTGGGGGTATCTGTACTGTGATCTAGAAGACATTGGGGGTATCTGTACTGTGATCTAGAAGACATTGGGGGTATCTGAACTGTGATCAAGTAGCAGAGTAGTGGGGGTATCTGTACTGTGATCTAGAAGGCATTGGGGGTATCTGTTCTGTGATCTAGTAGCAGAATAGTGGGGGTATCTGTACTGTGATCTAGAAGGCATTGGGGGTATCTGTTCTGTGATCTAGTAGCAGAATAGTGGGGGTATCTGTACTGTGATCTAGAAGGCATTGGGGTTATCTGTACTGTGATCTAGTAGCAGAGTAGTGGGGGTATATGCACTGTGATCTAGAAGGCATTGGGGTATCTGTACTGTGATCTAGTAGCAGAGTAGTGGGGGTATCTGCACTGTGATCTAGAAGGCATTGGGGTGTCTGTACTGTGATCTAGAAGGCATTAGGGGTATATGTACTGTTGTCTAGCAGCAGAATAGTGGGGGCATTTGTACTGTGGTCTAGAAGGCATTGGGGGTGTCTGTACTGTGATCTAGTAGCAGAGTATTGGGGGGCATTTGAACTGTGATCTAGAAGGCATTGGGGGTATCTGTAATGTGATCTAGTAGCAAAGTAGTGGGGGCATTTGTACTGTGATCTAGAAGGCATTGGGGGTATCTGTACTGTGATCTAGTAGCAGAGTAGTGGGGGCATTTGTACTGTGATCTAGAAGGCATTGGGGGTATCTGTACTGTGATCTAGTAGCAGAGTAGTGGGGGCATTTGTACTGTGATCTAGAAATCATTGGGAATATCTGTATCATTAGGAATATCTGTAATGTGATCTAGAAGGCATTGGGGGTATCTGTACTGTGATCTAGTAGCAGAGTAGTGGGGGCATTTGTACTGTGATCTAGAAATCATTGGGAATATCTGTATCATTAGGAATATCTGTAATGTGATCTAGAAGGCATTGGGGGACCTGTACTGTGATCTAGAAGCATAGTAGTGGGGGCATCTTTGTGGTAATCTAGAACGAGAATGGGGGAGGGGGGTCTGTATTGTGAGCTCGGCTGACGCTCAGGTTTTAATCCCGAATACCAAGTAACCAATGACACAGCCTTTAAGTGGTTAAGGATACCAGAAGCAATTGTAGCTGTCACCGTGCAGCCTGCAGCAGGTATGGGAAGCAGGGCCCTGCACACTGGGGGCTAATCATGGGAAGGGGAACACCCAGGAAACAAGCCTGTGACAGCACATGTCTGCAGGACACTACTATACACAGCAGGCTTTCTGGGGTCACAAGGCATTAGTCCTGGTAACAATATATATTACCTGCAAGTGTATAAATAGAGGAGAGTGGCTTAATACATAGATGTATGTGGTATTTATGTATCCCCATATAGAGCCATGCTATATTATTGCTAGCATTGCAGCCACACAATACAAGGTGTATGAGTGAGTACTTACCAGCACAGTGACCAGGGCTCTCCTGCACTACAGTAATATGTCCTCATGCGCTGCTAGATCCCAACTGATTACTCCTGCTGCACTGATCTGGGAGATACTCTGACGGTGCTTTGGGGTTTTCTGGAGGAGATCTGTGTAGATTTGTATGACGTCACTGGAGTCCCAGGGTGCCACACACTGTGTGTACAGAGAGAGAGAGAGAGACAGGGAGAGAGACACAGGGAGAGACACAGAGAGAGACACAGGGAGTGGGAGACAGGGCGAGGAAGTGAGAGAGAGATAGAGAGTGAGCTGTCCCAGCAGGCTGATAAACCTGCCCCACACCAGCCTATTGCATTGTAGGTAATGGCTTCCTTCCCAAGTAAGAAGGTATTGGGTCTTACTAAATACTATATGGAATATATGCATCATCACAATAGGGTACACAGCCTAAATATACAATGCCTGCTGTAAACAATATATATATATTATATATATACACTTGAAAATACAATGTGCATATAAATATAATATGTATACTCACATTATATATATATATATATATATATATATATATATATATATATGTGTGTGTGTTTGTATGTGCGTGTCTGTGTATACATATATATATATATATATATATATTATTTTTTATTTTTTTATTAATATATGTATATAAAATGAATATATGTATAATGAACATATATATATATATATATATATATATATATACATTTAAAAAAAAAAATATATATATATATAATATGAACAGGTGCCTTGAGTATAAATACTACTAATTTAATAATACACTGATGTGCTCATGTGCATAAGTCTATCTATCTATCTCTTTATCTGTCATTTTTCTGCCATATATCTATCTATTTACAAAAGTAAAGGTATTTAATACAGGCATGTTCTTAAAGAACAGAAATATATGTAATATACACATCCACCTTTGGTATGCATATATATATATTTATTTAATGGGTAGGCACTTTGTGGACTATCTGCAGTTGCTGCCAAGCAATTCTCAGGTATTATATAAATGAATATTATAATAAATGTAACTATAAGAGTCATCGACTCACCAACTTTACATAAATTATTGTAAGATTTGTGCTATGTAATTACAAAATACAGTATTTTCATATGCTTCAATAAATAAGAAAATGGGGTTTCCATCTGTTAAAAGATAACGTACTTACTTTCTTTTCTCTGTTTTGTCTATTTTTGTTGTATTTCTTCTCTTTTTTATGAAAATCAACCAAATATATTGAATCAGAAAAAGTAAATAAATAAGAAATGCAGACTTCTGTTTCTGCAGTAAGCTAAATACTGTAACATATGCTCTGGTATTATACAGGATGGGGTATTATCATCAGTTCCTTAGATGTAGACCTAACACCAGGCTTTATTAGTGATACCTATGTACAGTAAATCAGTATAAATAAGACACCTTTGGTACTGGGAATTGCAACAAATAATCGTTTGTTAATTGCTGGGGGCGATTAATTGGTTAAATCTTCAGGCAGATATGCTGGGAAGTGAAAGATGGCAAATAGTGTAATATTAGAGCAATCTTGAGCCTTGTACAGAGCAGTTTTGTAAAGTGCAGATGAAAACATAAGAACATGTCACTGTATAGATAATAGCATGCTGCTAGTCCATAATAAGGTCCTGATGTATGTTCCTCAAGTTTGGGAAGTTACCATACCTTGTATGAAATCTCTAAATTGCAGGATACAGGGAGAAGGTGTAATGGGCTGGCAGTATATAGCAGGGACCTTGGCTGGGATTCCTATAAGGGGCTGCAGGGCAGGCAGTATCCCTGTGTCTTTTATATCCCTATTACATTACATAATTGGACCAGTGCTGTGCGAATCCTAATAAATACCTCTACTGTTATATTGTATGGATGCTTTCACCAGCTTACAGGAATCACTGCAAAATACTGTTTCCTTATTTAACTACACATTTTTTAATTACTCAAATTGTATGTAGATATCAAATGTTTACTATTTAGATACATGTACACATATTTGATATAAATTATCTGTTGATATTTATTATAAAATGTATATCTGGAAGCTATATACTATTATGAAAAAACTCATATTTACATAAGGCGTGTCATCTATGAAATGCAGTGTTGATATATTTACAGAGAGTATACAGAGAGTATACAAGCTTGTGAAAGTTACATTATTGGGACATAACAATACATGACTTACATAAAAAGATGTATCCTAAGCAAATGATTGAATAAACAGACATACCTGCATATACCATTATTATCCTTTGCTACACTTTTTTTTTATTCATTGACTGTTTTGCTTGAGTAAAATGAGTGATATAACTGTCAACTGGTGTGTTATATATATATATACTGCTCATAAAGATATAATTTGCATTGTGGAAACATTTACTCAGTGGGTGAAATAAAACATAATTTCGTATCATATCCACATATTTCCTTTTCTGTCTATCTATCTATCTATCTATCTATCTATCTATCTATCTATCTATCTATCTATCTATCTATCTATCTATCTGTCTGTGTCTGTCTGTCTGTCTGTCTATCTATCTATCTATCTATCTATCTATCTATCTATCTATCTATCTGTCTGTGTCTGTCTGTCTGTCTGTCTATCTATCTATCTATCTATCTATCTATCTATCTATCTATCTATCTATCAGGTCTGGTGATTTTACATCTATCTATCTATCTATCTATTTGTCTGTCGTGTCTGCTGGTTTTACATCTATCTATCTATCTATCTATCTATTTATCTATCTATATATATATATATATATATATATATATATATATATATATATATATATATATATCAGGTCTGGTGATTTTACATCTATCTATCTATCTATCTATCTATCTATCTATCTATCTATCTATCTATCTATCTATCTATCTATTTGTCTGTCGTGTCTGCTGGTTTTACATCTATCTATCTATCTATCTATCTATCTATCTATCTATCTATCTATCTATCTATTTATCTATCTATCTATCTATATATATATATATATATATATATATATATATATATATATATCAGGTCTGGTGATTTTACATCTATCTATCTATCTATCTATCTATCTATCTATCTATTTGTCTGTCGTGTCTGCTGGTTTTACATCTATCTATCTATCTATCTATCTATCTATCTATCTATTTATCTATCTATCTATCTATATATATATATATATATATATATATATATATATATATATATATCAGGTCTGGTGATTTTACATCTATCTATCTATCTATCTATCTATCTATCTATCTATCTATCTATCTATCTATCTATCTATCTATTTATCTCTATCTAGTTTCATGCAGATATACACACATGGGAGCAGGGCTGATAACATCTGCACTGAAGTTATACTCACATCTTCATAAGATTACTGTAATAAGATGAGCCAGGGTCATGGGTGTTTATTGAGATCCAAATACAAGTGATCATCTTCTGATGTCTCTCTCCAAGACACTGGTAGAGAGGGAAGACTAAACTGAAGGGTTTAGTAGAGATCAGCTAAATATTCCCTTGAACAGTTTAATGTACTTAAATAAACCCTGAGTTTCTCCTACCATAACTCAAAGACAAATGTGGAAAATATCAAGAAGATACCAAGCTAAAAAGAGCAGAGCAACCCAATGCTACCACTGCCATTTATGTCATAAAAAAAAGTAAACGTGAATCACATGTTGGCGATGGGTACTTTATATCATTGTATGACAGATGAGCTTGATACCCACATTTATATGACCCAGGGACTGCACAATCTCATGAAATAAGTGCTCTCAGAGAGATTTTGTTGGTGTTATAATTTACACTAAACATTCAGATGACATTATAACTTAATATAATGCTGCAGCTCATAAATGAATCCTATTCTACTGCTTTAATGTTAGCTGTTTCCTGCCTGGCTCCTACTGACTGGTGCAGTCTAGCAGCTGGCTCAGAGGTGCATGGAGCCACTTGTAGCAATATGATTGTATTCAAATCAATCTTTAATGAGGTGGCATAAATAATCTTTTTTTAGACACTTTGAAGCCGATTAGCAATACATAAAGCAGTGGGCTAATTGTGGAAGATGAGTATATTCAGAGGGAAATGTAATCTCAAAGTCAATCTTGCCTACAGGGGGAAATTAGGATTTACTAATTACTGAAGTACATCTGTACAAATCCTTTATGGCACCAAAAATCTCACAATCAGGGTAACCTCTGTCTAGCTGACTGGTGGAAATTGCTGTAAAACAAATATACCTAATTACTATATATATATATATATATATATATATATATATATATATATATATATATATATATATATATATATATATATGTATATGTGTGTATATATTTATATATGTCTGTGTATATATTTACATATATATATATATAAATATATGTATATGTATATATATATATATATATATATATATATATATATATATATATATATATAATTTTGCTTTTTCTTTTCTGGACTTTTTTTGTGTGCTATTTATGCTATTTGTACTGAATAAGGCATATATTATACATTTTAAAATCATATGGAAAATATGTCTGTAGTAATAGTAATTAAACGGTGAAGCTGTCCGAGTTCTGAGTAATTTATGTCTATTGCAATTGTTTAAAAGAAGCCTTTTGTCTTCTGGAGAAAGCATGTAAATTTATGTAAAATTAAAAATGGATAGAAATAGCAAATATTGAATATTCTTAGATCAATGAAAATGAACTATTCATTCGATCTATGACAATTAAAATGACTGTTTGTAGGATAGGTTTGTGCCCCCAAAGTATGGTATTCTCCTAAATGCTTATCAGTGCATACTAGACAAAATAGTGGAGTTATTTAATAGCAATCTATAAACATTGCAAAAAATTTCCTTGGAAATAAAATACCGCAAATATAAAATACCTACTGCAACTGCAACTTTTCAACACTGTCAGGACCTCCCTCAAGTTCTGTTTTGCTAGAGTCTATAATCAATTAGTCTCGAGGAAGGTAATTTATTCTTCATAAACTCAGGCAAACAGCATAATCTGTCAGAAGAACGTTTTAACAGTGTTGCAAATTCATTTTGAAACTGAATTGTTTGCGTTTATCTATTACACTGTTTATTTTAATTCCCAAAATTCTTCAAATCTGTTTTTTTTTAAATGCATGATGAACAAATGTTATTCCATATATATCCCTGCATATTTCCACCTAAGCATTTGCTCTTGCTCCTCTCTAGCATTTATACATCATCATGGTCACCACAGTCTTGGCTTCTTTCTATGTCATCTTGACATGTTTGCCCATCATTGTGGTGTCCATATAACAGCCAGTGAGGAAAACAACTTAAATAATTCACATGGGTGCATGCATTGTGCACTTTCCAAAATCTCTACTCTAGCTAATGGGTATTTCATAGCCTGGTAATTATCACAGCAGCATCTTATTGTCCTTCTTGAAGTCATCTTGTGCTTGCTGTTAGTGTACTAATAGTGATATCTGTATTTGTACCACATACTGGTATAAGGGGCCCCCTATTGAAGATAGTTTATACACAACCTGTGAGTTGCTGAGTGTTGTGTTTAGCAGTAAGACACATGAAATGTCTGCTCAGATGCTGTATTTGTGGACTTTCTGCCAAAGAAGAGGATCTTGAGGATTTTAGTATTAATGCAAAAGTTACTTAAGTCTAGACCTTGATCCAAATATCCACAATACATCATTTCATAGTATACAGTCATCATTTTGTTTAACTATTAGAGATTTCTTGTAGACTTTCAGCTTAGTCAAAAGAATAGCACTGGATTCCTAAAAGCTACTTTATATTTCACACATTTGGTAAAGCTTAAGGTTTGCAGAAAAACAAATATTTCCATGGATTAGTGAGCTGCGTTTATTTTATGTGATTTATGTTTATGTGTTTGTTGGGTTATTTTTGTCTGCTGGGCTGATGAAATCTTATAACCATCTTATAATGTAAAAGGAATTTCTGACAGCTTCCAGGAGGATGCTAAATGAAACCAAGTTGCAGATATCTTTATAGGTTACTAATTTAATTTTATTCTAGATTATCTCCATCTAAATACATTTCAGATTGTAATTTGTTGCATATAATGTTTAAAGGGTGGTCATTTTTCTATATATAATCCTTTTGATGACTAAACCTAATAACGGGTCAAGTGTTATAAAGCAAAACAGGTAAATACAACCCTTAAATATTTTATTTTTTGTTGCAATTTTTCTTTTACTGTTACTTATCTTCTCTCTGTTGCTGTCTCTGGAGGATGTATCTGTAAACTAATGAGGTTTCTATTAGTCATTATTAAAATAGCAGGATTTAAACATAGCAAAATTGAATAATTTATTAAAAAATATTTAAATGCAATATAAAATGACAGGAAGTGCCTGTCTGTGCACAGAGCATACTGCAGTATGTAGTCACATTACTGCTCAGCTGATATTCTGTGATGGGACCTTCAATTAAAAAAGTAAAACATTATCAAATACCCTTTGCAAATAAAACAACATAAAAGTACAACATTGGAGAACAATTTCACATGCACAAGCCTGCATTTATTGGGTTCCTTTTGAATGTAAAATAGCTAAACAACCACAGATAAGAGTCTTGATGGAATTTAGAGAACTCTCAAACTTGTCTCAGTTCACTATTAAGGCTAAGGCATTGTTTCTTCATCAATTTAATTTCTTTTTCTCCCACTGGTATTTTATTTTAATTTTAAATACATATATATTTATTTACATTTTCTGACTAACATTTCAATACATACAATTTTTAAAATTAGTCATGTAGTGATGAAATTTATATTTAATGCTCTTCAATATTCTACTCCACTTTTTATTATATTTTATTTAACTGTACACATCAAAATACATAATATTCTCCTGTGTTTTATATTATACTTTTGCATGGATTTTTACCTTTAATATCCAGTGCTACCATATCCCTAAGTATTTCAGAACTGCCATACAATTCTACCTTTTTTTTTTTTTACCATTTCCATTGTTTTATTCCCCAATGATGCCAATGCCCATCCAGCTGCACACTTACTGTGACAAGCTACAATCTTTTGTTCATTTTTTTTTATCTTTGTCTAGCCTAACCATGAAAAACATGGATCCTTCTGAAAACCTATTCCTGTAATTACATGAATAAAGTCATAGACATACTCCCAGAACTCCTCCAAATAAATACATGTCCACTAGTGATGTATAAATTACCCATTTTTCCAGTTTCCAACATTTTGATGTTTATTTGCATATCAACTAAACATTGTAACTTGTGTTGCATACCAACCATCTACTTTCATTTCTAATTTTCTTATTTTTTTTTATACAAAACTATAAAAAATACTATTTTAAATGCATGGGAGAAATGTTGGGACTATGGATCCCTTTTAACTTTCTGCTTCTCTTAACAATGGGAAGAATAGCTCATAAGACTAGAAAATAATAGTTCCCTTCTGTTATAATGAATTGCTTAGACATGGGTACTCATTACCTATATAGATACTTCATAGTAGTATAGCTATATACTATATATACTATAGTAGAGTGATGTGCATCAGGAAGCTCATTATAGTAAGACACCTTAGTGAACACAATAAGCATATACACAAGTGTGTGAGAAATAAAGATCTTTTAGTCATGTTTATTCTTTGTGTATTTTTAATATGGCTTTCCTTCTTTGTTTGATTGCATCATAACTGGCAATAAGTGAAATACATTAAATGTTAGCAGTTTATTTATTTTTTTACATTTTAATCTGGCAAAATATCTTAAATAAATGATTAAGCTTGTGTACTTCAATGAAGCTGTGAGCTATACCATGCAGGGTCAACCAAGATGTGCAGGTCATAGCAGAGAGGTCAGACAAATCACAGTCCACTGGAGAAGGAACAAGAAGCCCACTTCAGTATCTTTGCCAGGAAAATCTTATGGATGAGTACAACCAGAGACATAACAATAGATGTACCTGGCATGCTGTGGCCAAAATGTCATGGAGAGTCGAACACGACTGAACGACACAACAACATAATTATCAAGTGCAAAAATCATGAGGAATATAAATTATACATATATTTTTAAGTAAGTTTTTTCATCCTAAATATAATACAACTGACACTGGTTTATATTCAGAGTAAATGACTGCAATTTAGTAATAGCAAAGCAGAAGGTACATTGTGACAGTATATTGATCAGCTGGAGCTTGATGATAAAGGCCAATGTAATAAATACACTTAGTTATATCAGTTACAAAACAAATCAATGATACTACTATCACAGTTTAACAAACTGTGGCATTTACTTAAGCATCAGGGGTCCATCCGATCCAGCAGATTTATTTAAGTCTTTTTCCACTGTAATAGCAAGATGTACATGGGTCTATCACAAGTTATCATGAACAAAGTGTTTAGTGGGTGTGTTAAGGCTTGTGACATGCGACATACTGTGAAAATACAAGTTCTCAGAATTTACTAAAGACAATTTTGCTTTTCGATATCCACAATGCTAATATTCCTCATCTCGTTGTTTCAACCCCATGATAGCATTTTATTTTAAATTGAAATAAAATTATATTAGCAACATACAGCCATTTACATGCAACTGCAACATAAGCATCTAGATATAACAAGAAAGTTACATCAATACAACTCATGCTCACAGTAGCCTAAAGTAATCCTGGTTTATGGAAACATTAAATGTTAATTTAAATTATACATTCAAATGTTTATATATATATATATATATATATATATATATATATATATATATATATATAGTGTATGTTTGTAAAGTTCAGTTGTGTCCAAATATCTATGACCTCATTGACCGCAATACACCATGCTGATCCACTTGGCTTTCATGGCAGTGATACTGGAGTGGTGTGCCAGTTCCTTCTCCAGAAGGCCACAGCATACAGCTCCAGGTATTCCTAGGTGGTCTCCCACCCAAGTACTGACCAGGCACTGAATCCTAACCACTGGACCACCAGGGAAACCTATATACACAACTCCTTTAGTTTATTATGAGCAAAATAGTGACAGAGGCCATCTACCGCATTAAGTATAGCAAACAAGTAGTACATTTGTGTGTTAATTTGCATGTCTAAAATAAGTTATTAAACATATTTTCTGCTAAAAAAATAAAGAACTAGTGTTTGCACCTCGCTCTGGGATACTAGGCAGGGAAATGCAAAGGAGCCCACAATGTATTTTCACTTTTTAATTCAAAACTATTTTAAACACTCTCCATAAAGGAGCCAAGTGTAAAAAGGTTTTGGATTAAAGATTGAAGATACATTGGGGACTCATTTGCATTTCCATGTGGCATTGTAACTTTCATTTTTATTATTTTATTTTATAATCAATATCATCATATGGTTGACAGACGGACATTATAAACAAAACATGTTACTATGTGGTACTTATGATATTATTTTGCCTTGTTTGTTGTTCTTATACATCAATAATGACATCATACCAACCATTGCATCTTTGTCAAACACTGTTGTGCCTTTCTTTGATGGCGCATGAGTGGTATCTAAACATATCTGGATTTAGAATAATGTTTTTTTACATGCAATTATCATGTCACATAATGGATTTAATTATAATACCCAAGTTCTGGTAAATCTCATAGAAACCAGAGTATCGTTAATGCACTATGTGCCGAGGTGGATGTTGCACCTTTTTCCTGTATAACTTCAGTGTGCAAAAAAAAATCACCATATAGCATATTGAGATGCCCAATTGTATAAGAGCCACACAAACAATGATGAATATCTCAGGAATGATTTACTGTACAGAAAATGGCTAGTACAAGTGGTATTGGAGAGAGGGTTGTGAGACCATTAGACAACTAGTTTAGTGAATAAAGCGGTCTAGGATATTTTGGTCTTGCCACCATTTTGTATCTTAGTCAATCTTGTATACAGTATCAATACAGTATATGGAGTTCTTTTGTTTACTTTCTCTTATTTCAGTACATATGTATCTTGCCTAGACATCATTTTGAAATTTTAACTTAACGGACACACATGCATTTTTTATTGCACGTTCCCATTGTTACTATGGGAAAACTTGTTAAATCTAAAAATGTCTGCTTATGACATTATCTCTCTCATCACGGGCTGAGGCCCTGGTGTTCATGTCATAATATAATCTGTTCCTTATTTAGCACATTAAATGTGGTGAGGAACCAAATGTCACACTAACATTCAACCACCCATGTTACACTAAATTTACAAATGATAGAGGCAGCACTTCATATACTAATGCAAATGAGAATTCTCTTTACATCCCATCTATATAATGGCAAGTGAGAAAAAAGTGAGAAACTGCTCTTTTTGACCAATTCAATATTTTTTTTTCTTGGGTGATCACTTCCAGAAGAATAGGAGCGATTGATGAATGGAGAAAACATACAATGCACATGCCAAAATAATGAGGGAAACTGCCTTGCACATTTTTTACTTAAACACATGCACCATCAAAAGAGACTAAGGTTTTCTTTATGAATTCGCAGCAGTAAAGCACATTTTGTAATGTGGGCACCAGGTGACCTCATTTATTCCACTCTGGGTGTAATTTAAATATGCCTGAAACAATTTCTTTAGATTGCAATGGCCATAAACGGATCCTCAGTATATATGTAATCATGCATAAATGCAAACCAAACATTTATGAATTTCTTTTAACCAAGTGAAACACTCTGTCTTGATGTCTTTAGCAAATGCATAACAACTTGGGGAAGGCTATTTCCTGTTTAGCATTACAGACCTGGGGGATCAAGAAAAAGGTGCCACATACTGTAGCTGCACCATTAAGCCACTCTTGCCAGAAGAGTTGAGAAGAAAATCAATTGCAATGCACCTTTTGGTCTGGTTTGCAGCTAATGTCTGGTCCGTGCTGTGGATGCTGATTTATGTTTCAAACTGATAAAAGGACTAGTATCTGGAAGATAATCCAGCCTTGACTTCTGCATACACCATTATAGCTTGGGACCTATAACAAACTGCAATATGTTCTCTCATTCTTCATGGTTGTTAAGATACAGACTTATGGCTATGTGTCTGAGATTGAAGAAGTATATAATTACTCCCTCCACATAAATATAAACTCTTCTCAGAAATACATGTAAACTTCTAATAACTTCCACTCTAGAAATAGGCTATTGTCGGCTTATACTTATAGAGCTTATAAAGCCCATATGAAGTGAATTGAAGCCATTTCTAATGTTGATTCATTATTACAGTATATAGTAGTCAGTATCATGATATATCTCTCTTTATAGGATAGATTTGACTTCATGCATCTAATGTAGGGGTGAGAAATGAATTTCCCAAATGGGGCCACATGAGAAAATCAAAATGTTGTGGAGGGCCGAACCATAGGCTGAACTTAATTCTGCCCAATATTAATTTCATAGCTTTATTTTATTTTCCCAGTGCCAGGAGCAGTATCCACAGAATGATATCCATCCCAGTTAGTCACAACACTGCTGCTCACAATTTGCCCCCTTTTACAATTGGCAGTGTTTTTTTTTTTGCCCAGGACACCAGTTTATATCCCACTGTAGCGTACAATGCCCAGGTTTGATCTAAGGTATGTTTAATCTTATCTTTTGATGGTTTCCCGTATATATGTTACCATTACACATTTATTAGGCCATACACTGCTTATGTAATGTTTCACCCCCAGAATGGGGATTTGACTTGTGTGATCTTCTATGCATCCTTTTTTACCCCATGAATCTTTCTGTATTTATTAATATGTTCCAATTCTTCTTCTTATCATACCAAGTCTATAATGAAACTCCCTCTTGAATATGCTCTCTATCTTGTAATTTATTTCTTGTCTTTCCTTTGAACAAGCCGAATAAATTTCTCTCCTCCAGCTCCCTTTTGACTCTATCTTTATTCTGCTGGGACAAAAGCATTTAATGACTTGTTCTTTGCCTCATCTATAAGTCTCTTCTCTATGATATTTATTCTGTATCTTTTTGCTGCTTTTGCTGCTATTGATCATCTATTTATTTTCTGTTTTGTTGGTATATCTGGTACAGTTCTCATACTTAACCAACCACCAATTTTATCTCCTCCACAGTGGAAATGTATTACCATTTTATTGTATAAAATGAAAGAATCTACACGAAAATAAAATTTCGTTAAAAAATGGTGATATGTATGTAATTGCTACCCTTGTCAGAGATCTCATTATATCTACCAATTTGAAAATAATTATTATATTAAAAAAAACAAACAGAATGAATGCTCTTTACTTTGCAATTTCAAACATTCTCTCATTGCTCTGATAGACCAACCTTAGGTCAAAATCCAACAATTTGTAAATTGAAATATTTCTTCTTGTTCAGACTTTAATAAAACTGTATATCTTAATATTTTATCTGTCTTGTTTTAGTATACTGTATATAAAGTGAAAAAATTAGTTAAAATCTTACACTTTTTATATATAAAACAAGGAAAATGGAAATGAGTGTTTTGCACTCTACTAACTGGTTGCGATGAGTTAAAACATTCTGGCAGTGGAGCAAATTCTTTGATAAAAGCTCAATGCCGAAACACGTCAGAAGGGTTTGAGGCCCAATGATTTAGATCTCTCACTGTGCGATTTTCGTTACCTTATCTGAAATCTGAAAAAAATCATGAGATCTTTATTTTGATATTTTTGCCAGATCATGTGGTAACCAAACCAGTGCCGATGTGACTAGCTATCGGACAGTAGAGTAAAAACATTAAATCATCTCTCTCAGACCGGTAGATATACCATTTTTTTCCGTGTATAAGACGACCCCTACTTTTTCAAACCCAAAATTAAGAAATCAATATTTTAAACATGAAACAGAGGACACTTTTTTAAATGTTCAAAGTACCTGTGTATTAAATACAGTAATATGAAATAGAAAACATTTTTAAATGTTCACAGAACCTTTACCTGTAGTACAGTAACATGGAATAGAGCACTCAGTGGGAGGAGGTCCAAACTGTCTCTCTGAAGCTTTATTTCCATATTCTTTTGCATATTTGATGGCTTTTAACTTGTATTTGGAAGAATATGACCATTGTTTTTTATTTTCAGACATGTTGAGCGTTAGTGCTCAAAATATTAATGTTAGGATTGACACACAGACTGTTCCGTTCATCCAGCGCAATAACGCCACAACCCTACCCCCGCCTAGGACTTAACAGCCTAGTGATTGGGGGAAGCTTGTTCGCAGAGCCAAGGAACTGGAAGTTACGCTACAGCAAGCGCTACGGCAAGCTGAGGGTCTCCCAACTGGTTACCCCGTGTATAAGACCACCCCCAATTTTGGCGTTTACAATTTAGGAAAAAAAGTATAGTCTTATACACGGAAAAATACGTTAAGTTAGATGTAATTAGATCCCTGGAATGTTTTTACACCTATATTCTTTTGCACAATTTTTTTTTTAGAAATAACACAGGTAAAAGTTAAATCTTAAGTAACACATTTTATTAAACTACTAATGAGTGCCAAATAATTCCAAAGCTTTTCTTTAGAAATGATTTGTCATTATATTTGTGGGAGTACATTACATTATTGAAATGTATCACAAAACACGCTTTCAGTTGGTTTTCCTTAAGGCCCAATCATATTCTCTTGGGAAACTAACACACTAACTCCACTACTATCTACAGTTATTGTTTGATTATTTTCAAACCAACCTTCTGATGTCCACATATGACACTTGACTCTGCCCTCTCATCTACTACTCTCACCAGAGTTGTGCCACTTCCAGCTAACAAATATTGTTGAAACTACCTCTTCTCATCTAAAAAGGCTCCATAACTCAGGTGTTTGAGACATGGTATTGCAAACCAGTGGTTGCAAGTTCAAATTTCAGCAGGGCCAACAAGAACAACAATATAAACAGTTGAGACATTACAAACCAGATGATGATCATAATACTGACACACCTTCGACATTAAATGGGCACTGTGGATGTCACAAATATTTAAAAGCCTAAACATAAAAACAAGTTTTATATGATCTTAATATATATAGCATTATAGCTTAGAGGACTGAAGGACGAAAGGAGATATTATAGAAATCGTTAAATATATTTAAAAAATGATTTAATAAAGGTCAAATGAGAAATGTCGGCGAAAATTAGGAATATAAGAACAAAAGGTTTGCAGGTGGAATATTTAGGGGTAATGTGTGAAAGTACTTTACAGAAAGAGTAGTAGCTAAGTGTAAACAGTCTTGTAGCTGAAATAGAGTCAAACACAGTTAAGGAATTTAAGGATGCATGGGGAAATCTTGTATATGATTATATGCCTACAAACTAACAAAACTCTATTATTATCTGCCATTGCAAGTACTTGGTAGGCATATTCCTCATCCGACCATAACCACTCTATTCCAGGTCAATCTTCTCCACTCTTTTGCTGTTCCAGTATTTAAAACCCCCCACTTTCTTCTTTCACATATATAGTTGTGAGCGTACGGGTCGTTGCTCACGCTTGCGGGCTCGCGCAGCGAGCCGCGGCCCTCGCGTAGCGAGGTCACTGGGCAAGGGCCTCAGTTGCTGGCATGGAGCGCCGAAGGCGCTCCATGCTAGCAACTGAGGCCCCTCGCGAAGCGAGGGCCTCAGTTGCTGGCGAGGTCACTGGGCAAGGGCCTCAGTTGCTGGCATGGAGCGCCGAAGGCGCTCCATGCCAGCAACTGAGGCCCCTCGCGAAGCGAGGGCCTCAGTTGCTGGCGAGGTCACCGGGCAAGGGCCTCAGTTGCTGGCGAGGTCACTGGGCAAGGGCCTCAGTTGCTGGCGAGGTCACTGGGCAAGGGCCTCAAACCCTCGCAAACTTCACGTCGCTACTCAAAAAACACGACACACAAATTACGACACTCGCTACATTTTACGAGGAACGCAAACAACCTACGAAACACGTTATAACACATTACGACCTCGCAAACATCGGACGCAACACGCCGACATACAAACATTTAAAACACAATACATACACACAGCACATACATAAAAACCTTACCTACACCAAGAGGGAGCACCCAGGACCTCAAAAATGCAACTTAGACCTCGATTTTACTCCAAATAAAAGAGTTTTCAGACTACAAAAAAATCTAAGCGACAGAAAAAATGGCCGCCGAACAAAACGAAAACGAGGCTACAGCACTCTAAACTCGCAAAACACCACAAGAAACTCGCAAAACACCACAAGAAACTCGCAAAACGCCACAAACCACCTACGGATATTCATACCACACAGTGCACACATTCAGCATGCTTACACAGCAGCTACACACCACTAATGCTGCAGCAACATCAACACAGATTGCCAGCTCTTCATCACAATGCTTCAAAATAGGTACAGTATATTCATTTAGTAATGTTTTACATATTTCATTATTATACACCAAACAGCATTTGCTACCTTACAATTTCATTGCCGTCATTTTTTGACGGGCAATTCGCTAGTTGCTATAATAATCTTCAAAATTCTAACTTTGATCTAAAGGGCTAGTTGGAATCAGCTCTTCCTTATGTATGTTTTGTATAATACAATATTAAATTGCCCCAATTTAAGACTCTTATCTCTTATTATTCAGTCTCTGTAACACCTGCAAGTCTATCTGGAATTCATTATCTTAAAGTTGTTATAAGAGAGATACAACCTTTTAAAAAGAGTGCTTACAAGCATTTCTTTTTTGTTCTGTATGTCATAATCTTATATATGTGAATTCCCAAAAATATTTTTTAAACCTATAATCCCAAAATTTCCAGGTACTGTGAGGAATGCAAGTCTCAAGAGTGTCTGACACTCAAATTCCATACCAGTCATATACAAAATGAGAAAATATTAATCTTTATTAGGACAAGAGTTAACAACGGCGTTTAAAAAAGTATTGGAAAATCCAGGATTGGAAAATAGATAAAAATAGGCTGTAAAGAAACTTCAGTGACCTTCTTGTTAATGTCCCTTTAAATGTGTGAGTGCAGTTGCAAGGTTCAGTTCTCTTTGGGTTTTTGCCGCTGAGTCGGTTCTTCTCAATGGTCGTGGAGGTTAAGACTGGAAGGTCTGCTGGATTTTAAACTTGAATCATTTTTTGTTGGTGTAGCACGTTTCCCCAGAGCCTTCAGATTAGCAAGCCTCACTGACATTGCTGGACAGTTCTCTGGACTTCTTCCTCTGAGATTCAGAGAAATTCATCAAAGCATGGACCGCAGCCAGACAGCACTTAGGTTTAGCACCCAAAATCAATGGATGTTGGCCAAAAGGTCCTTGGCCTCCTTTTCTTTACCATTCAAGAGACTTAATTATTCTTGACTGAAACCTGGCAAATAATACAAAGGCAAGTGATCTGTGATGCACAAAAATGTAAGTAAAATGTTGTTATATAAGCATTCTAGCTATCCAACTGCACATTAAAAAACATTCTGTGCACTAAATGAGGCGTACCATAATGACAGCCCAACTGGTACTTAAAGGTGCATTGTGCTTTGTCTCTAGTTAATAGCAAATCAACTTGCTCAAATATATATGTATCCTGAAGCCATTGGGTTTTAGAAGTCAGATTAGTCCAAAAGAAAAAAAAATTGGTTTGGGCCTATTCATAAAAAAAAAAAAACATTTTTAAAATCTTATCTAGAATAAGCTCACCTGCTAACTTCCAGCTTTGGTAGCCCATGGTGGTGCTCTGATAGGCCCATATGTGGAACTGACTCACAAAGACTGTTATCAGGACCCAATTGGTTGGAGCATGCCCAATTGCTTGAATCATATTGGTTGAATAATTGCTGTGTCATTTTAAGTGACACTGTGGTGCAAGGCTTCCCACAAAGCCAATTACCATAACAGAAGACCTTTACAGACTTGGATAGGACTTCCAAGGACATACATTGCAGAAAGATATTTCAATATTAAATTGTTACTTAATCTGAAATGAAATCATTTTCCCTGAAAACTGGTCTACCAAGGGCTGAAATTGTATCGTAACTGATGTTACGTGACCACTTCTAGTTTAAATGTCCTGTAATATTTACAGGATTCCTAGCATGAGGAGGGGTAAATATACATTCTTATATGTAAGGAATTAAGGAATGCAAATTAATTATATACACAAAGCTACATTGTTTTATTGTATAGCACAGAAGGAAGTGTTTTAATGATAAGAAAAAACAACAAAAAAAATGCTTATCTGAATTGAACAATACATAGTAATATGTTCAAATGATTATGCTTCAAATTATTAGACAATGAAACATTTTTTTTAAATAATTTGTTTTCTACTTTTTAAAATTATAAGAATCAAAACATTGTAAAATATGTAATTTGTAAGAGCTGTGGTTAGAGGTCATCTTTGATTGGAGATTAAAGGATCACTGTAATGCCATAACAACAAAAGCTAGATATTTTAGTTAGACATTGAACATCAATAAAATTAGTGTTCAACGGTGAAAAAAAATACAGTAATATTGGTTAATAAACTTACTTTCAAAGGTAATTTTTAGTTGATGCTGGTCTCCACTCACAATGACATTTCTGCAGATAGCTAAGAACAAGAAGGTGGGACAGGTGGGACATT
The DNA here is from genome assembly GCA_027410445.1 of Discoglossus pictus. Taxonomy (NCBI): domain Eukaryota; kingdom Metazoa; phylum Chordata; class Amphibia; order Anura; family Alytidae; genus Discoglossus; species Discoglossus pictus. The sequence continues at coordinate 246,033,683 of CM050167.1, forward strand.
AGTTATATGCCAATAGGAGAGAGTGAAACAGAAAAAGTGATAAAGGAGAATCAATGAGGAGCAGTGGCCACTATTATTATAGTAGATTATAGAGACCAATAAATACTATGGAGGGGGAGGGGATAAAGATTTGGAAGTTCAAATTACTACAGCTGATGGTGCAAAAGTACTTGATGCAGTCAAATAGAAGCGAGATTGAGTAATTGTTCAAGTTTTTTTTTTTCTTGGAATACATTTGATTTGTTCAAGAATGTTAACAAAGTGAATCTACAAGTGGAAGGATAGTATGCAAGGGATGTCTAAGAATAAAAAAATGCTATAGACCAGTGGTAGGCAACTCCTTCCGACCAGGGCTGCACACAGTCCAGGATTTCAATATCTCTCTCAGCTCTGTTTATCAGAGTTTTATTCTAACTGTTCCACCTTGGTTCATTAAAAGAGAGATTAAAGTCCTGGACTTCTAGGGCCGAGTTGCCACCTCTAGTGTAGAATGGATCGTGTGAAAAGGACAGAGTGTTGGATGGCAAGAAGTCCAGCAACTGTCTTTCAAACATCAGTAAATAGTTGAGAATGGTACTGGTGATTTTTATTATCGTTATTTATATCTTTTTATTGAAACAAAACATGTACCATAGAATAATGTTAGCAGCGTTTGAGCTTCTTGTATGAATAATGGATGGCTACTATAATTATGAAAATAAAAAATGCACATAAAAAAAAATGTTGTTCTGTCTTAAGGCACTACTCTCTTAGGCCCTCATTCAATTGCGATTTGGCCAATGTAATAGGGCTCTATATAAGCACATAGCATATTTTTTTACAAGAAGTTTTTAGTTAGTAAACATCTATCCAAAAGCAAGGTTTTCACTAACTAAAAACTTCTTTAAAAAAAATATGCTATGTGCTTATTTAGAGCCCTATTTGATTGGCCAAATTGCAATTGAATGAGGCCCTAAGTATGCAATTGGAATATAAATCTTTGTAGTTTGACATCTTCTGAAAAACGTAAAGGTATATGAAACACAAGTGTTTTATTTTTATGCATTTAAAGAAGCATGTTTGAAATATTACAAAAGTTTTTTTTGTAAATTAGATCTGTTTAAACTTCATTGAAACTAATAGTAAATACAGAGAGCTAACTTTAGTCTGTAGATCTCATTGGCTGACCGAGGGCAAGCCCCCGAAAGCAGTTAAACATCTGAATAGCTTCATTTGAAAAAAGAAAATACACTGTGACACATTATCAAAACAAAACTTTTTCTTGTGTGACAAATACCAATATTTTTTCCATGTACCTATAAATGTGTGTTTGACCAAAAGGTAACACCAACTTCAGCCTACTCACTTTTCTTTACAGCTAGCATATTGTATGGAATAATACACAATGTATGTATAAATACTTATGATACCATTTTCTCACCATATAAACAAAAAAACATGGTAACGGTTTCATGCTGATAGATCAAATATACCTATTTTGATGTTCTATTACATGCATGATTGTTACCTCAACCCTTTCTATGCTTGTGAAATCTGCATAGCATAGCAGTGCCTTCTGGTACTAGGGTGTTAGACTAAACCCTTTTATTTCACATACAAATTATAAAAAAAGTAAACTGAATCCCACATTAATGCTGATTAGTGTATTGAGCACTGTGCTGTGTTTCCTGTTTTTCTAACATGATTTTATTCATTTAACATTATTGAAAATATTAACAATAGCTATCAAGGGTATCAGGGAAACATTATGTAGGATTATCTCTACAACCAATATAACCATACTATAGTATAGTGTAAAAGAGAGAGGCCCAGACCCAGATTATTTTTTCTTCATGTGGTACTGACAGTGATTTACAATGTTTGTATATAAAGCCTAACACCTGGAACCAATTAAAATGAACGCACCGCATTTAAGGCATACTGGAGGTAGGTGTTAAAAACACAACACACTTTAAACTTTAAAAGATCACAATTAAAACCGTACAAAAATACATTTTGTATAAAAAAAATACAATACTGTTTATTAAAGACCATAGAAATAGTTTTTAAAAATGCAGATCTGTTTTAAGGGATTGTTTTATTATGCTAAACTTCTCAAGTGCATCTTACATTATCTCCTGATTTACTACTTACTTCTTCTCACTTCATCTCAGGTGAGAAAGTGCTTAGTAAACTCTCTCTATTGTGTTAAATAATGTGCAAAAATCTATAAATGTTTATACAAAATGTAGATAAAATATAACTGTCAAGGACCCCCACCCCCTATTCTGTAACCAGGGGGGCCTTATGGACCTCATGATACCTTATCCTAACCCCTACCATAAGGTTCCTTATGGACCCTATCACATCATGGGGGTCCACAAGGACCACATATTTCATGTCACTGTTGCTCCCAATTAAATAATCAAGATACAAAAAATTAAAAATTGGACCCCCCTGGCATAATTAAAAAGAATTACTGAAAATAAAAAAGGAACTACAGAGAAAGAACAATAATTACAAATAAAACAATAAAAGATTAAAATGAAAATAAAAAATGTGAATTACTAATAATTCAAAAATGAATTGGGAGGAAATTATACTTAACCTCTCTTTAAAGAAATTCCGGCGTTGATTTGTCACCCTTCAGAGGAGGAGCTCCTTTAGCTATGTTTATTTTATTGATGTCCATCGCTGGGGCATCAAAGGGAGGGTAAGTATATTTTCCCTCCCAACAGGTGTACATTTTTATTTTTTATTTTTGGTAGTTTATATGTTTTATTATAATTTTAATCTTATTATTTTTATTATTTTATTTGCAATTGTTTTAACTATTTTTGTTCTTTTTATTGACAGTAATTTTTATTTTTATTTTTTATTTTATTAGTTGGCAGGAGTAGTGCTAGGGACTATGGAGGGTCCTTATGGACCCCATGGGGAGATAGAGTCCATGGGGGTCCATAAGGACTCTTGGGTTATAGGATAGTATACAAGGTACCATGGGGGTACATAAAGACCTCTGTGCTTATAGGATAGTGCACAATTGGTATAGCTGTTAATGATAGGTGCATATATTTTACTATAACTATGGGGGTCCGAGGGGCTTCGTGATAAAGGGTTAAGGACTTGCATGGGTGTTCTTAGAGGCCCCACGTTTTAATACCCAGGATGCTGATATTCAACATTGTGGTTTTCGATCCCTGTATAGCAGTATATTTTATATTTAAATACAATTATAAATGTAATATTTACCTATTAATGTACAACATACATTGCTAAATATAGCATCTAACAGCATATGTTGTATGTTAGTGGATGAATATTGGCAGTATAGTTTTATTTAAATATAAAATAAAATGCTAAAGCAGGATTGAAGCAAGCAATGCTGAATATTTTTATCACAGGTAGTAAAAATCATAGGGTTTATTATATTCTGAGAACTTAGGTTTTCCCGGTAGATGCAGGTAACTCACCCATAACACACCCCTTCATGATAACTTGTGAGGAGCCAGGTATTACAGGGGAGAAGGGAAATGGATCACAGGTTAACTGGGGCGTAGGCGGATGTGTTAGAATCCGCGATCTGTTAGTGAATTCCCCAAGGAAAGGACAGTATAATCAGTGGTAATAATGAGCTGTATCAATTTTGAACAATAGGTCACTCTAATCTGTTCATCTTCTTGTCCCAAACAGCAACATTTTATTTAAATTTTGTTCAAAAATCTCTAGATTTTTAATAAATTTTTAGCACAATAAGATATCAATACTTTAACAATTTACGTGGCCCTTGAAAGACAGGTACTTTGAATAAAGCATATCTATATTGCACTTTTTATGTCAATATAGGTTTATACAGAATCATTTGATCAGTTAAAGCTTTCTAAATTTTGGAAAAAGGTGATTTTATTAGCCGTATGCTGCAATGTAGTTTTTAATCCATTTTATCCCCTAAATAGCACTGTAGCTGGGTGTCAGGTTAACAATACTAGTTCCTGTGCTGGCACCTTAACTGAGATTGGAGAACTAAGAGAGACAAATGACTTCACATGCATGTTTTAAACAAGGCTCTAAAGAAGTGCAGATATAGTAAACACACTTAAGGATAGCTATGAATCATCATGGTCTTGTGAACCTGCAAATGGTTTCTGATTCTGTTTAACACAGCAAAAGCTTGATGTCCCAATGAAGGTACTCTACAATGCAATGCTGAACACATTTAGTTTTAAAATTATCTACTGTATGGATAAGGAAATCAAAAACAAATTAAGTATAACAGAATGTTTCAAGAGCATTTGCCAGTTATTTTTGTAGAATTCTACAAAGCATGCTCAGTCGGCTGCACTCAAGACCATATACCTATTGACCTAATTCAGTAATTAATTTCAATGACCTCCCATTAACAAACAATATGAATCTCTATGAGGTTAGATCTGAAAGGCTCACTGACAGTTCAAAATGAAAAAAATTTAAATATTATTTTACTTTAAAAAAAATAATGATCTGCCTCTCCCTTAATAAATTAGGAGTCCCCCTTTAATGGTATCAGGGAGCCCCTACCATGTTTTGGGTGCTGGTGTCTTACTCCTGCTGTACCAACAGTAGCTCCAGTAGAACCTTTTATGTGTTAAAGTGTGAAAACACATTTAACTTATTTTAAAAATCTCACATTTTATCAATTACAATGAGCCACTATGTTTCATTAAAAGCTGTTACTCAGGCTGCCAAGTTTTATTTCAATTGTTTTTCAGTTCACAGGTGGGATAAACACAGATCCAGGTAAACTTGCCAATCTGGATATTTACAAATGTTTCCATCAAACTGACACCCAATCAGTAGCAGTTTTTAGATCTCTACTGTCACAGCTGGGACTTTGATAGTTTATTCAAAGTGACATACATTACATTACTAAATTAATTAAAACTTGACTTTATTGAAACAAAATAACTTCTATCCATTAATATGAGCTTTTAGACACCTGTTGTGAATCCCACCTATGAAGCTGAATAAACTAGCTAACTGAATATAAGCAAATGTCGTACGGTGGGCCCTTGGTTCTCGACCGTCGCAGAACTTGACTATTTCAGAACGTGACGTGTCTCACTGCCCAAAAAATTGTCTCGGAACTTGCTACTTTCTTGGAACTGAATGTGCTTGCGCCATCTCACATCTTGTCTACTAAGAAGTAAAATAACGTTCTGTACTGTGGTGTAGTGTAGTCTGTACCTACAAGAGCCCAAGAACAGCGAGTGCCTAAAAAAGCCCAAGAGCAGTGTGTGCCTGCTAGAGCCCAAGAGCAGTCTGTGTCTGCAACAATCAAAGTGCAGCCTGTGCCTATAAGAATCAAAGTGTAGACTGTGCCTATAAGAACCAAAGTGCAGCCTGTGCCTATTAGAACCAGGTACACCCTGTACTTATAAGAACCAAAGTGTAGCTTGTGCTTACAAGAACCAAAGTGTAGCTGATGTTTTATTGGAAGAGGACTCCCCTTCCAAGCAATAACATGTCTCCTCCTTCTCCTCCTAAAATCGCCACCATCCCATTGGGCCCTCAAGTCCACTCAGTACAGTCTTAGTGAAGTTAAATTCTATGTTATTTGATCTAATTGTTTTTTTATTTAGTTTTAAGATTTTGTATCAAGAAATAACACCATCAGTTCAAACTAAAATGTGAAATTTCTGGGGCTTGGAACGGATTATCTTAATTTACTCTGATCCCTATAGGAAATACTACCATGGTACTCAACTTTTTTGGAACTCCACCTGCTGCCCAGAACAAATTAAAGTTGAGTTCCAAGGTACCACTGTCCTTTGAATTGTACTTTGTTGTGATTAAAGTGGAAAGACATGGTTCCAGTAATAATAGAGGTGGTTCCAGTAATATTAGAGGAAAGGAGAACAAACCATACTCTTGAAAGATTGTGAATGATTTTTCATTGGAAAAGTAAGTACAATTATTTCATATTTATTTTTATAAAATATTAAAATTAGGTAGACAACTGACATATTAATGGGAATATTTTGTTAGAGATAAGCTGTCACTGGGTGTGTTTCATAACCTAAACAGGTGTGTCATGAAATCTCAGGACTTCCAGTACCACACCCTTCAAGGTTCTGCAAGTGCTGCACCAATGTACGTGGAACACACCCATAGTAGACAGTTTAGAGCTAATCCCTTGCTTGTTTCAGAAGTAGAACAGCCACAATCCTTGGAGAATCATTCATTAAAAACCTATCTCATACCAATAATGAGTTGGGTAATTAGCTACTTTTCTCTACAGTACATCATTCTTGAGACATAAAGTATTGCCAGTGCAGCTCCAATATACTTATAAAGTGACTTTCTCACCTGAGATGAGGTGAGAAGAGCTGAGACACAATGTGAGAAGGGATGTTTTCCCCCATAGAAAATAGTACATAGTAATTCAGGAGATAATGTGAGTTGCACTTAATAAATACCTCCCAAAGTAGGGTAGGTGATCTAACCGCATGGTAACACTGGAGTATATTGTGTTTGCCAGACATCACATATATAGTTCTCAGCATGAGGGTTGTTGCCAAAGCTTGCAGGCTCGCTATGCTACGCGAGCCCGCAGCAGTTGGTGGCATTGAACGCCAAAGGCGCTCCTTGTGCTGGTGGAGATGAGCGCCATAGGCGCTTATCCCTACGACCCCCTACGACTTTCGGATTACAAATGCGGACCATCGCGAAGCGAGGGGCCGCATTTGCGGAGGTGGAGGCTCCCACGTGGGCTGCAATGAGCAGCAGGCTCATTGCAGGCCACAAATGCCGACCCTCGTTAGTGTACCCAGCAACACTAACGGCTTCCCCTCGCGCACGCAGCCTATTTACACTACACACTGCACACATTGCTGACACTTACACCTCAGCTCCACAACAGTGCAAAGCGACATTCTATGCTGCAGGAACATGAAAACAGATTGTCAGATCTTCAGCACATTGCTTGCTGCATATATTAATTACAAATAGGTAAAGTATATTAATTTATTACTTATTTAATTAGCATCACAAAATACATATACACAAAAAAAAACCCTATCGCAATAAACACAAAAGACATTCACTGCGCGCTTCACAACGAGCGCCAACGCTGATCATACTACACAAACTACACCGGGGACAGTCTTGCAATAAGCGCAAAAAACAGATCAGCCCCGACCTTACAATGACAGAAAAAGTGCCTCAGATAAAAAAAAATACAACAACCAAGAGCCTTGCAATGAGCGCCGAGATCTCAGACCACCACAAAAAATATTGTCTGTGGCAAACTAGCAAGCCGCTAGTAAATAAGAACAATATGTCATATATTAACATTCAAAAGCCACACATTAGTATATTTAGTTGCACATTTTACAGTCATTTTACAGTCAAGCTGAAAATTATTATTATCCTTTATTTGTAATGCGCCAACATATTCCACAGCGCTATACAGGGTCATACAAGTCAAACAATGGTGTATATTTAAAAAGCTTTAGACTGAAAAACAATTGGTTAGCATAATGCATAGTCAGTAATTAGAAAATGCTCATTACATATTTAAAAAAAACAAATATAAATACATAAATAAATACATATATAATTAAATTTGTACTGTATAGGCCAAACCCCCCCCCCCCCCTATTTTGTCCTTTTCATGCCCTCTGTCCCAGATTTTAGATACTGTATTCTTGTTTGCTAATTTGAAATATTATATTGAAGACAATAGAGCAGAGCATGTAGCTGGAGAATGGAATTCACAAGGAGAGCGACAGGGGCTGACATGTTATATATGACTCACAGTAAATACATAGGTGCACTTGGATTATGCTGAGTAGCAGTGTATAAATACTCAAACATGCAACATCTCCTACATAAATTTACTATATTTGTATTATGGTAAATAACCTAATTCATCAAATGCCAGAATGCAGTTTTATGTAGATTCATCTGTAACTAAGTGTCGGAGTGGTATCCGTCTATATCTGAAGCACTGTCCACGCAGAAAAAGTACTTTTCTAGATGGCTCTTCTTGCACTGTATGATATAGAACAGCAAATCTCAGTAAGATAATCATTCTCAGTATTAAAGTACAGTATAATTTAGATTTTTAAAGGGCCAGTTAATTCAGCTCAAAGTTCACTGTAAAATTCTCCTAAGAATATGTTGAAATACTTTTTAAATTTTCAAAATAGGTGCCTTTTTCACAGAAAAAAATCATAAATGAAATCTCTGTTTACATGCGTCACTGGCGGTGCCCCCAGACAGACTCACAGCAACAGCTCCATGCAGAAAACGTAAGCAGAAAGATAATTAATCCTTGCCAAATTCATCTGTGCAGAGAAATGACTGCTGGAATCAACAAAAAATGACAGTTGGGGGTTATCATCTCCTGCTGCATCCGTGAAGTTCAGTGAAAAACTATAAATCTTTTTGCTCACAGAGCTTTCTTTTACCGCTCAGTGTTGTTAATCATGGAACAGTCAGGAGTGTTTTAGTAAGCAGACCTAAGACTTTAGATTTTTAGCTGTTATCAGTGTAATAAAAAAAAAAGATTATTTTAAGATAGAATCTTGTGCTCTTTCACACCATGAAGAGCACTTCTAGTGAGGTAAATGTCCCTTCAAGCATAATTCCTTGTACCTCCAAATTGTATTGTTCAATGAACATAAATGCTCAAATTTATAAGACTACTAGTTGCTTGCCTGTCGCAAATGACGGTATAATATTTTATGTCTTTTCCCCCCTTCTCCCTCCCCTGTGTCCCCAACAACATCTACAATATGCCCATATAAAAATAGCTAACAGTCAAATTCTTGTTCTTTCATATCAGCACAGTGTGAGTGGTTTTATATCAAACAATGGTTTCAAATCTCTACTAAAGTTAGGTGTTCATGGTTCTGATATCTGTACTACAGGCTTTTTTTAAATTTCATATCATTGTCCTGAGTTGCAAAATGCTGGTTATTCATGTACAGTATATATAAAAAGCAAACGTTTCTTCAAGGGTGCTTGTATAATCATATATTGTGTGTTACAGGATTAGTGAATGCATTTAATTGTTTGCTTTTAAGGATAGCAGCTTACTGTGCTTTATGCTTAAGTAAACAGAGCAGAGCTTTTACAGCATTATTGCAAGCTTACTCTCTCATTGCCTGAATCACAATACCCTGTACGGAAATCTTGACTTCTGTTATTTTCTCTTAGTAGAAGCGACATTGTAGACATTCAGATAATATTTGAACCTGTTTGCTTTCTAATCTGTACAAGTAAAGAGGAGGAGATGTTTTCTACTAGGTAAACAAACGGTAGTGGTTTATAAAATTAGGTTTTATTTAAGGATGCGTCAATAGTTCTCTAAAGGTCTGCACTGATTTAAAATAGAAATGTACTGAACAAATAAGACTGAAATAAAAGTTATGTGATAGAGTGAACCAAGTCTAATTTTCTTTCTAGTAAGACAGAAAGTGACAGGTATACTTGTAAAAAGAAATGTACAGTTGTGCAGCAGAATAGATTTAGAGTTGAGACTTACATGCTAAAATGTTTTACTGACAATTTTATTATTGGGGTAGTATTCTTTAATATAATGTAGGGGTAGACAGAAGTGGATTGCCATGATAAATATGTAGGCTATGGATCCTCAGCCAAAATAAATGCAGGTGATGCTTACTTGTAGGTTGCTGTTTCTAAAGTAAAATTTCTGGAAGAGTTACAGAAATGCTAAAGTAATATGCAGTAAGATGGTAAAGGGGTACTATGGGCCCTATTCTATTGCCCAATTCGTAAAATTTATACACACTTAAAATCACCCTTAATATTGCTACATATTCAGCAAATATTACTTATTGGCACTAATGAATTCTTAAGTCAATAGAATACATATAAACATTTATAAAAAAAAAACACCCAAAGACAAATTTATCAAGGCATTTGCAAGTAGCTAATATAATAAGGCTATACATTAGCAAGTTTCTACTCATTGTAACCTTGTTAGTGTACTATTATAGAATATTGCAAGAATTTTATACTAGCGACTTGCCGTCAAAAAATGACGGCAATAAAATTTTAAGCCAGGCATTGCTGTTTGCCCACAATGCGAAGCTATGACCCTATGAGCACCTTTGGTGCTCATCGCGTGTCTCGCAATGAGCGCCTTTCGGTGCTCATTGCGAGCCTCTTCCCCCATCTACTTGACAGGCCCCTTCGGCGCTCATGGCGAACCCTGACGTTTTTGGCAAGACGAACCTTTCCTGATTTGCAATGTTCCCATTCGACGCTCATTGCGACCCTCTCCCTCTGTGTACTTTATAGGCCTTGGTAGTTTAGGGGCCTACTGCCTTGGGTTAAGTGTTATTGCCTTGTATTAAGTGTTACTGGTTTGCATTAAGTCTTAGTACTCAAAGCTCGTATTTATGTCCCTCGTCCTCTTTTTACGTCCTTCGGCCTCATTTTCGTCTTGTTTAATTTTTTTTTTGACTTTGCCGATTTTTGATCGTGAAAAAATGCAAAATATGACTCAAATTAAGTTGCAGCCTCACCCACAGGCTCCCTGGTTCTCCCCCTGTGCTGTGTGTGAGTGCATATGTTAATTTGAATCATATTTGTGTATTTTTGGAGGTCTTTCCAGTTCCGCTGTTAAAGTCGTATTTTTGCGAGCCCCGCAGTCCATCTACGTGCTTCGGGTACCAAGTATTAGGGGCCGTAATTTTTGATCCATCCTGCTGGTCGTCGGGATGAGCGCCTGCAACACTCATCTCCACCAGCTCAATGAGCGCCTTTGGCGCTCATTGCCTAAGTCCTGCGTGTCGTCGGGTGGAGCGCCTGTCGGGATGAGCTTTGCGAGGGTTGCAGGGCTCGCTATGCGAGCCCGCAATTTTAACATTGCATTACCAACAACTTTAGGCAACCCCACAATTACGACAACTATATATATGACTAGTCTAATCCAACTCTAACTAGATGACTATAGTATAAGTCACTTTATACTGCTTTATTTCAGTGTTTCCATATATATTCAAATTTATTGAAGAAAAATACCTTTGCTTATAATTTTCTAGTCAGATGCTGCTATCTTATTTAATCAGTTGTGGCTAAAATGAATGTACTAACTTGTGTTTTTCAGCCCTTTTGAAGTAGAATATATTTAAGACGTTTCATTTGCACAATGAATCAGCATAATCGAACCTACAATCGTAAACCCTTATTATAGAAACATACTTCCAGGCATTGGGCTATAAGATGATGAGACTTGCCTTTATGGAAAAATATACACTCTTGTAAGAACCTTCTGTGTCCCAGTAATATACTGGGAGGTCTGGTACTAGAGTGAAATGTTTAAACCTTGGGAGGTGAGACGTCTCCAGTTTTCAAGCGGGTGGATCACCTCACACTTTAGTGAATAGGCTCCATAGAATAACATAGGAAGCAGACAGGTCTCACCTTTTCATCTTAATGAATGTATTCCATTGACTCGGATGGAGGAATATAGTTACAGCATTTTTTTTATAAGTGTTGGGAAGTTCAAATGCTGCATGATATATCAAAAACATTATATAGATGTCAAGTCACTTTTTAATTAGTCTATTAGTAGGGAGCTAAACAATTCTACTGCAGATCAGTAAATTAAAGTAGAATTGTAATATATTCTCATTGTATCATCCAATTTCAACCATTAATTAAAAGCATGTACGGTAAATACATTTATAACCAACCCAGAATGGTAAATGTGCAAGTATTTTTCGATCAATGCATCACTCTCGAATTAACTGTAAATATAAGAGCATGTTGGGATTCAGGAAACTAATGTCTGTAACATGATGTTATACACCATTAACTAGAAAGCTTAGATAAGGTAACTTATGACCCCTCCAAATTTACGTTAGGTTAATAGCTTAGGAGGGGTTAGCAAATATGGCCACATATTTGGTGTACATTATATATATTACACTTGTTAAATGTGTATGGCTGCTAGATAAGTGCCTAGTTAAAGAATATGTAATTTGAAAAGTGGTTATTTAAATATTCCCTTTGATATATCCTATAGATCAGTACAATGTGATAGGTAACTCAAAATGTTCTTTTTTCTCATTGAAAAGGAATTTAATATATTGTGTATTTTGGAGTGCACTTGAATGCTGCAAAATATTTATTTGAAAAACTTAAAAAGTAACATAAAGTTTAATCATAAATATGTTCATTTGTATGGTAAATAATAGTACATTTATGTTCACATTTGAATGTCCAAAATAAATTACAAATCTTCAGCCTTATTAAATTGCAATTCGGCAAATTCTAAAGGGCTCTATATAAGCACACAGCATATTTTTTTACAGAAGTTTTTAGTTAGTGAAGACCTTGCTTTTGGATAGAAGTTCACTGACTAAAAACTTCTGTAAAAAAAATATGTTCTGTGCTTATATAGAGCCCTTTAGAATTTGCTGAATTGCAATTTAATAAGGCTGCTTATTTCCTGCTCAGAATTTTGGGAAATACAGGTATTACTCTGCATTCTGGGAACCTGGTCCAGGACATGCAAATGTGCCCACAAAGGTTTCATTCTTTAATCCAATACATTTTTTAAAAATGTCTGCTTTAAAGCATATGCCTGCTTTATTATAGAGCTTTTAAAGCATAGCATAACATGGATTATGCAGGAGTTAGGAGACCTACCCACAGACACCTGTTTTGAGCTTAAATGGCTCTCATCAGTGTGTACTTTGCATGGAAAGATAAAATCTAATCAATCATTTACCATTTAAATATTTATAATAATATTTAAATGTCTGGACTGAAAAATAATTGTAATTTTTTTGTTGCTGCAATTTAAGCCTCATTATTAGAGTTTTTCACATCTTTTATGCAAACTAAACTGTATTTTACGTACAGTATGTCATTATTTCAGATAATACAAGGGAAAGTAGAAGAGTCACATGAATATTTAACTAAAAGCACAATAGATCTTTCTTCTTTGCAATAGAAATAATATAGGCATATTCATTGATGCTTTCTATGTGCATTATAGCGTAATACTGCCCTGTTGTTCAAAGAAAAGAAAATAGTAAGTAACAATAACATCAACAATTGTTATAGGCCATATAAAATATTCATTTCTCAATGCCCATGTACAGTTCACATAAAGGGTGCTTTATAACTGATGTTTCTTTAGCAAATTGTGGTGAAGGTTTTCTTGTACATCTAAAAGAAGAAAGAAGTTGTGCTTGCAGGGTACTTGCAACAACTTGTTGGGCTTTTACCTTGTAAAATGTAAGCCTGTTTCAGTCCAGTGACTTTGTGGTCTACGACCTACATCACATTTGAAACTTTTCTACACCAGCACTAAAAAATAACAATGTATTTTTTTTTTGCAAGGAAACACACACTTGGAATAATGTGGCTGTAAGCGAAGTAGGCAACATCTTTAAGCATAATGTGGTCAACTTTTACTATACAGTGTTTTGAATTGCTAAAATGCATAATGGGCAAAAAGTGTTTAGAAAAAAAAAAAAAACACAGTCTTTACATATTTATCATTTATATCCAAATATTCTTTATTGTGGGGTTCCATTGTCTATTACTTTCTCAGGAGGGTGTGCCCTTCTAACTAATGAGCTTTCCATTACTCCTAATGACAACACTTGGATGTTCACAGTAGCCACACATAACTCTCCCATAACATGCCTTTAAATGCCAATTAAACACCCCATTCATAATAGCCCAAAATGAAAAACGCCTTTAGTAAATCTCACGATGACCAGAGATGTTTTCTCGCAGGGTACTGTGGGCTATGAGCTCATGTATGCACCCACAATCCTTTAGTAAAGTCCCCCCAGGTGAGAAAATGCATAGTAAATTCCTCTCAGTAAGTCTCTGAACTAATTGTCCGTCAGCATATAAGTGATCATATATACTAAACCTTTACATAGTTTAGTAACTACAACTTTTGACCCACTACTATTTTGTGTGGTGTCATAGAAGAAGTAAAACATAGAAACATGGATCTGACATAGATTAAACTAAGAATCAAAAAGTCTAATCTAGTTTTAGGATGGTTTTATGCTTATTCCATGCATGCTTAAATTATTTAACTGTGTTTGGCCATACAACACCCTTTCTGTAAAGTAGAAATTCACATATTACCCCTAAATTTTACAATTCTTGTTCTTTCATTCTTCTTTTTCTGGAAGATGCTTCTATTCTGAGCTTTATGAAATAACTAGCGACTTGCCCATCAAAAAATGACGGCAATAAGATTGTAAGGGAGGTAACGTTGTTTGAGTGCAAAATTAATTTTGTTGGTGTTTTAAGATCCTTTGGCGCTCATTGCGAGGCTCTTGGTTGTTTGTGTCCTATGAGCAGCGTTGGTGTTTTTTTTTGGTATGGCAATGAATAATTAATAAAATAAGAAATTAATATACTTTACCTATTGTGAAGTAATATATGCAGCAGTGTGTTGAAGAGCTGGCAATCTGTTTTCATGTTGCTGCATTATCAGTGCTGTGGAGCTGCTGTGTAAGCGTCATGAATGTGTGCAGTGTGTAGTGTAATAGTGTACGTGCACAAGGCAAATCCGTTAGGGTAGCTGTGTACTTCCGGATTGTATAAGTTATTGTTCTAAAATGGCGCCTAATGTGTGGTATGCGGCTGTGGCTGATTTAGCGTCCTTCGTTTCAATGTCGTCCGACTTTTTCGGAATATCCGTAGGTGTTTGGTGGTGTTTTGCGTGTTTAGGGGCCTTTAGCCTCGTTTTGTTCGACGGACATTTTTTCTCTCGCTTAGGTGATTTTCGAGTGTCTAAACTCCGAAATTTGGAGTTAAATCGAGGTGTAACTTCACTTGCAGAGGTCCTGGGTGCCCCCCCCCCCGGGTAAGCTTTTTATGTGTTTGCTGTGTGTATTTATTGTGTTTGTAATGTTTTTGGGGTCGTGCGTGTTGCGTCCTTGTTTTCAGATCTCGTACGTCTTTTTCGGGAAATCCGTAGGTTTTTGGTGGTGTTTTGCGTCTTTAGACTGCTGTAGCCTCGTTTTCGTTTTTTTCGGCTGCCTTTTTTTCTCTCGCTTAGGGGAATTTTTTGTGTCTAAACTCTTTTATTTGCATTTAAATTGAGGTGTAACTTCAGTTTTCGAGGTCCTGGGTGCCCCCCCTTGCTGTAGGTAAGCTTTTTATGTATTTGTTGTGTGTATTTATTGTGTTTTTAATGTTTTCATGTGCGCGGGTTTCGAACGATTTTTGCAAGGTCGTAATGGGTCATAACGTGTCTCGTATTTTGCTTTCGTAACTACGTAAATTTGGCGAGGTCCGCAGTTGCTGACAAGGAGCGCCTTTGGCGCTCCATGGCAGCAACTGCGACCCTCGCTTCCCTCCTTGTAATTCTTTTTAGTTTGTTAATAAGATCATTGATAACATGACTTCACATTTTCTCTTGGTGGTATGATTAGGAGACTTGGGGAAAGAAATACAGTTATACCAGTGTTCCTTGCTCTACTTATCCTGCAACAACAATCATGTAGGACGTGCCACACCTTTGAGATCCATTCTAGTGGAGAGAAACACGTTAAACATGTTACTTCAAGTGCAGTTTTGTATATATACCCAAAATAGAGACAAGAAAAGGTAAATGTGCAAATGTAAAATAAATATTGTGTTTCAGTAATTTGCATTTATCTTTGTCATTTGATTTATTACTTTTTATAAAGAGAAATAAGTAAATAAGAATAAGAAACTGCAAATATGTATTTCTCTAAATGAATATAAGGTAATAAATAAATATTTGCTATTTCCAAATGTTTCAGATTTACATTTATGAAGGATTTTCCTGATTTCTCTGGGTTACTATTTCTTTCTTCTCCTTATGTGACTGGAGACCAGGCCGACAATGTTAGGCAGTGGGTGGTTTTAAGAGGAACTGCCTAGATTCAAAACATCCTCATTATAACCAGTTTAATCTTTTTCTCTAACTGAAAGGATTATTCTAAAAGCTCTGTAGTGGCCGCCATCACTGTAATCAGCTGAAATCTACCGTCAGAGCTTAGAGGAGTGGTTTAAAGCCTGGCCCTTTTGACTTGATGTTTAGGTGAGCCATTTTGTGCTATTTTTAAGATAATTGCCAGACTTACTCGAAAAGATCCACCTTGATGAACATTTTGTAATCGTGTATATCCATTCCTGCATCTCCTGCCAACATACGTGTCTGCTTTCTCAGAGTTACTTAAACTACAAGGTGTGAACTGGTGTAAATTACTTCTGATTTAGAATATTCTGTCCAAAATGTTAAACTTGGCAAACAACTTTATTGCAGTAGACACAGATCCTAAAGGGCTTCTTATGAAACAACTTACACACTGTATGCTGTTAATGCTCTGTACTACCCACAGAGTTTCTTGCATTTTTAGTTTTGCTCATGGCAGATACAAACAGTGCAGACTAACTCAAAAATAATCACACTCCAGCTGTGCAAAAGGTCCATGGAATTGCTTTCACATTAAAGCTGAGCTGCTACGTGGTCCAAAAAGTCAGTTGCAAACTCAGCTAGACTATTCGTACCACATCCTCTGTTAAAATAGTTCGAAATATCAAATGACCCTGTCTTGTTTTATAGGAAAACAGACTAGCTTGAAATAAGGTAGAAATGCCAGTCTACAGACCTGAAATAAACTCTGTAATCGTCTGAAAATGGGCCAATACACACTGCACAGTTCTAGACAACTCTAGTTTTGGTATGCACATTGCCTTATATGCAGTGCAGGGGGGGGGGGGGGGGTACACTGTACTATAATATAACCTTTCACAATATTGCCACGGTTATTTCTGTGTTATAAATAGGCTACATGGAGGAACCTCAAGATCCCTGTGGGCTTATCCTTTAGCAATATTGTTAATATACAGTACTTTGTTCTACAGCACTCTATCCAAAAAAATACTAGCTCCTAGACATCATCCCTTTGTTTCAGGGTGAACTAATTTGCAAGTCAATCCAAAACCAAGATAATCTTCCCACCTCCTAAAGCATCCTCTTCTGAGACACACAGTTTAACTCCCCCCCACCCAAAATAAATAAATAAATAAATAAATAAAATAAAAAAATATAAAAAATAAATCACATATATAGTTGTGAGCGTACGAGTTGTTGCTAACGCTGCGGGCTCGCGTAGCGAGCCCGCGGCCCTCGCTATGCGAGGGCACTGCCCGAGGGTCTCAGTTGCTGGCATGGAGCGCCGAAGGCACTCCTTGCCAGCAACTGAGGACCCTCGCGAAGCGATGGCCTCAGTTGCTGGCATGGAGCGCCGTAGGCGCTCCATGCCAGCACCTGAGGACCTCGCAAAGCGAGGGCCGCAGTTGCTGGCATGGAGCGCCAAAGGCGCTCCATGCCAGCAACTGCGACCCTCGCAAACTTCACGTCGCAACCCAAACAGTACGACACACACATTACGACACTCGCAAACAACATACGACACACGTTCACACACATTACGGACTCGCAACACTCGGACGCAACTCGCGAACATTACAAAATGTAAAACACAATACATACACACACCACATACATAAAAAACTTACCTACACCAAGAGGGAGCACCCAGCACCTCAAAAATACAACTTACACCTCGATTTTACTCGAAATAAAACAGTTTCGAGACTAAAAAAAAATCGAAGCAAGAGAAAAAATGGCCGCCGAACAAAACGAAAACGAGGCTACAGCACTCTAAACTCGCAAAACACCACAAGAAACTCGCAAAACACCACAAAACACCTACGGATATTCCGATACAAACGTATACCACACATTACTCGCCATTTTACGCCAATGCGGAAGTACACGACAACGGTTTGGGCTCGCGCACGCACAGTGTTACACTGCACACATTCAGCACGCTTACACAGCAGATCCACACCACTAATGCTGCAGCAACATCAAAACACATTCACAGCTCTTCCACACAATGCTTTAAAATAGGTAAAGTATATTCATTTATTAATGGATTATATATTTCATTATTACACACTAAACAGCATTAGCTACCTTACAATTTCATTGCCGTCATTTTTTGACGGGCAATTCGCTAGTAAATAAATAAAACACACACACACACACATATATATATATATATATATATATATATATATATATATATATATATATATATGTGTGTGTGCATGGGTGTGCGTTTATTAGCTCAATATAAAGAATGCACAGGATCAAATGTGAACATTGTTTTGTATTATAGGTATATAATTGTAGTTAACTACTAGATCTATATCATTTCTTGGAAGCTCTGTAGTGTAATGTAGTGTGGACAGTTGTAGGTACTAGGATTAGTTTAGGTGTTGGTTTACATATGTCTTTTGGGAGTTGGTCAATAGCCAGTGGGTGCGTAATAGAGATAGACTAATTAGGACTGTGTGAGCTTAGGTTATTTGGGTTATGCGACTAGCTGAGCTGGTGGAGATGTGGCGTTAGGAGGATTTAATCTCTTGTTGGGCTAAATGAGTTAAGAATTAATGGGAGGGGGACAAACTAAGTAGGCAGGGTGAGGAAATCAGTTGGAGATTAGGTCTGTTGTATGGCTTACTATGGGGAGTAAGGGTGGGCTAATGGGAGTTAATGAGGTTGGTTGGGGAATGGTTGAGGGTATTATAGGCAAGGTGATCCCGATGTAGGATGTTAGGTTTTGGGGGGAAGGAAACACTCAATTTAATGCCTTTATATAAAATAACAGTTAATCTGCTATGCTATTTTGACCACTTTAGGTTAAGCTATATCAGTCAGTGAAGCATTAAGAATACATATTTTGATTATTTGTTGTATTTCTTAACCGTTATTAAGATTAGATAATGTGTTTGATATTGGGTTTATAGATGACCAAACAGGACACAACTCTGCCCTGTTCCAAGATAAAACTTGGGAACAAAAATATTCTGATTAACCAAATGCAATCTTATTTCCTCAGTACATTTGCAGATGTTTGCTTTGTTTTTGTAATATGTTTATATTAAAGGGTCACTGTAATGCTCCAGGATGATGATATTACCAACGTGATAAATACATGATACATTTGCAACATACTTGGTATTAATATGATGCATAGTTCTGTTTGAAAGTGTACCACCTTGTATCATTATTGTCTCTGTGTGTTAAAACCCTTGGCCAAAGATATATGGATACTTTATCAACAGCTTTGTGGCCCCTTCGGTCCTGGCTGGCTCCTTTGGCCCCTGCGCAGACCTCTGTGGCCCCCTTGGCACTCTGGCCCGCCGTGGCCCCTCCTCACCCCAGGAAGTCTATACGTCTGGTTACCTACTCAGAGAGCAGCTTCTTTTATCTCACTTGTGCTCTTCACAGGGAGAAATATCCTGTAGCATACCAGTCTGGATTCACTCACTAGAGTGACCCAGCCCCGAAATACCAGGCAATTCTACCACAAAGCTTTACATATACAGAATTGGGTGTTACATTTCCATTGCCAGATATTGCTAAGTGTACCACAAATTGTTAAATATAAATGTAGTCCTTTTATTGAAATATGTTTCTCACCACTGATCTACATAGTTTACTTTTAATAAGAATAATTAATTATATGGATAGGGATTTAGTTTTGAATTAGTAAACTTGTAAGATAAGATGACTTACATTATAGTCCAGTTCTAACTTCCTTGAATGTTGATAGATATCAGAATCATTTACATTATTGTTCCAGTATAATAAAGAAGATAGTTGTAAAATATTCACAGCATTATTAAATTGCGATTCAGTAAATTTAAAAGGGCTCTATTTAAGCACCCACATATTTTTTTTTACAGTTAGGGAACTTCTATCCAAAAGCAAGGTCTTCACTAACTAAAAACTTCTGTAAAAAAAATATGCTATGTGCTTAAATAGAGCCCTTTTAAATTTACTGAATCGCCATTTAATAAGGCTGTCACAGTTTGCACAGGTAAGACACTGGGAGCCTGATTCAACTGAGCAATCCTAAGTTACCGGAGCCCGTAAGTGAGGTTGTAAGTTAATTTGCTATTCTATTGGCATCTTTTTGCGGGCTCTGGACAGTTTACGGATTACGGGCTTGAAAAGTTTGTGATGGTTAAACCCAGAACTTACAGCCGCCTAAAAGCCTTTGATATTTCAATTCCGCAAGAGTTACGATTGCTAAAATCGCAAATCGCTATTCAATTGCTACAATTCCCCAAGCCTTCAATTGGTTTCACACCCGTAAATGGCAAATGTAGGAGAAAATCCTACGAGTTTCTAGAGAGGACCTGCAATGGGGTTTAACCCCTGCACTGTAAACAACGGGGAAAGCGATGAATGAATTGCTCAACAGTCTCAAGCTCGCAAATCGGCAGTACAATAAATTTATTTTTATGTGTCATTTCAGGGTTATATTGACCTTGAGAATCAATGAGTTAATACATATTAGGCCACCCACATGGATTTGAACAGTATTGGCAATCATGTTTATAATTTCGTATTTTGAGGGTTTGTGAGTCCCATCGCTCATCGGACCCCCGAACCTATTTGATTGACATGTAACCTTCATGTTTTACTGACGTAATGATGGCGGTTTCATTGTCTATTGGCTGTTTCGAAATGGGTGGATACGGTCTTGCTTGATTAATCTTATTCCCGCCCTGAACTGCTACGGAGTGCATGGCTTACGAGTTGGCTTTTGGCCCATAAATAGCTGGCTCCTTCAATTGAACAGCACCGTAATCGGAGACGAATGGAAGCCCGCAGCACGCCCGCAGACATACGGCCACAATCTGCGGGCTTGCAATTGAATCAGGCTCTTGATCTTTGACAAAAGCAATAAGAACAATGTCAAAGATTGACAATGACTTTTGCCAAAAATTGCAATAACGATTGCCGTTGATTCATTATAGAGAGGCACTGGATATATTAAGTTGCTCAGATTTTTAAAATTAGCATTTAGATATTCTATAATAAAGTACAATAACCTTAGGTTTCAGATTGTGGGTTTCTGAAAATAAAATAAAATAAAAATTAATCCATCAGCATATTTGGTCTTTTTGTGCTACCAATAATTTTTTTTAGCCAAACTTCATTTATTTTGCCCCTTCAAATGCGAACAATCATGACCCCTCTCATTATTATTATCTTTGTTTTTCGCATAAATATATTTATTGTTAGTGTTTATTTAAAAATGTAATATCACAAAATATAAAAGTAGTGATTACATTTTCTATTACAGTTTTATCTTGTTTTGCATATCAATTATATTAAACATAAATAAATCTATGTTTTTACAGTTA
The DNA here is from genome assembly GCA_027410445.1 of Discoglossus pictus. Taxonomy (NCBI): domain Eukaryota; kingdom Metazoa; phylum Chordata; class Amphibia; order Anura; family Alytidae; genus Discoglossus; species Discoglossus pictus. The sequence continues at coordinate 246,054,923 of CM050167.1, forward strand.
TTCTTAATGTTGGGATTTTTGATCAGATTTTTATTTGTAATATCAGTTTCCTGTTCCCTGTTTTTTCCTATCTTAACTCTTAACTTTTAAAAAGTATCTTCACAATTGGAATCCGGGTAGACTATGTCACTGAGAGGATGCAGGATGAAACTAGACAACAAAACGGACTTTTCAAAAGCAAAAATCTAGAAACAAAGTCATAGAATATTGTAAATGGTGCTAGTATCGCTACTAACAACTATCCTATTGAGTATGTCTCCTTCTAAAATATAACACGAGCAAAGATAATTTCAAGGTGTCCATTATTTGTCAGGTACTTAACAATATAAACATGTGAATATTATTTATACACTCACTCTAGGCAAAACAAACCAATCATTCCTTCATTTGCCAATCAGGAAATAAAATTACCCAACTAACCAAGAAAATTGACCTCATTGAGTCACGACCTTAAATTGGTATAATTTTTGGATTCTATTACCAAACTTCCTGTTTTTAGGCACAAGCTAAATGATTTTGTAACCTAATTGGCTGGTATTATGTTTTATTATGAAAAATGTCTGGCCTCGGTGGTGTTACATTTCCTGTAAGTATCTTTAGATGTGTTCACCAAGTTTAATTTCATGGTAACTTAACCTTTGCCCATGGTCCATTGTCTCTTCCTCAGAAAACTGAAGTTAAAACTGTGTAAGACTGTAATATTTCTGTCTGTATCAGCATTTTATCTGTCACTCCATAAGACGCAATATACGGTATATGATATGATAGAATCATTCAAAATATCAAAGGCGAAATGTCTTTAAGAAAAAGAGCAATGTAAGAAGAGATCAGAATTTGAACTTGTTGAAGATTTAGGCGTAATCAGAGAAAGTACTACTTTAGAAAAAGGGTAGTAGAACAGCCTTCCAATTTAAGAGAGATAGGGACAAACAGTGATGCCTGAGATAAGAACAGGGCTATCCTGAGAGTAACTTTTATGTAGGTACAATGAGCAGACTAGATGTTTTTTTTGGTTAGTATTTGCTGACAAATTCATGTCTCTATCACTAATATAGTTTCCGTTGTGTGTAACAAGGGAGGGGGATGGGGGTTGTGGTGGTGGTGGTGGTGGGGGGGGGGGTGCGGGGGGGGGGGTGGTAGAGTGGCACAGGGAAGGGAGGGAGGGGGTGGGAGAGAGACACAGGGGGACGGGGAGACAAATATATTACTTATAATGACAAGCTCTCGCAAGTAGCACCTCTCTTTCTCAAGTCAGAAACAATACATGTGTGTGTGTGTGTGTATATATATATATATATATATATATAATTTGTTGTTGTTCAGTCGTGACCGTCGCTCCGTGATCCTGTGGACCATAACACACCAGGCACATCTATCGTTATGTCCTGGTCGTGCCAATCCATAATGGTGTTCTTGGCAAAGATACTGGAGTAAGTTGCCAGTTCCTTCTCCAGATGTATATATATATATATATATATATATATATATATATATTCGGTATATATAATCAACAAGTATTTTCTTTCTAAATATTAACTAGCTGTACGAACGTTTTTCCTGCTTAACTGTGCTCTCTATATATTTTATATTGTGCAGTGGACCTTTAGGATAGATATGGTATCTCTGGAAATTACAACTTTTGTCATGGTTTCTGAATGATTAGGTTATTTCAGCCATATTTAATCCATCCTAATGTTCTTTTTTTACATGGAGGATCTATAATATCCAACATCCAGGAAAAAAAGTAATAGTTGCAAAAAAACAAGCTCTTCTGTTAGCTTTCTATGTTCACAGATGTTAACGAACGTAAAAAAAAGTGCAATTTTTATTGAATCAGGTGCTAATCACACAGCTTTAGCTTTTTAAGCAAGCCTCAATGTAATCTTAAGAGGGACTCCACCTAAAAAAAGATGTTTTTGCTATTAAATATTTATAAACTGCAAATGTATCTATAAAATGAGTACTACTGGAGAAATTGGGCAGATACAGTGTCTATTTTTCCCTATACTGGTTTAGTATGCACCGTCTGACCGAGGGCTTCTGAATGTGCATTTAATTCTGACTCAAGCCTCTGTATGACAAATCCTCAGCCCTATAAAGAGCTGGAATCACGCCTTTGGCTGGTGAAACTGAAGCAGGACTGGAAAAGGTGATGGATCCCAAGAGATTTGGTGAAAAAGCCAAAGAAAGAAGGGAACCAGTGGAAAGGCACAGCAAGGATCCTATTGCAGGGTCAGCAGGATGAGCTGATTCCAAAGTAATAAAGTCAACTTCATTTCCTTATAATAATTTAGCTTCTCTCGACACATACCTAAAGAAGGTTATTGAGTGCCCCTAAAAACCATGTAGCCAATAACAGCATGAACTCTAACCAATCATTCCCGGCCTTTTTATGATGACATGGAGAAAGTCATAAGATCATATGTAATGTGTTTTAATTAAATGTAATGCAGGCATGCCAGCTCTCCAAGAAATGTTATGGAAATTCAGAGATACTTCATCCCTCAAAAATGGAATTACTAGTCATTTAGTGAGCATTAGATAAAAATAAAATTTGGGTACTAAAATACAAGACCCTGTATGAACAAATCTGCTAAGAATGCAGTTACTTGGAGCCATTTCTGTGCAGCTCCACCAGACAATTTTATTGATTGTCACTAACTTAGTACTGGAAATGTAATTTAAAAATATTCATCAAATATGCTTATATTCATAAGCACAATTTTTCTCATGTAATAGTATTGCATATAGGAAATAATGGACTAGATTAAGCTTAGACATTACAGGCTCAGTCAGTAGACGTGGTGAGGGCAATTGTACATGTGTGGTGCAAAAAGATGAAAAATAAGTGTGAATGGAAAGTCTCATTTCATTTATATAGTAAAACTGTATATATGTCGCAAATTCTAAGACATATCCAACATACATTTGTCATAATCACTATTTGCTTAATGATTTGAACATAGTTACATAGTTACATGGGCCCTCATTCTATTATCGGCCGTAGGAGATGCGGGGCTGCAAGGACCGGCCGCAAGCTATTTGCCTATTCTATTCCCCTCCGGCTGGAGATTCCGTCAGGCTTGCGGCCGGCGCTTTGTTATCCCTTGCGGCCGCACGCGCCGGAGGAAAGCCTTTGATCTTAAACGGCCGCAAGAGTTCCGGTTGCTATTCAATTGCTCCGGGAACCCTCTCTGCAAGGCTAAAACCGAGCCGCAGCTTACTTGCAGCAAAATGGTCCCGCAGGCACACAATTAAGCACATAATAAAGCCATAATAAAGCCATCCTGCACTCTGAGGAGGCTATAAAGTGATTGTAGGTGTTAGCATTCATAGCACAACATTCCCCTACACTCAAATCCGTAAATAATTTTTATTTTATTTTATGTCAAATATCCGTGGAAAAAGTCCAGAGGGCTTGGAGCACCTCAGACCCGCCCACGCTGCGGCCGGAAAATAAACAGTTAATGAAATATCGGATTTGGGCTGATGTGCAAGCTTGAGAGGGGGTTGCTATTAATACTCATGTCCCCCATTATGATCCCTAGCATTTACAGAGCTTTACAGTGCCGTCTTGAATTTATATTTGCTTTTAAAGATTTCTGAGCTTACGGCCGGTTGCAAGATATGCGGCCGGCCGTAAGGGGATATCCTTGCAGCGCCGTCTATTTGCAATGCAAGGTAACGGGAGCCCCGCAAGGAATCGCAGCTTTGCGGCTGATTTACGGCTGATAATAGAATGAGGCCCATAGTATTTAAGGTTGAAAAAAGACTTTCAGTCCATCAAGTTCAACCTTTTAAGATCTCCTCTGATCTGCAATATGCGGATTAACTATTAATTAATTAGTTGTAAATAAAAATAAAAAATAAATAAATAATCAATTCCTTCCTAATCCCAGACACCGGCGACTGGACTTCTCCCTGGATCAATACGGTCTCTCTAATTATCCATGATAACCCTGAATTCCCTTTTTAATTAGAAATAAATCCATTCTCCTTTTAAAGTTATCTATCGAATCCGCTGTCACCACCTCCTCTGAGAGAGAATTCGACAGATTAACCACCCTTACTGTGAAGAACCCTTTTCTTTCTTTAAGGTGGAATCTTTTTACTTCTAACCTCAAGGGATGTCCTCTTAACATAACATGTTTCTAGCGTGTATAAATTCAGCAAACTGATAAATAATAACTTTTTTTTATCACAGTTAAAGGGCCAGCGTAAGCACTTTTCATGTTATACCTATTTTTACTTCAACATTCATTAAAATTAAACATATAAGTGCAAACAGATGCAAATCAAAGCTTTAGCCAGAAAACATAATTTACAAACACAACTTACCTCATTAATGGTCACTGCTATATCCCTACCCACATCTCTCATTGTCCTGTGCACAGCTGAAAGGAAGTGGAAGAATTCAACTGCAATAACATGAATCAAGTCTTACCTAGACAGCCTAATCAATGTTATCACAGATAAAATGTTCCATTTCTTTTCATTGGTTCTTAGAACAATGAGAGTTGTGGGGCGGGGTACAACAGTGGCTATTAACGAGATATACTGTGTTTTTAAATTATGTTACATAGTTACATAGGCCCTCATTCTATTGCAATTTGGCCAATTGAATAGGGGTCTAAATAAGCACATAACATTTTTTTTAAAGAAGTTTTTAGTTAGTAAACATCTATCCAAAAGCAAGATTTTCACTAACTAAAAACTTATTTAAAAAAAATATGTTATGTTCTTATTTAGAGCACTATTCAATTGGCCAAATCGCAATTGAATGAGGGCCATAGTAATTGAGGATTAAAAAAAAACTTTTAGTTCATCAAGTTCAACCTTTTTAGATCTCCTCTGATCTGCAATATGCGTATTAATTCTTAACTGTTAATTGATCCAGAGGAAAGCAAACCCCAGTGAAACTTAGCCAATCGTCTCAAAAGATTTTAAAAAAATATATTAAATTCCTGCCTGACCCCAGATACTTGTGATCGGATTCCTCCCTGGATCAATACTACCTTTCTAATTATCAAAAAAAAAACTGAATGACCTTTTTTAAAAAAAAAAACATATATATCCAATCCCTTTTTAAAGTTATCTATCGAATCCACTGTCACCACCTCCCTTGGTACAGAATTCCACAGATTAACCGCCCTTACTGCGAAGAACCCTTTTCTTTCTTTAAGGTAAAATCTTTTTACTTCTAATCTCAAAGGATGCCTTCTTGTCAGTTGAAAACCTCTTGGCACAAAAAGTTTATTGACCCTGGATATATTTAAATAAGGTAATCATATGCCCTCCTAGACACCTTTTTTCCATTTGGTTAGTATTTTTCATAACTTAGCCCCTCCATTCCCCTTCTTAGTTTAGTTGCCCTTCTCTGTACCTTTTCCAGCTCTAAAATGTCCTTTTTATGAAGTGGTGCCCAAAATTGTTCTCCATATTGCAAATGAGGGTGTACTAGGGATTTGTATAGTGACAGAATTATATTTGCTTCCCTGGCTTCTATACCCTTCTTAATACATGCTATTGTATGGCATTGAGCACTGTTACCTAGGGGGTTGTCCACAAGTACTCCCAAATCCCTTTCAATATCTGATACACCTCGATTTGCTCCATTAAGATGATAAATTGCATGGCTATTTTTTCTTCCCAGATGCATAACTTTACATTTATTCATATTAAATCCCTTTGTATGCAAATCCCTTTGGTGGGAAAGCACATCATTATCTGATTTAATTACCTTGCACAACTTAGTGTCTTGAGCAAAAATGGAGACAATACTTTCCAATCCTACCTTTAAGTCATATATAAATGTGTTAAAAAGGAGAGGACCTAATACTGAACACTGAAGAACCCCACTTACTGCATTAGTACAATCTGAGTATGTTCCATTTACAACAACCCTTTGCTTCCTATCTTTTAGCCAGCTCTCAATCCATGAGCAGATACTTAATGAAATTCCTGTATCCCTTAGTTTGCTCAATAGCCTCCCACGTGGCACTGTATCAAAAGACTTTGCAAAATCCAAAAATACTACATCCACTGAGTTGCCTTGACCCAAGTTCCTACTAACCTCTTCATAAAAACTAATTAGGTTTGTTTGACATGACCTATCCCTTATAAATTTGTGTTGATTCCTACTTATGATCTTGTTTAAATAGACATATTCTTGTATACGATCCATTAATAACCCATCTAAAAGCTTCCCCACTACAGAAGTGAGGCTTACAGGTCTATAATTTCCTGTATTTGTTCTTGCTCCCTTCTTAAATATAGGTATCACCTCGGCTTTTCCCCAGTCATCTGGTAGCGACCGTGTGTTGAGTCAATCTTGAACAATTAGATATAATGGTTTGGCTATTACAGAACCCAGCTCCCTAAGTACCCTTGGATGTATTCCATCAGGACCTGGGGCTTTATTAACATTTATTTTTTCCAACCTCTTTTGGATTTCTTCCTGCGTTAACCAACTATTTGTAGCCCCATTTTGTTAAAGCGTCCCAACCACTGGTACCTCCCTTGTATATACCGAAGAAAATAACCTTTTTTGCTCATCTGCCTTTTCCTGGTAACTAATTATCAGACGGCCTGTGTCACATTGTAATGTCCCTATAGCTTCCTTCCTCACCTTCTTCCCATTAATATATTTAAAAAATATTTTAGGGTTAGTCCTACTCTCCATTGCAACTAACTTTTCATTATCTATTTTAGCCAGTCTAATAGCCCTTTTGCAAGCATTGTTGACGTCCTTGTACTCACGTAATGCAGTCTCTGTACCGTTTTTTTTGGTATATTTTAAATGCCTGTTTTTTACTTCTCATGTTCATCTTTAAGTCATTGTTAAGCTACATGGGTTGTGATTTACTCTTCCTAGTTTCATTTCCACATGGTATATGGTAATAAGTATGTATATTTAGTAATAATTTGAACCTTGCCATTTATGTTCAGTATTTTTACCTGCCAGTTCTTTCGCTGTCCCAGTCTATACTTTGTATTGCTGCCCTTGGATTGTAAAAATCTGCTCTTTTAAAATTGAGAGATTTTGTTGGCCCCTTACAGTTTTGTTTTTAATTGAATCTCAAATTAGACTCTGTTGTGATCACTGTTTCCCAAAGGTTGCCCCTCCTTAATGCACAATTTTTTTAGCCATGCATTAAACTCTGTAATCTCTTTCTCTCTCCCTAGGCTAGTACATGGCACTGGCAGTATCTCGGAAAATACTAGCTTATTACCTAGTTCTATAAAATCATTCTTTAGGACACTCCATCTTCCACTAACTTATTCATTGGTACCAAAATGTACCAAGACCACCGGTTCATTTCCAGCCCCTCCCAAAAATGTATCTATCCGATCCACAACATGCCGAACCTGAGCACCCGGGAGACAGCAAACTGTTCGATTGCTGGGATCTGGGGGACAAAAAACCCTGTCTACCTTCCTAATAATAGAGTCCCCTACCACCAAAACCTGCCTGTTGCTCTGCCTAATCTGCCCTCCCACTCATCCAGTAGAACTGTCGTACCGGCTGTTAGAGGGAACAGCTCTATCTGGCATTGCCATTCCTGAATGTACACCCCTAACAGTTTCACTCAATCTGACAAATCATTTGGTGTGTGCCAACTCAGAACTGGCCTGCCTCCTCCTCCTACTGATCCCCCTGCTTCCCATTGTAACTGTAACCCAGCTACCTCCATGGTCATCCTCACTAGCTGCATCTATACCCTCCATGCTAGACCCAGCTAAACTGTGCTCCGTGAGCACCAACTCTCTTTCAAGTTTAGCAATATCACTAAGTGCTGCAACTCTCCTCTCCAGTTCTCCAATTTGAGCTTCAAGATAGGCAACATGCTCACACCTGTCACAAAGGTATGGACTCTGGATCAGCTGTTCTAGCAGTTCATACATGTGACAGGATGTGCACTGAGTGAGGTTGTCACTGGACTGACTCCTAATTACTAATTACAGTAAACAAAAAAATAAGTTTAACATGAAAAGTGCATACACCAGCCCTTTAATGTTAGTTTAACTTTAAGTTTAGCCTCTTTCAGGCATTCATCGGAAAGCTGTGACATCATACTTTAAGTAGGAATAATGAAAGGTTTGTAGACTAATCCTATGTTAGGTTAATTGACTTTAAAAACAGGTTCTTAGATATCATTACCATGATTGTGTTTGCTATAGAACCCTGCACCTTAAAAGACCTCTATAGTCACATGTATACTGTATTAAGTTTTGAACATTTTTCTTTTTTTGTTTTATATTAACTATTATATTCCCTTATTCCTTACAGGGGCAACCATAGCAGTGTCTTATTATATCTTTGCAGTTTGAAGGGGATGTAGTGTATAAACATTTTATTCTTATGAACATTTTGGCTTCAGAATGTGAAGCACTTTCAGTAGAAGTAAACTGAAATCTTATCTGCATTCACAGTCCAGTCCAACGTAACAAATCAGTTGACCAAAAAATATGGCTTCCAAACATAAAGAAAACTGCATATAGTAATAAATACATTGTTTTATTTATTTAAACCACTCTTATACCTATTTCCAAGTCGCTAAATATTTATACTTTATATATTTTAGACATATACCATCACAATAAAGTATTGGTTTGATTTCATATGAAACAAAATTATGAGCTATAACGATATTGCAATTGATACCACATGTTTATTTTAAAATAGTATAAAACTACCTGCAGATATCAGTTACCATAAGTACATATGCTGCATAATCCCCCCCACTAACATCAACACCCACATTATTCTCTAATCAATGCCTTGCAACCTCTTACTTATAACTGTTACATAGTTACATAGGGCCTCATTCTATTATCTGCCGTAAATCGGCCGTAAGGCTGCGATTCCTTGCGGGGGTTCAGTTAACTCGCGATTCTATTATACGGCCCCGCAAGGATCTCCTTTTACGGCCGGCCGCATATCTTGAAACCGGCCGTAAGCTCTGAAATCTAAAAAATAAAAAATAAATTCAAGCCTGCACTGTACAGCTCTGTAAATGCTAGGGATCATATTGGGGGACATGAGGATTAAAAGTAACCCACTCTCAAGCTTGCACATCAGCCCAAACCCGAGTTTAAATTAACTGTTTATTTTCCGGCTGCGGCGTGGGCATGTCTGAGGTGCTCCAAGCCCTATGGACTTTTTACATGTATATTTTACGTATATTAAAAAATATATATTTTACGGATTTGAGTATAGGGTAATTATGTGCTATTTTTGCTTACATCGAATATCACTTTATAGACTCCGCAAAGTGCAGGATGGCTTTATTTGGGCTATTTTATGTGCTTAATTGGTGCTAGCGGGACCTGTTTGCTGCAAGTAAGCTGCGGCTCGTTTTTAGCCTTGCAGACAGGGTTCCCGGAGCAATTGAATAGCAACCAGGATTTTCTTGCGGCCAAAACTCTTGCGGCCATTTTAGATCAAAGGCTTTCCTCCGGCGCGAGCGGCCGCAAGAGATAGCAAGGCACCGGCTGCAAGCCTGCCGGAAGCCCCGGCCGGAGGGGAATAGAATAGCCGGAAAGCTTGCGGCCGGTCCTTGCGGCCCCGCAGCGGCTGCGGCCGATAATAGAATGAGGCCCATAGTAATTAAGGTTGAAAAAAGACTTTCAGCCCATCAAGTTCAACCTTTTAAGATCTCCTCTGATCTGCAATATGCAGATTAGTTATTAATTAATTAGTTGTTAAGTATTTGTAAATTAATTATCAATCAACAATTTATTTATTTATTTATTTTTAATTAATACCGAATTGATCCAGAGGAAGGCAAACAGAAAAAAAAAAGTGAAACAGTTGTCTCAAAGGGAAAAAAAAATTCCTTCCTGACCCCGGATACTGGCGATCGGATTTCTCCCTGGATCAATACGCTCTCTCTAATTATCCAGGATAACCCTGAATTTCCTTCTTAATTATAAATAAATCCAGTCCCCTTTTAAAGTTATCTATTGAATCCGCTGTCACCATCTCCTCTGGTAGAGAATTCCACAGATTAACCACACTTACTGTGAAGAACCTTTTTCTTTATGGTGGAATCTTTTTACTTCTAACCTCAAGGGATGTCCTCTTGTCAGCTGAAAACCTCTTGGCACAAAAAGCTCCCTTGACAAATCTTTATACTGACCCTGGATGTATTTATATAAGGTAATCATATCTACTCTTAGACGCCTTTTTTCTAGAGAAAATAAGTTTAATTTGGTTAGTCTCTCTTCATAACTTAGCCCGTCCATTCCCATTATTAGTTTTGTTGCCCTCCTCTGTACCTTTTCCGGCTCTAAAATGTCATTTTTATGAAGTGGTGCCCAAAATTGTACTCCATATTCCAAATTAGGGCATACTAGAGATTTGTATAGTGGCAGAATTATATCTGCTTCCCTTGCTTTTATACCCTTCTTAATACATGCTAATATTTTACCTAGGTGGTTGTCCACAAGCACTTCCAAATCCCTTTCAATATCTGATACCCCTAGATTTGCTCCATTAAGATTATAAATTACATGGCTATTTTTCCTTCCCAGATGCATAACTTTACATTTATTCGTATTAAATCTCATCTGCCATTTAGATGCCCATTCCTCAATTTTATGTAAATCCATTTGGAGGGAAAGCACATCTGATTTAATTACCTTGCACAACTTTGTGTCATCAGTGAAAATGGAGACACTACTTTCCAATCCCACCCCTAAGTCATTAATAAATATGTCCTAATACTGAACCCTGAGGAACCCCACTTTCCACATTAGTCCAATCTGAGTATGAATATTTACAACAACCTTTTGCTTCCTATCTTTTAGCCAGCTCTCAATCCATGAGCAGATACTTATTGAAATTCCTGTATCCCTTAGTTTGCACAATAGTCTCCCATGTGGCACTGTATCAAAAGCCTTTGCAAAATCCAAAAAGACTACATCCACTGAGTTGCCTTGATCCAGGATCCTACTAACCTCCTCATACAAACTAATTAGATTTGTTAGACATGACCTATCCCTCATAAATCCATGTTGACTCCTACTTATAATCCTGTTCAAATAGACATATTCTTGTATATTATCCCTTATTAACCCTTCTTAAAGCTTCCCCACTATAGAATTGAGGCTCACTGGTCTATAATTCCCCAGATTTGCTCTTGCTCCCTTTTTAAATATAGGTATCACATCTGCTTTTCTTCAGTCATCTGGTAGAGACCCTGTGTTTGAGTGAATCTTGAAAAATTAAATATAATGGTTTGGCTATTACAGAATCCAGTTCCCTCAGTACGCTTGGATGTATTCCATCAGGACCTGGGTCTTTATTAACATTTATTTTCTCCAATCTTTTTTGGATTTCTTCATGCATTAACCAATTATTTAGTGATGGTTGTGTAGCCCCATTATGTTGCAGTATCCCAACCACTGGTACCTCCCTTGTGTATACCGAAGGAAAGAACCTATTTAGCTCATCTGCCTTTTGCTGGTCTCTAATTTTCAGACGTTCTGTGTCACATTGTAATGTTCCTATAGCTTCCTTCCTCGCCTTCTTCCCATATATATATTTAAAAAATATTTTAGGGTTAGTCTTACTCTCTTTTGCAATTCCTTTTTCATTTACTATTTTAGCCAGTCTAATCGCCCTTTTGCAAGCCTTTTTAGTTTCCTTGTACTCCCGTAAAGCAGTCTCTGTCCCCTCTTGTTTGTATAATTTAAATGCCTGTTTTTTACTCTGTATCTTTATCTTTAAATCATTGTTAAGCCACATTGGATGTGATTTACTCCTTTTACTTTTATTCCCACATGGTATATGCCATTGTGTATGTATATTTAGTAAGGATTTAACTGTTGTCCATTTATGTTCAGTATTTTTACCTGACAGTTCTCTGTCCCAGTCTATACTTTGTATTGCTGCCCTTAGACCGTTAAAATCTGCCCTTTTAAAATTAAGAGTTTTTGTTGGACCCTTAAAATTGAGATTGTGTTGTGATCACTGTTTCCCAAAGGTTGCCCTATTTCAACATTTTATACCACATCGATATTATTTGTGATGACTAAATCTAAGATATCTTCATTTCTAGTCAAACCACACCCCTCTCACCTGGCACAATTAGGGCATTCTGCAATTTATCAGCCTTTACTTGTAAGAAGTAAAATCCACTGAGCTACAACTCACTCTTAGATGTCAATGAATCACCTGTGTATTAATACTGAATTTGGGTATCATAATAAATACATCTCTATGTTATGAAGGTTATGGCTAGTTACTTCATATATACATTCAGCAGAGTCTTTCATGATTAGATGTTTTAATTATTCAGTTATGCCTGTCACTACCATTGTGGCCACTCTAAAAACTTCTATCAGTATCGTAAAGCAATCTACATTAAGTCCTATATCTTAAAGTGGTTTCACTTGCAAGAAACAGTATTGATTGAAATATTTCACCAAATCTTTTCACATTACATCTAGCAAAATACCTATAAAAATGCCTTTTTTTATATATTGTATAAAGAAATAAATATGGCCAATTTGTGAGCTGGGTTTCTTCTTTATAATAATGTGTTACATTTTTAACTAATGAGTGATGCAAAAGTGTTATGTGGAGCTCTAGGAACGACGATAAGCAGTGAACTTCATATTGTCCTTTCTATTATTCTCCTTTTGAACAGAAGAGCTGAACTGCATTCAGAGGTGAAAAGAGAAGTAGACAAAAAGTTGCAGGCGGCAGTTGAAAGATCAAGCTGTATGTGTGAAGAGTGCTGTGACTATGTTTTGATAAAGAGGTCACAAGATAGATAGGATAATGGTGGGTTGTAGTACTACAAGGAGAACTGGTGTGAGAGAGGGATATGGAGGAATATCTCATGCCATTGCGTAGCAGAAAGGGGTGATTCCCATGCAGAAGATTATTGTGGCTATACATTTGTATAGGAGCAAAATCCAGGATTCCAAATTGGAAACCAATGACAACTTTTTGATAAAAGAAACTTTAATACGTCAGGGATATGGTCAGATGATGAAGACCAGAGCAAGAGCATTGTTTTTAAATAAACCCATTACAGAGGTTTTAACATTGCTAAAATTGTGGTACTAATGCCACGGAAAGTAGAAAACACACCTATGATGGTGAAAAAAAATACTAGATATTGAAAAAGCTAATGTTTTCAAAACTTGTTGTTCAAAAGTCTCAAGACACAATATGCCAGTTCACACATGCTAATCAATGGCTCTGTAATCTTTATTAGTATAGTTACACATATGGTATCGGTATATTTACTGTATATGTAATTGTATATAGTATTCTCATGGACTCTGGTAATGTTTAGTTGATATCACTTATTCCGAAATACTATTTAAAGGGAAAGCCTATTTCATGAGAAAAATACAAATAAATGTAAATGTAGAAAAATATTTATTATATATTACAACTGTGAACATGAAATGACCAATTAAACCTGTCATAGAGATTAATATCTATAGCTTCAGGATGGCCGTCCATCTATAACCATAGCATTGAGACATCTGGCACCAGAAAAAGAACAAACACAAATGTTCATATCTGGCCCAAATACAGCAATATCCATAAACAATAAAATTATGCTGTGGACACCCCCAGGTGGTCCCACTAACAGCATTGCAAATATAAGTATAGAGACACATCCCATGGATGGACAGGCACAAACACTGGACACACGCCTATGGCATCATCACAGCTGACATGCATTTCCTCATCGAAGTGTTATTTTCGTTTGGGCCTAGATGTATTTTGGATAGCCCTATCCCTGATGGGAAATTGTGGAATTCATGTGCAACTGGGAATGGAGTGTCATGGCAGTTGGGGACTGCAGCAGTGGAATAAATTCCCTATTAAAATGGAGATAGTTGAGGTTATATCTCCATACAAAAGTCTCTATGGATGAAGATAAATACTGTATTTGGCTAATGATGGTCTTTCCCACAGCAGATTTTTATACAACTGTATATTGTAGGTTCCCCAAAGAAATACAGTATTGTTTATGGACACTGCTATATTTGGGCCAGTTATAAACATTTTCTTAGGTACACTGTGTTTTTTTCTGGTTATAGATAGATGGCCATCCTGGCACTGTCTGTATTATTGTCTATGACATCTTTTTTCTTCAAAACAGAGCCATTTTATTTACCTGAACATACAACTGAATAAATGCAGTTTGAATAATAGCACAATAAAGGACCACAAAGCTCATAAATAGATATTATACTATACAACAATTCCCCACCTAGTCCAATACCCTTTTTCATCAGCCATTTAACTTCTTTAAATACATATTTTGTGCATAATAGCAGTCAGTTTTTAACATAGTCTATCAGTCATAAATGGGGGACCGTTAGGTCACTTAACCTCACTTTTTTAATTTAAAAAAAAGTTCTCAAAATACATAATCATTAGTATATTCTCCACAAAATACATACATAAAAATAACATAAAAATACAATGAAAAAACATTAATATAAGATATAACATCATATAACAGTGTAACTCCTGTGTCTGTCTACTATACTCAAATATTGACAAGGTCAATGCTATTTTTTCCACCCCACTCAGGACCTTCATGACATTCAAAAAAGTTAGTACAAGCTATTCTATTAAAAAAGTTAAATTCCAGAATACAGGGAATGTGCACTTTAAATTCTTCCTCATACTTTTTTCTCATTTTCAAATAATAAAAAAAAAAAATTACATTTAATATACATACCTAATACTGGATATAACTATTCCAATATCATACACTAAATTATCTTAATCTTTGAACAGGATAAAAATAAGTGAACTCAGTCCAGTTTGTACATTCTGGACACATTGATGCCAGAAGAGAAAAAAATAAAGTGATTGAGGGGATAAATAAGCAATGTGAATATTTTTAGTTACATTTCATTTAAAATTACAATTTGAGTAACTTTATGGATTCTACTTTTTAGCCTACCACTATTTTAGCACTAATCTCAGTACTAAGGTCTGTATGCAGTGGGTCATTAACTGTAAATAAATGCCCTGCTAGTAGAGTGAACAATATTTTGCCTCAATGGCATATATATGAAATGATGTCCACCTGGAAGGTCAATTGTTAATTGTATTCAGGAAAACTCAAGAAACTTTTCTCAAAGTTATGTAATAAATCATTAATTTGATGTGATACCCCTCTTTACACAAAATCTAAACTTTAAATACTCTAGGAGGCAAGTTTGGATTTCCCAAAATGGGCAACAACAAAAAAATTATGAGCAACTGATGTGAGCAATAATTTGTAGCAGGCTTTGATTGAGCAGTGATCACAACTCCCTTTTAATAGCTTCCTTTTTACATTTTTATAAAAAAAATATTTATGTTAGGAAGGAGACCCTGTTCCATTTCAGTATCCGTTCACAATTTCCTATCCCAAAACCAATCCAAAGCAATTCTAGACAATGCTTTCATATTATAAAATTCAATATCAGGTAGTTATACTTCCCCTTTACTATTATTAGTACATAGTTTCTTATATATGAATTTAATTTATTTGCCTCAAAATAAGATATTTGTATTTTCTTCTAAACTGTAAGATTAACTTCTTAGAGATTAATACATGGAGCATTTGATTAGGATATAACACACTGGGGGGATTAACTATTTTTATCTGAGCAATATAACACATTAATGATAAAGGTGAATTATGCCATGAGTTAGGTTCTGTAACAATCCTATGCAACACTGGTCCAAAAATGTGCTTATGTAGGTGAGACAAATTTGTAGGGAGAAAGATTTGCAAATACATAATATATGTTATTGTAACCTTAAAGAGAAAGAAAATGATCTGTACCTTGTTCTAGCCACAATATTTCAGATTTCCCTATGTTACTTGTATAGCCTGCAAAAGGGCCACAATCTTCTATCAATTTAAGAATTTTAAGGTTTGTTTTACAAAGCAAATTTTCAAAAGTGTTTGCCTATCTTTAAATCTGAAAGACCGCCCCTAAGTCTACAGGAGGTTCTATAGCTAAACTAAATAATAAGGACAAGATTAACTAACTACATAGTATTTATTATGATTATTATGATTATTATTATCCTTTATTTGTAACACACCAACATATTCCGTAGTGCTATACAGTGGTTAAGTAAAAGGCGAAAACTAATTTTAACACATTGAAAATTAATGGAGGATCCTGTCTTTGAGTTTAGAATCTAACATACTCAGTGCTTTTATTACAAGACTGAAAACTTTCAGACTTATAATCTAAAGGGATAGGGTGTAGTACAGAAAGGTAATATATGTTTTAGACAGATGTTTTAGACATATTATGCCTTCTTTAAACAGATCGTTTTTTGTGAGTTTGGATTTTTTTGAGGCAGGAAGATAGTCTAGTGAGCGTGGCTAGGAGTTCCAAAGAGTATGGGCAGCACGAGAAAAGTCCTGAAGGTGACGGTAAGAGAAGGTGATAAGAGAGGAGGAAAAAAGAAGGTCATTAGCAGAGCAAAGAGGGTGGTTGGGGGAGTATTTTGAGATGAGCAGGGATATAAGGGGTTTCACTGTCATTGAGGGCTTTATACATTAGGATCATGATTTTTTTTTCTGTGGGCTATGGGAAGCCAGTGGAGTGTCTGACAGAGAGTTGCTGTAGGCATCGAGCTTTGAGTTTGGTAGATGAGTCTAGTGGAGGCGTTATGGATTGGAATGGAGACAGCCGAGTGATGGGTAAGCCAGCAAGGAGCAAGTTGCAGTTGTTGAGACGAGATATGATGAGAGAATGGATTAGAATGTTGGTGTCCTCTGTAAGATCTGGACTTATTCTGGAGATGATTTATGTGAACATGACAAGATTTTGTGATTGATTGTATGTGAGGAATGAAAGAGAGTGCAGGGTCAAGTAGAACCTGAAGACAACAAACAGGTCTGGGAGGTGGGAGTGACAATGACATTATCAACAGTGAGAGATACTTGAGGAGCGGAAACTGTAATAGTGAGTGGGAAGATTAGGAGCTCATGTTGCGTTTGAGTTGATGAGCGGACATTCAGGAGGATATGCTTGAAAGGCAGTTGGCCACTCGTGCTAGAACAGAAGGTGATGAGACGTAGATTTGAGTGACATCAGCATATAGAAATCCATATATGCTGAAATCCAAAAGATTTAATTAGGGAACCAAGGGAGGATGTATAGATGGAGAAGAGGAAGGGGCCTAGGGCTGAAGTTTGGGGTATGCCAACAGTCAGAGACGAGGTGAAGAAGAGATGTCAGAGAATGAGACACTAAATGTTCGATCTTCTAGATATGATATGAACGATGAGAGAACAGTATCACGGATGCCAAGAGCAGAGCATATGGATTAGAAGAGAATGGTTAACAGTGTCAAAGGCAGCAGAGAGAGAGATCAAGGAGAATTAAAATAGAGAAGTGGCCCTTTGACTTAGTGGTGTCATTAGTGACTTTTGTGAGAGCTGTCTCTACGGAGTGTTAGGCTCAAAAGCTAGATTGAAGGCAATTGTAGACAACAGACAGTTTTGAAGCCAAGGGCAGTAGTTAGATAGGGTGATAGTCAGAGGAGGGTTTATTAAGAATAGGTGTAATTAGGGCATGTTTTAAAGATGATAAAAACCTGCCAGTGTTTTGGGAAAGGTTGAATAGATGTGTGAGAGCTGGGATCAGTGTGGTAGAGAGGGGTTGGATTAGCTGTGGTTGCATAGGATCATATGGACAAGTTGTAAAATGAGAGATGAGAGGTTGATAGTAGACTAGATACTTTACCCTCAGTTACAGGGTCAAAGGAGTGCATAATGGATGTGGGATTGGGGAATGGGGAAGGCAGGGTGCTGTTGGTTTGTTGAGAGCAGGATGAGTTAGGGCCACATTGAAGGGGAGTTCATTTCGGATGTTCTAAAAACATTTTTAAAGTGGCAAGAAAACTCTTTAGGAAGGGGAGGAAGGTGGCGGTGGGCTGAGGAGTTGATTGTGGCAAACAAATGTTTGGGGCGGCAGGTGCATAGGGCAAATGGGCAACTGCCCTCCTAAAATTAATGCACTGACTTAATCCCCCCATCACTTACTTAATTGTAGAATATATATATTAAAAAATATATAATTTTATCATGTTCATTATTTTCTTTTTTTAGTAGCTGCTGCTGTCACTTTAAATTACAAAACCCTTTGTGCTTCAGTTAAACACGTTGACTTATCACACCTATTTCCCTGCTGGTGACTTGTCTGGTACTACAGATCAGGGTATATGTGAGAATTAAAACTAAAAAAAACAGCCAAAATGCTGTCTTTTTCTGACTTTGACACTTTGGGTCCAATTTTGACATTTCCACTTAGGGGTGTACTCCCTTTTGTTGCTAACGCTTTATACATTAATGGCTGTGTGTTGAGTTATTTTGAGGGGACAGTAAATTCACACTGTTATACAGGCTGTACATTTACTACTTTACATTGTAGCAGAGTGTCATTTCTTCAGTGTTGTCGCATGAAAATATATAATAAAATATTTACAAAAATGTGAGGGGTGTACTCACTTTTGTTAAGGTACTGTATATGTTATGGGTGTGTGTATATCACCTATATAGTTGTCGTACTGTGAGTTGTGGTCATGCTTTGCAAGCCTTGCGAAGCAAGGCAAGTTGTTTGCGTCCCATAGGGCCGCAACTGCGAGCCTTGCATAGCAAGGCACATGGGACTTAGGCTGCAATAAGCGCCAATGGCGCTGATTGCACTGAAAACCTGGCAAAGCAAGGCGAGCAGTTGAAGCATGCGAGACTTAGGCTGAAATGAGCGCCAAAGGCGCTAATTGCAGGGGTGGACATGCAAGACAGCTGGCGCTCATCCCAAGAAACGTGGGACTTAGCTGCAATGAGGCCTTAGGACCCAAATGACTTAGATGGACTGTGGGGCTCGCAAAATACGACTTTAATGGCTGAACCACACCGAACTGGAAAAGCATGCAAAAAAACACAAATATGCCTCAAATTAAATTACACACTCACAGACAGCACATGGGGAGAGCCAGGGAGTCTGTGAGTGAGGTTGCAAGTTAATTTGAGGCATATTTTGTCTTTTTTAACAATTTAAAATCGCCGAAGTGGGAAAAAATATGGCTGCCGAAAAAACATAAACAAGCCAAAAATGAGGCATAAGGTCGTAAAACGAGGCTGAAGGACGTAAATACAAGCCCTAAGCACTAAGACTTAACGCAAACCAGTAACACTTAATACAAGGCAGTAACATTTAACTCAAGCCAGTAACACTTAACCCAAGGCAGTAACACTTAACCCAAGGCAGTAACACTTAACCCAAGGCAGTAGGCCCCTATACTACACAGGCATATAAAGTACACAGGGGGAGAGGCTCGCAATGAGCACCGTGGGGGTCGCAATGAGCGTTAAAGGCGATCATTGCAAAGCAGGAAAGGTGCGGCTTTGCAGGGGAGAGGCTCGCAATAAATGCCTAAGGCGCTCATTGCGAGCCATACGATGAGTGCCAAAGGAGCTCAGCGTGGGTTTTGGGATGAGCACGAAAGGTGCTCAGAAGGGACATATCCACGCATTTTGCGGCAAACAGCATTGCAGGCTTCAAATTTTATTGCCGTCATCTTTGACGGGCATTTTCCTAGTATATGTATATGTATATATATATATATATATATATATATATATATATATATATATATATATATATACTGTATGTGTGTGAAGGAGCAGAATTAGAAATATATGCTTAATTAACCACTCAAATATGTTTTTTGCAACTGAATATTAATTATGTTTAGCCAGCCTATAAACTGAATAAAAATAAAAAACAAATATATGTATTCAACTGTATTTTTAAAAAAATAGTCTAAATAGCATGTAGGAGGTTTTAGATGCTTCTCCCACAAGCTATTTAAATTATGTTTAAAATGGAGGGAGAAACAAATCAGTAATGTATCATGCAGAACCAACTTGGGGTGCAACTTTCTTGTTCTGGTCTGTTGCTGGTGAATTATCACCCTGTCCTTCTCTAGGTGCAAGATGTTCCTCCCATGTGCTGTTTAGTCTCTGTTTGTTTAAGTTATCTGTTTGCTCATTTAACAAATTATTTATTTATGCAGTTTTACTCTTTTTCAGTATATTTGCTGCTATAATAGTATCTACTTGTATCATTATTGGCTCAGTCTTAAAATACCTAACCTAGGCTCAGAGGTAAAGATAGAGAGAGGGAGGAATAGAGAGGTATGGGAATGGGGGGGGGGGGGGGGTAGAGAGGGACAGAGTGGGATAGAAAAAGAGGCATAGAATCAATCTCCCTAACTTTCTCTCTGTCATCTCCCTCTCTATCCATCTGTTTCCTTCTCTATCATGCTCTCTCTATCCACCTCTCTCACTAACCCCCTTCTGTCTCTGTCTATGGGATCACTTTTGTGGGTGGAGTCTATGTCACTAGGCAGGGTCTATACAGTTAACATATTGTGAAGGGGAGGGGTTTATACTATTGGGTGAAGTCAATGTAAGGGGAGGGGCCAGGCTTTTATCTTCCGCCCCCCAACTTGGAAAGTCACCAGCCGACACTGTGTTTGTGATTGGAGAACAGACTCTATATTAATGATGAGAATTAGTGCTGTTTGATAAGGTTGAGGGAAGAGAGATAGGAAAGTAACTTTGCGGCTGTAGGACAGGTGGGAGTGTAGTATACAATATCATCTTATTTAAAATAATTGCAGTCCTTGGATTAAAATGGATATGATTTTCAATCACATACACAAAGTTCCCAGACATCCCAAATGTTTTTAAAGTAAAAACCATACTCAACTATATCAAAAGCCTTATCCGCCTCTTAAGCTTTAAACATAAACGCAGGGGAAGGCTTATTTCCAAATCAAGGATTCTCATAAAACTTAATAACTGAAAGAAGTCTCCTAATGATCATAGCTGATTTTCTACCAAGAATGATGTGTGCTTGTTTAGGATGGAACAATTTACCTATTACCCGTTTATCCTTCCCGTCAAAATACCAGTAAATAATTTATAATCCATATTTCATATGGTTATTTATTGATGCACTCTATGAGATGTTTCCCTGTTTGTGAAGCAAACACATCTGTGTTGATGTGTTATGCTTCTACATAATGCTTTTTGAAAAGATCTAACAAATGATTATTCACTTGAGATTCCAAAATGTTATAATATTCAGCTGGCAAAGTGGCCAGACTGGGGCCCTCATTCAATTGCAATTTGGCCAATTGAATAGGGCTCTAAATAAGCACATAGCATATATTTTTTAAAGAAGTTTTTAGTTAGTAAGCATCTATTTAAAAGCAAGGTTTTCACTAACTAAAAACTTCTTTAAAAAAAATATGTTATGTGCTTATTTAGACCCCTATTCAATTGGTCAAATCGCAATTGAATGAGGCCCTGGGTGATTTATTAGTTTTAGCTTTTTGTACAACATCTACAAATTCCTTGATTTTGGCATTGATAAACAATAAATTGCCATCATTTAATGAGGACATATTGTCCGCTAAAAGCTATTTGTGAATTCTCATAAATCACTGATTTTTTTTAAATTTATATAAAGAATGAAAATGATTAACAAAAACAGTTTTTTTATTCTCTGCCTTAAAGTCTCTTTGTTATGCTTTAATCGTTTAAATAGGTTTCGACTCTTCCAACTTCATTGGTTAAAAGGTTTTATTGTTAGGTAATAACTTCCCGTTTTTGTTACCATACTTATTTCACACATCTCACTTTATGATAATGTAGAGAAGTTTTTTTTTTTTACAATAATGAATCAAGATCTTTACAAAATATTACATTTGTAATGCACACTAACTCACATAGAAATGTATATACTCATAGCAAGGGGGTTTGCCACTTAAGGAAAAATAGCTTACAGACACACACAAAGGTGCTTATGTGTTATATAAGCAACTGAGTGCTTGAACTAGCGGGTAAAAGCCAAGTTCCTGTAGAAATCCCTCTCAGGTTATAGAACATCAGTAAATATTGTAACAGTGAGTCTATAAAGCTATGTATTTCCCATTGACTGTATCATTGACATTCCTATTGACAGATCTAAGGACAGGAGGATAGGTTTATTGAGAGTGAGAGAGTATTATACTTATCTTATAAGTTCTGGGTTTAACCATCGCAAGGTTTTCAAGGCCGTAACCCGTAAACCGTTTGGAGCCTGCAAAAAGACACCAATTGAATAGCAAATTAACTTATGGCCTCACTTACGGGCTCTGGAAACTTAGAATTGCTCAATTAAATCAGGCACTCATAGGTTTAGATTTTAGCAAACAGTGGATGACACAATCATTGAAAGTTTGCAAACATAACCTTTAAATAGTAGTTTTTTTTTTAAATTATAAGTTACTGGTTGTCACTGCAACAAGGGCTTAATGTACAATCTCATGCTTCTTCATACAATTCCCTCCCAAAAACACGTCACAGAAAGTCATGAAATAAACGCACAGGAATTGCACTAATGTTCATGTAGGATGCGGAGGCTGCACAGGCTTCCTGGGTCAGCACGTAGCGTCTCGTGACCCAGCGGAGCCTGTGAGGCCTGTTATCCAATCAGCTGCGTCGGGGGCGTTTCGGAAGCCCGTTTCGCGCCATTTTCAGAACTGAAATTTTCCACTGAAACGGACAGAGGTCTGAGGTCCTGCAGCTAGAATAGTAGGAAGGTTTAATACTGAGACTTGACCCCAGCTTACCAGCACATAAGGGGCTATACTGTTGAGGCTAATCTTGCTTGTTTTTCTGTGTTTTTCTTCCTCCGTTTTTTGTGTTGTTGTGCCTTGCTTGTGTCTGTGTGTGTGCCTGTGGCTGTGTGTGCCTGGTGCTGCTGCCTGTGTTTTCCCCCCTGTGTGTCCCCCTGTTAGCCATAATATGGATCCAGAAGGCTTAGAGGCTTTACTGGCTGAAGTTAGGACCCGTGCCCTAAGCCAAGGGGTCAGGTGGGTGCAGGACAGGCTGGGACCTCCTATGCTTTCTGCGCTTGGGCCGCAGCACATTGAACAGGATCAGCCTGCGGTGGCTGGTGTCCTAGTCAATTCTGGCGGCGCCAGGGACGCTTTTTCCCATCCCACCACTGTAGGGCTAGCAGACACCCGTCCATCAGTGAGCAGAGACACGAGAGAAGGGGGGGTTACGGGTCAGGGCGGCCGGGACCCCATACCCCTCAGACAGGTGAGCGCCAGGTCCATGGGCGGTGAGGGTGAGGGCCTAGAACTCCGGCCACCACCGGTCATTTTGCCTAAAGGTCCTAGGCCGCGACAAAGGTCAAGAAACACCCCTTTAACACCCCGTAGAGGGGTCCAGGGGGTAAGATAAAAGCCGGGAGCCCTAAAAAAGCTCCTACAGACCCTCATGGCGCCAACCAGGCGGTCCCTAGGGTTTCCCTTAATAACAGTGCTTCTGGTACTTTACAGGGACGCCCATTAGGCGGTGAGCGGAACATGGCGACGACGAGAGAGAGAAGAGACGGAGTGATCAGAGAAATGAATAGCCAAGACAGCATGGTCATGATCGATGACGTGCCAGTAACAGTGGCAGTGGCGAGGCTAGGGCGCCCCACTCGAGCTAGGAAGGCTACGAGCAGGTACAGTCCACTACTATTCACACACACGCCACTAAGACGTACCAGAGTTGAGACTGAGGGCGAGACGGTTAGGCCACAGTAGAAGGGGTCTAAGACCGACCAACAGCCAGACGTGACAACGCCCAATGAAGTCTCAAGGGAACCCCTACGGGGGGCGGCGGAGGAGGCAGAGCTAGCTTACTCCAGCCGCGCAGGCTTAGGTGACCAGGACCATTCCTCAGAGGAGGAGCGGACGGTATGGGTACGGGCATGCAGGTCGCGGAGAGCTAGTGACTGTTCCTCTTGCACCCACAGATCCAGAAGGAGATCCAGATCAAGAAGCAGGAGATCTTGTCGGTGCAGCTGTGCCTGCACGGGATCAGAGAGGAGAAGCCCGCGGAGGGCCAGGCGGTCAGAGTCCTCGGAGCGTCAGGAAAGACGCAGAGATACTCCGTTGGCTGTGTCCACTCCAAGGCTGCCAGAAGCAGGTGAGCGCTCAGTGTTGAGCTGCGCAGCAGAAAAGGGAGATAGAGAACCCTCGCACACAAAGGCCGGGTTTTTGGGGTCGTTAAAGACCCTCCTAGCTGCGCACAACATTACGGTCAGTGAGCAAGAGATGGGTTCTTGGATAGGCGGACTAGCGAAGGGTGCGTGGTCCCAGCCATAATCTATTGTGGCGACAGCGCGCGCAGCTCCGGCCGAGGCGATAGGTACCATACGCGCGCCCGAGCCGGTAGGCGATCCTGTTGCAGTAGTGGGCAGTACCAACGCAGGGGTTACTGACGCAGCCATGAGACCAATCGTCTTGTGTTCGTTGGATAACTTAGGGGCACATCTTACCCAGGAGGTTAAAGAAAAGATCTGGAGGAGGGACTTTGTAGAATTGTTCTCCCTTCTCCCCATGTCTAGGCAAATGGAAATGGCTGAGAGGGGCCCCAGAGATGGGGATGAGCGGCGGAAATCTTTTGCCAGGTTACCTAGGACGTTCGATACATGGCTGCAAGCATTCTCCATATGGGCCTGCGTACTATGTGAGCGACACCCCGAACAGAGTTCGGGATTATTCGTTTACATAGACGAAATTCGCAATGCCCACAAAGTCTATGGAGGTACGGCCTGGTGGCGGTACGACGAGGAATTCCGCCAATACTTGGCCTCAAGGCCAACCATGGCGTGGAGTGACAAAGCGGTGGCATATTGGTTAAACATTATGACACCCATGAGAGTCACGGCGCCCTTTCGGAGCGGGGCCGGTGGAGCAAAGGGCCGCACCCAAGCCTCAGGAGCGGGCCCCAAGACCTGTTTCGCATATAACGAAGGGGTCTGTAGATGGGCCCCGAACTGCAAGTTCAAACACGCATGTTCAAACTGCGGGGGAGAGCACCCCCTGGCTAGATGCGTTAGACCAAAGGATGGAGGTAGAGGCGGAGAACCTCCTGCAAAAGGGCAGGACGCCCATACGCCTCCCCGCCATGCTGCCGTGGCTAAAACGCTATGGTAAATTGGCGGGCACCGCCAAAGCCGCGCGCCTCCTGGAAGATGGGTTCCGGGAGGAATTCCGTATTCTGTGTGGCATTGACATTCAGGGTTTCCTTGTCCCAAATCTGAAGTCGGCCAGGGAATTCCCAGGGGTAGCTCACCCAAAGGTTATCAACGAGGTAAAACTGGGTAGGATGGCGGGGCCATTCACATTCCCGGATTTGATCATGTCTCCACTTGGGGTTGTCCCCAAGAAGGAGAAGGGTAAATTTAGGTTGATACAACACGTTTCTTATCCCAGAGGCCGGTCGGTAAACTATGGTATATCAAAAGACCAGGCTACTGTGTCTTATGAAACGTTCGACAGGGCGGTCGACTTGGTCAGGTCGGGCGGGCACCGGGGCGCTCATGGCGAAGGTGGACATTGAGGCAGCATTCAGGTTGCTACCGGTACACCCGTCGAGCCATCGGCTGCTAGGGTGTTTCGTAGACGGCAGCTATTTCGTCGACTTATGCTTACCCATGGGATGCTCAATATCATGTGCTTACTTTGAGGCTTTCAGCAAATTTTTACAATGTGTTGCTAGCCGCGAAGCCGGGTACAGGAGCATTACCCATTACCTAGATGATTTCCTTTTCGTCGGTCCAGCTGGAAACGACGCTTGCCGTTTCATGCTGGAGGTTTTCACCGAAATCTGCAAAGATTTCGGGGTACCACTGGCCCACGACAAAACAGAGGGCCCCACGGAGCAGTTGACTTTCTTGGGGATTCGGATTGACTCCACAACAATGGAGTGCAGTCTTCCCTTGGAAAAGGTGGCGGACATGCAAGCGGAGATCAAGGCGCTACAAGGCGCACGGAGGGTGTCTCTGCGACGGTTGCAATCGATATTAGGGAAGTTGAATTTTGCATGCAGAATTATCCCCATGAGGAGGATATTCTGTAGGAGGATGTCACTCGCTACTATAGGTATTGCGAAACCGCACCACTTCATAAAAGTTTCCAGGGTTATGCGGAAAGATGCGAAGGTATGGTCAGTTTTCCTTGCTGAATTTAATGGGCTGGTGCTTCTTCAAAAGAAGGGCGCCACCAACGCAGAGCTAGAACTCTACACAGACGGATCCGGACCGGTTGGCTGCGGGGCATATCTCCAAGGGAGATGGTGCGCTGCGGCGTGGCCGGAGGAATGGGAAGCGGCGTGTTTAACAAGGAACCCTACATTCCTCGAGCTGTTTCCCATAGTGGTAGCAGTACACATATGGGGTGTAAGTTTCAGGGATCGGCGAGTCATATTCCACTCGGATAAGATAGGGTTGGTGGAGGCCTTAAACAACATCACGGCAACATCTATACCGGTGATACGATTACTCCGTCATCTTGTACTATGCTGTCTTCGCCTGAACATATGGTTTCAGGCGAGACATGTCCCAGTAGTAGAAAACGGAATTGCTTATGCCCTTTCTCGGTTTCAGGAGGATCGTTTCAGGGCATTGGCCCCTCAGGCGAACGCCCTGGGGGAACGCATTCCTGAGGAACTCTGGGAGCTTGGAGCTGCCAGGTGACGAGACTCGTGAGACAGTCTGTTGCCCCAGCAACATGGACCGCTTATAGACGCGTGTGGGCAAAATGGGATAGCTTAGTGGCACTGGCAGGTGGTGCTACGACGGAAGATAAGAGCATAGGGATCCTGCTTTGGTACCTGCTGCGGTGCGCCGAGCAAGGCAAAACAAGAGCCGTAGTAGGGAGACAGGTCACGGCGCTGGCTTTTATGTTTAGGCTTGCTGGGCAGAGGGACCTCACAAAGGAGTTTATAGTGCGCAAGGTGGTGCGCGGAATGTTCAATGGTGATCGCAGGCCGGATAACAGGCGGACGATTACATTTTCCTTGTTACTGAGAGTGGCTCAGGCGTTGGTGGTGGTTTGCAGAAACCCCTTTGAATCTCTACTTTTCCGAACGGCTTTTTCCCTGGCGTTCTTCGGAGCGTTTAGGATAGGGGAGTTATTCGCGAACAGTAGACACAGCTCGGGGGGACTGCAAGTAGTGGATACCTGCCTGAGGGAAGGCACGGTAGTAATTTGGTTGCGGAGGTCAAAGACCGACCAAGTGGGAAAAGGAAGAGAGGTGGTTCTGCATCAGGTTGGCACGGAGTGTTGCCCATATGCATGTGTAGAGGAGTACCTTTAGCAGCGACCGGCGGGACGGTGTTCGCTGCTGGTACATGCCGATGGAACGGCACTGTCACAGTACCAATTCAAAAGAGTTTTAAAAAGCGCACTGCAGCGGCTCGGCTTTGAGCAGTCGGAGTTCGGGACACACTCTTTCCGCATTGGGGCAGCCACGGAGGCAGCCAGGCTGGGTTTGCCCGATGCTGCAATAAAACACATTGGTAGATGGGATTCCCAACGTTTTCGGTCCTATGGAAGGCCGAGTGCAGTGGTGTAATGGTGTTGCCTTCTACTTTCAGGAGAACAGAAGCAACTGTGGATTGTGGGCCATTCATACGTGTACTGGGCCCACAGGTTAGCTGCAGTTACCGAAGAAAAGGCACAACTGGGCTTTCCTGTTACGGACTTGCGCGTACGGTGGTGTGGTAATCGGGGTCTGCGATGGGCGCAGTTGGACGGGCTGTTGGATACATACGCGCAGCGTTACAGTCAGCCCAGTGTTATACTAATCCACGCCGGCGGGAACGATTTGGGGACGGTGCCCATGAGACGGATGTTGAAAGTCATGAGAAGAGATGTTGAGAAGTGGGTGAAAAAGTTCCCAGGCACCTTATCTGGTCGGAAATGATAAAGAGAAGATCTTGGCGTAACGCGCGTGACCCGGTCTGTCTGGACAAGGCAAGACAGAAGATCAACCAGCAGATTGTGAGTTTTGTTAGAAAGTTGGGTTTTGTTGCAATCCGTTATAAAGAGTTCGAACCGGTCAGTGCCGACGATTTTTTAGGAAAAGATAAGGTTCACCTTACGGAAATGGGATTAGAGTTGATGATGTTAGAGTTTAGGGAGAGCGTTTTACGGGCCTTGGCTCTGATGTCCAGCAGGGGGGGATCGCAGCCTCAGGAGGCGTCCCTCGCGTGCTCCATGGTGGGAGGTAAGTTGCTCGGCCCACTGGCCTAAGTGGGCGGTGGCCCCACCTCACAGGGCGTGCTTAAAGATAAGCATTGGGGCTTTGGGCAGGGCTCAAAGCGTGAGGTCACTGTCCATAGCCGGGCTCCTCCCCCGGGAAGAAAGGACTACAATAGTTCATGTAAATAAGTTATAGGTTGTTGTTTACAATTGTTATAATAAAGCTGTGGCTTGTTGTTTCTCCCAACTTCAGTTGTCGTGTCTTTTATTTATTACCTAGCCTAAATGGATCATGCATGGGTCATGTATAATTTACTAATTGTTTGATGAATTATTGTGAGAATTCAAACTTGTCAATCTCTGATGACCGTATCTATTTAAAGAGTATCCTATCCAATGAACATGTAGAGCTAGTGTTTTAGAGTGTCCTCCTAATGCATCATTGTGAGATCACAGAACAGTAATAAGCAATATGCACTATTTTTTATTACTTTATGATTTGACAGATAATATAGCATTGGTAGCACTGCTTGGAGATCAACAGCATTTAAGCTTGCTTATTGGTTCACTAAAATGTAAACCTTACTAAACTGTACATAACAATCCATTTGGTTTTCTACTCCACCTCTTTCCCTTACAAAGGATTCTGGAGCTGTGTTATACTATTTATTTATTTTTCAAAGACACTTGCTGTGTTTATAAGAATGGGATTCTCTTCTCATAGGGAATAGTCATGTTGCCACTTTATTTTGTGATAGGTGATTCTTATGTGCATATACACTAGACAAGTGGTGGTGAGGTCTGCCCCATGAGCTTCACCAACAGTCCAATGAAATGAAACACTTACAAACACGGTATTGCCTTAGGCTGCAAGCAGTTGATGAACGCAGGACTTAAGAAAAATAAAATTACGAGACTCAGGACTTAGAAAAAGAAAATACGCCATATGAAAAATACGAAGTTAACGGCTGAACCGCGCAAACCAAAAAACAAGAAAAACACAAAAAATACAAAAACAAATACAACAAAAACATCACACACAGCACGGGAGAACAGCCATTTGAAAGTGAGGTGGAACACAAATGTAAGTCGAATTTAAGCAGTTTCGGCACTTGAAAATCGGCTAAGCGAGAAAAAAAAATGGAGGTAGAAAAAAATGAAAACGAGGCTACACGACCCCGAACCACGCAAAACACAGCCAGCGACGTATGAAGTAGAAAAATACCAATAGGAAGGACGCAAAATGCTTGCGAAACGCGTTACAACATAGACTAACGCTGCCATTTTACAACACTAACTTACACATTTACACATTAAGATTCTGAAATGGCGGCTTTCCCGCCTAAACCAACAGTTGTGTCTCGCGCATGCAGCCTATATATAGGGCACACTTGCCACAGAGCTGACACTTTCTCCTCAGGTGATAACAGTCTGAGTGGACATTTTCTGCTGCCGGAAAATTCAAAGAGATTGTTTAGAACTTCAGGATAGTGATTGCTAAATATTAAATACAAATAGGTAAAGTATATTAATTTATATTACCAATCAATAATTAATAAATAATTAATACAGTGAGTGAGAGCGAAATCAAACACACATTTAGGGACTTTTATAATTCGATCTACTCGACAAAAACAAACCCAAGCCCGGATGCTCTTAGATCCTATCTGGATTCGTGCGATCTTCCTAAAGCCTCAGAGCAAAATTTGGAGGATTTGAAT
Source organism: Discoglossus pictus (assembly GCA_027410445.1). Lineage (NCBI taxonomy): Eukaryota > Metazoa > Chordata > Amphibia > Anura > Alytidae > Discoglossus > Discoglossus pictus. The sequence continues at coordinate 246,084,752 of CM050167.1, forward strand.
GCGGAAGTGGGTGTAGAGGAAATATTAGAAACCATTAAAAGTTTGAAATCAGGGAAGGCCCCAGGGCCGGATGGCTTCACCAACTCTTATTATAAAGTATTTGGGAACATTTTAGCCCCTTATCTTAGCTCTCTGTTTAATGTCATACTTAGTGGGGGATCTATGCCACCAGAACTCAGCACAGCGAACTTAGTAATCTTCCCTAAAGAGGGGAGGGATCCCCTGGAGCCGAAAAATTATCGTCCCATTTCCCTCATGAACGGGGATATTAAATTATTAACTAAAATTATAGCAAATAGGATTGCAAGGTTTTTCCCATCCCTAATACACAAGGACCAGACCGGGTTCATACAACATAGACAAACGGTAGATAATATTCGTAGGACCATGAATGTTATACACCTGGCCTCCCAAAGCAAGACACCTCTTTGTGTGTTGGCGCTGGATATGGAAAAGGCATTTGACACAGTAGAGTGGCCTTACTTATATGCAGTGCTAGCTAAATTCGGTATTAAAGGAAACTTTATACACCTAATCAAAACACTATATAGAAGCCCTGAAGCTCATATAAGGATGCCCGGGACAGGAGAGGCTCTGGTTAACATTCAGCGGGGTACCAGGCAAGGGTGTCCCCTGTCTCCACTGCTTTTTGCGTTGGCTATTGAGCCTTTGGCTCAAAAGATTAGAGGAGAAGGGGAGATCAGGGGTCTGCAGATAGGTCACCATCACCTGAAATGCTCTTTGTTCGCAGACAATCTCTTATGCACTCTAACGGACCCTGTAAACTCTATTCCTAAATTATTGTCTACTTTAAGGGAATTTGGGGCCATGTCAGGGCTACAGATAAACGAAGAAAAAACTGAGGCCTTGGGGGTAGGGGTTCCAGGGCCTATAACAGAAACATTGAAGGCGGCGTTCAATTTTCAATGGCCTAAAAATTCAATCAAATACCTGGGGATTAGGCTTACAAAAAATTTGGCGGGTCTATATAAAGCTAACTTCCCACCATTAATTAGGCAGCTGACTGAAGACTTAAGGACGTGGTCTAAGTACCAAATATCATGGACAGGATGTATAACATCAATAAAAATGACAGTGCTCCCAAAAATTCTGTATCTCTTCCGAACTTTACCAATTAACCTATGTATGAGGGAAATAGATAAATTCCAGAATACAATGTTTAGATTTATTTGGCGTAATAAACCACCACATATTGCGAGGAAAACGATGTATAGGAATAGGCAAAAAGGGGGTCTTTCTTGTCCCAATCTGAGGCTTTATTTACAAGCAGCACGGCTGGCGTGCATCCCTGTAACCCATTCTAGTAAACTACAACCGCTGTGGACTTTTATTGAAAATTGGCAGATGAAACCCCAATCATGGGATACGGTGATCTGGGAGAAAGCAAAAATAGACACGAGATGCAGACATACTAATCCAATAATCTCTACGACCCTTCAGGCCTGGGATAGGCTTAAAAAAGCGAGCAACTTGATTCCAACCCTATCACCACTGATGTCCTTGACATCCTTCCCCGAGTTTGAGACCACTATTAGCCCAAATTCCAAAATATGGTGGCTGACTAGCCCTCTAAAGAGAATAGGGGAATGGTTTTCCACGGAGGCTCTGTTAACACATACTTCTATCATATCCCGGTTTCAAATTCCGGAGGAGTTATGGAACTATCGGAAGTTTAGACACTGGATCTCCTCGCTAATCCATGTTTATGGGATTCCTGCACATACAGGTTGGTCCTCTATCTGGGAAAAGATACCCTCGATGAAAGGCACCCTAGGTTACATATACTCCCACTTGATAGAGTTCCAGAACACACAAAAAACTAAATTTATGATAAAGTGGGAGCAGGACCTGGGAAAGGAATTAGATGTCTTTGCCTGGAAAAGAATCTGTACTAATCTGACAAGGGGCTCATATACATATAGTCTACTTGAGACCTCTATTAAGGTATTGCATAGAACCTATTACACCCCCCAAAGGATGGCAAAATGTAATAAAGATATAAATGGAGAATCTTTTAGGGGATGTAAAACAGAAGGGAATTTCCTACATATCTGGTGGACATGTCCCGTTGTGCAGAAGTTATGGGGAGAACTCACAGACTTGTTTACACAAATTACAAACAGTAGTTTGAGACCCGAAATTGAAACATGCCTTCTGGGAATGAAATATCATGATTTATCTAGAGATCAGAATGAATTCTGGCAATTTTGGACCTTAGCCACTAAAAATTGCATAGCCAAAAATTGGAAAACTTCCGTATTGCCAATCAAAGAAGTTATTACAAAGATAAATTATATAATGATAAATGAGAGAATAGTGAATTCATTGCAGAACACAATGCCCAGGTTTACTAGCACGTGGGCTTCCTGGTTGGTGTCCAAATATAGTACACAGATCTAGATGGAGATTGGATAGGAGAGTTTGGGAAATTGGAGGATGGAGGCGGCTGGAGAGGATGGCTGGTTCGCATCTGGATGGAGGCTTTTGGAGTGATGATGAGGGAGCTCGCAGGTACTGAATATTTTATATTTATTAACACAAGTAGACATAAGCTGAGGAAGTTTAATGATAGCTAAATATTTTGTAAAATAGTTAGAAGCAAGCGTACTCAAGCATGCAGGTTGATAATAAAAAAAAGAAAAAATGTTAGGACGTCTTTCTACATCACAGAATAGAAGGTCATATAGAAGCCAGATTTCAGTTGGTCCAAGTCAATATGGTGGGGGAGCTAAGAACTGGTATTTCATGTTTATTTTTATATGCTTCATTCACACCATTTTATTAAAAACTCTGGACAGTTATTAGATCACGAAAACTTAACAGGCTGAGAAGGATAGAATGCTTAGTTTTTTGCATATCTCAGACCTGTTCTTCACTCTTTTTGTGATTATGTTTTGCTATTTACATGATAGACTTTTCTATACTATGTTATACTAAACTGTTGTATAAGATTGACTTGTCCTAAATAAAACATTAATTATTAAAAAAAAAAAAAAAATTAATAAATTAATTATTCTTAAAAAAAGGTATATATTATTAGCTAAAAAATTTGAGCAACAAATGTATAATTTACACTTGCTTTAGTTTATCAATACTTTCATGCTTAGCTGTTTGTAATATATTAATTAATTGAATGATTAATTAGTAATGTACATTAATTTATTATTAATTAGTAACCATTATCAAAAAAAATATAAAATTTATAACTGCCTTCAGTTTATTAATACATTAATGCTTACCTCTTTCTAATATATTGAGACATTGATTAAATAATTATTAATGTACATTATTTTATTAATTCATTATTAGTAATCATTATAAACAACAAATATTCTATATTTTACAATGCCTTTAGTTTATTAATATATTAATGCTTAGGTCTTTAGAATACATTTATTCATTGATGAATTGTTTATTAATGTACATTAATTTATTAATTATTGATTAGTAATCATTTAAAAAAAAAAAAGGACCACAAACTATATGTATATTTTACTATGTACTGACATATCCATGTTGCTGCTAATTGCCTGATAGGGATGAATCCAAATATTACAAATGATTTTCATCTTATTTGACAGATTTATCATCTCTGCAGCTGACTGAACACAGAGAGTGACGTTTGCAGCCTTTGAACAGCATAAAGATCACCTTTACAGGTATATCATTTAGTTATGTTCTTATGGAACAAAACAGGATTAAGTCTTTTTATTTTGGATTGATGAATTGATGACAGTTATTGAATAATTAATGTATATTAATATACTAATTAATTAATAATTAGTAATCATTACAAAAAAAGGATACATTTTATACTGCAATAAAAATTATAACATTTTTTTAACCTGCACTTATATATCTGCCTTACTGCTCATTCATGTACATTGCTTTTGGAACTATTAATTAATAATAAACACCCAAAAAAAACATTTATACAGTCCCTTGCAAAAGTATTCAACCCCCTTGACTTTTTTTGTTGTTACATTACAGCCTTAAGTTCAATGTTTTGTTAATCTGAATCTTATGTGATGGATCAGAACACAATAGTCTAAATTTGTGAAGTGAAATGAGAAAAATATATACATAAAACTATTTTTTATAAATAGAAAACAGAAAATTGGCCTGTGCGTATGTATTCACCCCCTTTGTTATGTAGCCCATAAAAAGCTCTGACTCACACATGATCTGTCATTACATATACACACCATTTTTGAAAGGCCCCAGAGACTGCGACACCTAAGCAAGGGGCACCATTAACCAAACACTGCCATGAAGACCAAGGAACTCTCCAAACAAGTAAGGAACAATGTGGGTTAGGTTATAAAAAAATATCCAAATATTTGATGATTCCCAGGAGCACCATCAAATCTATCATAACCAAATGGAAAGAACATGGCACAACAGCAAACCTGCCAAGAGACGGCCCACCAAAACTCACGAACCAGGCAAGGAGGTCATTAATCAGAGAGGCAGCACAGAGACCTAAGGTAACGCTGGAGGAGCTGCCGAGTTCCACAGCAGAGACTAGAGTATCTGTACATAGGATGACAATAAGCCGTACACACCATAGAGTTGGGCTTTATGGCAGAGTGGCCAGAAGAGAGCCATTACTATCAGCAAATAACAAAATGGCACATTTTGAGTTTGCGAAAAGGCACGTGGGAGACACCCAAAATGTATGGAGGAAGGTACTCTGGTCTGATGAAACTAAAATTTAACTTTTCATCAAGGAAAACTCTATGTCTGGGGCAAACCCAACACATCACATCACCCAAAGAACACCATTCAGTAGCCAGAACTGGTAAACTGGTCAGAGTTGAGGGAAAGATGGATGGTGCTAAATACAGGGATATTCTAGAGCAAAACCTGTACCACTCTGTGCGTGATTTGAGGTTAGGACGGAGGTTCACCTTCCAGCAGGACAATGACCCCAAACACACTGCTAAAGCAACACTTGAGTGGTTTAAGGAGAAAAATGTAAATGTGTTGGAATGGCCTAGTCAAAGCCCAAACCTCAATCAAATAGAAAATCCAACTTGAAGGAGCTGGAGCAGTTTTGCAAGGAGGAATGGACAAAAATCCCAGTGGTAAGATGTGGCAAGCTCATAGAGACTTATCCAAAGCGACTTGGAGCTGTGATTGCAGCAAAAGGTGGCTCTACAAAGTATTGACTTTAGGGGGGTGAATAGTTATGCACACTGACTTTTTTCTGTTATTTTATACTATTTGTTGTTTGCTTCACAACAAAAAAAAATCTTCAAAGTTGTGGGCATGTTCTGTAAATTAAATGATGCAAATCCTCAAACAATCCATGTTAATTCCAGGATGTGAGGCAACAAAACACGAAAAATGCCAAATACTTTTGCAAGGCACTGTAATAGATCAAGAAATATGTACATTTTACAAACCACTTACATATCTGGAGTGCTTATAATTGCCTGACAGGGATATGACCTTCAAAGTATTTAAATATTTAAAGCAGTTTCTTAGATTCTGACGCATGCTACATTTAATATTTTATACTGCTTTTATTTATGAATATATTGATGATTATGTGTTTATGTTTTGCATCCATGCGCAATTAAACATCATAGTTTCAATGAGTCCCAAATTAATTGAATACAAACATTAAAAATGATTTTCATGTCATTACACAGATTTCTCATCTCTGCACCTGACTGAAGACAGAGAGGGAATTATGCAGGATTTTATCAGCAATAACATACATTTCACAGGTATATGATTTCATGATGCCCTTTTTGTTTTGCATTGATGACAGTTAATGATTAATTAATTAACCTATATTCATTTAGGTCCTCATTCAATTGCAGTTGGCCCAATTGAATAGAGCTCTATATAAGGACATGGCATATTAATGTTACTTACTTTTTAGTTAATGAACATCGATCCAAAACCAAGGTCTTCACCAACTAAAAAAACTTCAGTAAAAAAATATGTTATGTGCTTATATAGTGCCCTATTGCATTGCACAAATTGAAAATGAATGAGGCCCTTAGAATTTATTTATTCATTTATAATAAAAAAAACAAAAAAATTATGCATACATACTGTATATGCTTACCTAATTAACTTTTAAAGAATGCAAATTACACCCCATAAGTCAATCAATTTCAACATTAATAAAATTACAAAATTCCTCATTAATTTAAGCCCAATCTATACTTTGCTCATAGCTCTTTTTGTTTGCCCTTCTTTTGGAAAACGTAATTACCTCTTTAGGTTTACCATTGATGTCAGTTATTGATTAATTCATTAACATATATTCATTTATTAATGACCTAATAATTAATTATTAAAATAAAATATAAAAATGTTATTTATCAATATATATATGTGCAGCGCTTTCCTTTATAATGTATGCCAATAAAAAAAAGCTTAATGGATTATTTTTATTTCATGGAAAAATTCCAAATGCTTTTCAAATCATTGCATTCTTTCATTAATGCTATTTAGGTTTTGCATTGAGAGCAGCTAAAAACAATATGTACAATAGAAAAAAACATTACATGTTGCACCTGTATTTACAATGACAGATTACCATGACGGACAATGGAGATGACAGGATTGAACGCATAAGAAGAGCGTCAAGGGAAAGGAAGCAAAGGTGGAGAGATGCACAGTCCCCTGAGACTTCCCAAAGCTTAAGAGAAGAAGACAGACCTACAGAGTAAGAAAGCACAAAGTGAATGTGCTAGAGCTTCAAAGAAAAGAAAAAGTAAACAAAAACATGTCTGTGAAACATTGCCTAAGTATCCAATATTGCCTCATGACACCAATGTTTATAACACATGACACCAATGTAGATAAAGAAAGTTGTAGGGATACTGCTTTCATTACAGCACTAACAGTAGACACTCATTATTGTGCATTACTCAATGTTGTTTGTCAGTTTTGTGGGGCCTATCATTTTCTCAAGGAAAGACCAACTGACGGAGACTTTATTAGTTGCTGTCAGAAAGGAAAGGTAAGACTTTCACAAAGACACACATTTCCAGATTACTTACAAAGTATAATGAGCAATCCAACATTTCCTAAATATACCAATTTAAAAAACAAACAAACACATCAGGTCTTATAACAGTGCAATTTTATTTGCTTCTATGGGTGCTACATTATCAGATTATGTCACAGGACATGGTCCATATTGTTTTAGAGTTCAAGGATAAATTTACCACCGAACTTCACATTTACACCCACAAGAAAAAGAGCAAAGGAAATTTGCACAGTTATATGTCTTAGATACAATGGAAGCTGTTGAACAAAGGATGACGCTTCCAGAAAATAAACAGTGTTTGTGCATAGTCTTTGAACAGCTTGATAAAATTATGGCCAACAAACCATACAGTCAAGCATACAAACAATTAGCACAGGTTGAAAAAGAACAACAGCAACATGCTCAAATACATAAATTGCCAATGCCAAGTGTAAATATGGTTTTAAAAAGAGATCGCAATACTGATCAGATACAGTATAATTTACCAACAGTAAATGAGGTTGCCATGGTCTATAAAAAGGAGGATGGTGAACCACCTTTTCAGCAGGATATTAGAAAATATCCAAGCAATGAAGACCAACCTTTTATAAACATGAATATATTAGGTTGTAATTTGGATCCATTGACATATTACATTTTCTTTCCAAATGGTGAACCAGGATGGGAACGAAAATTACAATTGCAAAGTTATCCCAATAGTAAAGTTTGTGTTAGATGCAATATTTCTATGCTGGAATATAAAGTGGCACAAACTGCTATTCGGGATCATTTTAATCCTATTTTATGTGGGTCAAACTCAAATTCCTATCTACAAGTTGAAGTAAATAATCAAAATGTTATCAAATTTCAACAAAACAAACTTTGCATAGAACAATATTGTGGATTGATATATTATGTTTCTGAATTGGCTACCAACCGAGACATTCGAGCTGGAAGAGCAATTATTTTGCCATCCACTTTCCAAGGATCCAAGGATCTCGTCGCAATATACGAGAAAGATATAATGATGCTATGGCTATTGTCACTAAATTTGGAAAACCAGATTTGTTCATTACATTCACATGTAATCCACAAGGGCCAGAGATCAAGGAAAAATGTAATCTTGGCCAAAATACTTCTGACCAACCAGAGTTAGTGGCAAGAGTATTCAAAATAAAACTCAATTCATTAATACATGATATAACTGAAGCACAGTTATTTGGAAAATGTGTGGCATTTGTTTATACCATTCAATTTTAAAAAAGAGGACTGCCACATGTACACATACTTTAATCCTGCAGGAAAAAGATAAATTGAATACTGCAGAGAGAGTGGATTCAGTAAATACTGCTGAATTGCCACATCTAGAAAAATATTCCAAACTTTATGAGATTGTAACACACAGAATGATTCATGGCCCATGTGGAGATATCAACCCAAATTCACCATGTATGAAAAATAAAAAATGTACAAAAGAGTCCCCAAAACAATTTCAAATGCAAACTTATGCTAATTGTGATGGATACCCTTTGTATAAAAGAAGAGAAGGACAAACAGCTATTATCCATGGCCAAAAAGTTGATAATAGATATGTAGTTCCATACAATCCACATTTGCTGATGAAGTACAATGCACACATATATGTGGAAGCTTGAACTTGTATTAAGCCATCAGATATGTGTATAAATATATATACAAAGTATATGATGCAGCAACTGTTGTTGTGCAAGGTGAACAAGATGAAAAGGAAAATCACATTTTACATGATGAACTTTCATGTTGTTTAGATGCTCGCTATGTGAGTGCTCCAGAAGCAATGTGGCTTCTTCTGAAATTTGAGATGCATGATCGGTCACATGCTGTGTATCGATTAGCTGTCCATTTGCCACAAAGTCACTTTGTTTGCTTTTCTGCAGGCAATGAAAGAACTGCCTTAGCCCAAAGTGAACATCAAGAAACAACACTTACTGCTTAGTTTCAATTAAACTGCCAGGACACTGAGGCCAGACATTTTTTATACATTGAGATTTTTATATCACTATGTATTTGTAAATGGCCAATGGCGACAACGAAAAAGAGATACTCATAAAATTATACCATACATTTATACCATCAGTCCAAGAGACATTGATTTTTAGTTTAAGATTACCTCTTTTAAATGTTCCCGTTGCCCAAAGCTATCAATATTTACGCACAGTGAATGACATAGGTTATTATACTTTCCTATTAGCTGCAAGACATCAACACTTCATAGCAGAAGATACAGAATGGGAAAGGTGTCTCTAAGAAGCAGCACTATGTCAAATGCCAAAGCAAATTAGAGAACTCTTTGCATTCATTTGCATCTTTTGCAATGTACCTGATGCATTTGCTTTGTGGGAAACACTTAGATTAAATATGTGTGAAGACTTCTTGAAATGTTACAATGAGCCAATAGCACTCTTAAAAGCATTAATGGAAATTCAATAAATATTTCTTGCTCATGGATTAAATTGTGCAAGTTTTAATTTACCTGATCTAGTACTTATAGATGACATCAACTTTGATGATAATGACACTGAGCTTCAACAACAAAAAACACAAGAAAAACTGACAACTTTAAATACTTTACAATTGCAAGCATTTAATGCCATCACAAATGCTACAGATGATGAAATGGCCAAAGACCGTTATTTCTATCTAGATGGCCCTGGTGGATCAGGAAAAACGTATCTGTATAATTGTTTGATGAGTTATATTCGAGCACAGGGTCAAATAGCAATGCCATTTGCAACAACTGGAATTGCCGCACTTTTGTTAGAAGGTGGCAGAACTGTGCATAGTGGATTTGTCAGAGGTGTCAGATATTCGATTGAATGCTTTACAAGCAAAAACATTTAAAAAAAGTAAATTCATTATCATAGATGAGGCAACAATGATATCATGTCATGCCTTGCAATGTATTGATATATTATTAAAAGAATTGATGAATAATCTTTTGCCATTTGGTGGAAAGGTGATGTTGTTAGGAGGAGATTTTAGGCAAACATTACCTGTTGTGCCACATGGAAATAGGACTGACATCATTGAAACATGTATCAAGACAAGTAAACTGTAGAAAATATTTACACACCTCAAATTAGAATTAAATATGAGATCTGAAGGCCAAAATGAATTCAATGATTGGCTCATTCAAACTGGAGAAGGAAAACATCCACAAATAAATGATTTACCCAATGATACCATTGAAATTCCCTCACAAATGATTTGCAAGGAATCACTCATATCGGCAATCTTTCTAAACACTCTCAATAATGACGATTACTCAGACATTGCAAACAAAGTGATATTAACATCCAAAAATATAGATGCCTTGAATCTAAATAACTACATTTTTAAATTCATCAACGCACCCCAAAATAATTATTACAGTGCAGATTCAGTTCTGGCTGACGATAAAGACAGTGAATCTAACTTTAGTATAGAATTTATTAATTCTTTAACACCATCTGGAATGCCATCACATGTTTGCAATTGAAAAAAGGGGCAATTGTCATGCTATTGAGAAATATGAATCCCCTAAAAAAACTTTGTAATGGAACCAGATTACCCGTATTTATTCGAGTATAAGCCGACCTGAGTATAAGCCGAGGCACCTATTTTACCACAAAATACTGGAAAAACTTGTGCTGCCCCCTGTGTCCCTCTTGTGCCCTCTTTGCCCCTTTCTTGTGTCCTCCCTCTCTATCCCCTGTGTCTCTTCTTCCCTCTCCCTCCCCTGTGTCTCACCCGACTCTCCCTCCCCTGTGTCTCTTCCCCCTCTCCCTTTCGCTGTGTCTCTTTGCCTCCCCCTCCCTTATCACCCTTCTCAACACCCCTCCTCAACCCCCCTCCTCTTTCTCCCTCCTCATCCCCCCTCCTCAACCCCCTCCTCAACCTTCCTCCTCAACCTCCCTCCTCAACCCCCCTCCTCAACCCCCCTCCTCATCCTCAACCCCCCTCCTCAACCTCCCTCCTCATCCTCCCTCCTCAACCCCCCTCCTCAACCCCCCTCCTCATCCTCAACCCCCCTACTCAACCCCCCTCCTCATTCTCAACCTCCCCCTCAACCCCCCTCCTCATCCTCAACCCCCTCCTCAACCCCCCTCTTCATCCTCAACGACCCATTCTCATCCTTAACACCCCATCCTTCACCCCACATCCTCAACCCCCTCCTCATCCTAAACCCCCCTCCTCAACCCCCCCTCCTCATCCTCCCTCCTCAACCCCCCTCCTCAACCCCCCTCCTCATCCTCAACCCCCTACTCAACTCCCCTCCTCATTCTCAACCTCCCTCCTCAACCCCCCTCCTCATCCTCAACCCCGTCCTCAACCCCCCTCTTCATCCTCAACGACCCATCCTCATCCTTAACACCCCATCCTCCACCCCACATCCTCAACCCCCTCTTCATCCTAAACCCCCCTCCTCAACCCCCCCTCCTAAACCTCCCTCCTCAACCTCCCTCCTCAACCCCCTTCCTCAACCTCTCTCCTCAGCCCCCCTCCTCAACCCCCCTCCTCAACCTCAACCACCCATCCTCAACCCCCCTCCTCAACCCCCCCATCATTAACCCCTCCCTTCCTCAACCCCCCTCCTCATCCTAAACCCCCATCCTCAACCTCAACCCTCATCTTCATCCTCAATCCCCCATCCTCAACCCCCCTCCTTATCCTCATCCACCCCATCCTCATCCTCAACCCCCCATACTCTACCCCCCATCCTCAACCTCCCTCCTTATCCTCATCCACCCCATTCTCATCCTCAACCCCCCATCCTCTACCCCCATCATCAACCCCCTCCTCATCCTAAACTCCCCTCCACAACCCCCCATCCTCAATCCCCCTTCTCATCCTCAAATCCCCATCCTCATCTTCAACCCCCTCCTCATCCTAAACCCCTCTCCTCAACCTCAACCCCCCCATCCTCATCCTCAACCCCCATCCTCAACTCCCCCATGCTCAAGCACCCCATCCTCAACCCCCCTCCTCATCCTCAAACCCCCATCGTCATCCTCAACCCCCATCCTAAACCCCCTCCTCAACCCTCATCCTCAACCCCCATTTTCATCCTCAACCCCCCATCCTAAACCCCCCTCCTTAACCCCCCTACTCAACCTCTCTGTGGTAACTTGTCTTCCTTGAATGGTAATTTAAACAGGCTTTGTAGGAGGGCTGAGAATCTTTACTTCCCTCCCACAATTGCTCATGGACAGGATGTGATGTAAATTACATCATCTCAACTAAGGATATATCCAGGCAGGAAACTGGTGCTGCTTCCTGTTTTCTTCCTTGGTGGTGAGGGTGAGGAGGTGATGTAAATGGTCTGACCGTGGGTAAGATCAAGCGTTTGGGGAAGGGAATTACTATATATATATATAGGTAGATAGATTTAAAAGGGGGTGTTGCTCCGTGGGTCTGGGCTGTTGTGTTTTTAATACATTTATAGTATTGTGTTATCTGCCTTTTAATAAATACCTTTTAATGTAGACGAACCTTGTGTAATATTAATTTGGTGATACACCACATTTGGCGACCACGAATTTTAGACTTCTACAAAGGTTATTTATGAGGTAATATCACATTAATAGATAGTCAGATTTATTTTATTTTTTTTTGGGGGGGGAAGGAAAAAAAGTACTCTGTCTAATTATCCTCTGCATGGGAAATCAAGTGCTGATTGTGTGTGGGGTCTAGGTTAAGCCTCCATTTTTAATATATATCGTACTAGCTTCTGAGTTGAGTTTTGTTCGTACTAGCTTATTTTGATACATAAAACAAATATATATCATCAGGTTGTTTTTGTGGGTTTATCTGAGTTGAGTTTTTTTTTTTTGTGCTTTTGACTATCAAAGTACAGGCATAGGCCTGCATTTGAATAAGGCTCCATGTGGCTTCTTTGTTTTTTTTAAATGCTAATTCAAGCCTCCATTTTTAATATCATCAGGTTGTTTTTGTGGGTTTATCTGAGTTGAGTTTTTTTGTGCTTTTGACTATCAAAGTACAGGCATAGGCCTGCATTTGAATAAGGCTCCATGTGGCTTCTTTGTTTTTTTTAAATGCTAATTCAAGCCTCCATTTTTAATATATATCGTACTAGCTTCTGAGTTGAGTTTTGTTCGTACTAGCTTATTTTGATACATCAAACAAATATATATCATCAGGTTGTTTTTGTGGGTTTATCTGAGTTGAGTTTTTTTTTTGTGCTTTTGACTATCAAAGTACAGGCATAGGCCTGCATTTGAATAAGGCTCCATGTGGCTTCTTTGTGTATTTAAATGCTAATTCAAGTCTCCATTTTTAATATATATCGTACTAGCTTCTGAGTTGAGTTTTGTTCGTACTAGCTTATTTTGATACATAAAACAAATATATATCATCAGGTTGTTTTTGTGGGTTTATCTGAGTTGAGTTTTTTTTTTTTTTTTTTGTTTGTGCTTTTGACTATCAAAGTACAGGCATAGGCCTGCATTTGAATAAGGCTCCATGTGGCTTCTTTGTTTTTTTTAAATGCTAATTCAAGCCTCCATTTTTAATATATATCGTACTAGCTTCTGAGTTGAGTTTTGTTCGTACTAGCTTATTTTGATACATAAAACAAATATATATCATCAGGTTGTTTTTGTGGGTTTATCTGAGTTGAGTTTTTTTTTTTTGTGCTTTTGACTATCAAAGTACAGGCATAGGCCTGCATTTGAATAAGGCTCCATGTGGCTTCTTTGTTTTTTTTAAATGCTAATTCAAGCCTCCATTTTTAATATATATCGTACTAGCTTCTGAGTGTTAATACTATTATTTTTGTTTTGTTTTTGGTTTTTTTTTTCTCTTCTTTCTTTTTCTTTCTCTAGTCCTTTATCATAGTACAGGCCTGGAAAAAAAATAATAAATAAACCATTTTAAATATTATATATATATATATATATATATATTATTTCAGGCGTGCATTTTAATACACTATAGGCTTCCATACCTTATACATTTTGGGTGTCTTGCATATCCTCGTTCGGGTTTATCTCCTACCCTGCAGGCCTTGCTATTATATTTTAAGTTAATTAGCAAGTATTACCTTCACCATACTAAGATAAGTATAATTTGCATTGTGGGTACTAATCTATTTTTCTACATATTACACCTGGCCTACTGAATAGTCATCAACTATTGTTGGCTACTCAGAAGCATGCTACTTTAGTCGCAAATTGATTTGGATTCTTACTTGGGTGAGTAAAAGAGTAGGAATGTCTTTTCAAGGGGCCAAATACTTTCCCACAGAAGTGCGTGAGTACTTTAGGAAACATATTCAAAAACATGATGGTCCATATGAGCTTCCAGAGCCAGCAAACCCAGACAGTGAAAAAGAAAAGAGATTAATGGATGTTCTAACACAAATTGTAAATAACAAAAAGTATAGAACAAAGAAGAGAAAAAGTTTGGTCACACAAGCTGTTGTAGCCACAATAGGAGGCCTAATAGACTTAGTTGTAGAATTACGGCAGCATAATTTGGAAACAACAAATAAAATGGAGGAAGCAATGGACAAAAGGGATTGTTTAAAAATTGCAGCTTTGAGAACAACTACAATTGTTGGGGAACTAGAAAGGGAGTTAAGGGAAATAGAAAAGCAGAGGGATGTTTATGGAGTAAAAATAACAGAACTTCAAAACATAATAATGGACTATAAAAATAAAACAAAGTTAGAAGGGATAAAAGGAGTCAGAGACATTGCCAAAATATATCCAGATCTGGATATGTTTGTGGCACAAAATAAAGAACCAGTGCCGAAAATGAACCAAGATAGAAAAGATTTCTTATGTTATTCTGTTCCACAAGTAGATACCATACCACAAGCACCAGTTATTGTTTCAGAACTATTTAATGCAAGGCAAACACCTACAGGATTTTCTATGCAGACTCGACCGATGTCTATGGCAGATAAAGACAATTTCCAGAAATGGTGGGGAAGTATGCCAACTAACAACTTTAATACGTTTACACATTGGTTTATGAGGGGAGCAGATAGAGCTAAAAAAGGAGGTCTTAACTTAGAGGAATGGACAGAACTGTTAGAATACGCTATGGGTCCTTTGGCTAGTAGACTATTGGGATTTAATAACAGTGTGTCTGATCAGGCAGGAAGAATTGCTGCAACTAATTTCTATCTACTTAGCATAGAAAAAGAAATAGCAAATATTACCATGAGGCCAATAGATGGTCCTAGAGAGGTAGCTCAAAGGATATTTTTTTGGTATACTCTACGACAACCTCAACAGCCTCTAGTGCTGGGCTCACCAGAACATATAGCAAAAGTAATGGAAGCCCTTCCCCGGGAGTGTCAAGAATTTATCAGGCTTTTTGATCCAACACCAACAGACTTGGAAATGGTACTAACTAGAGCTGATAAGTGGTGGATCAAGCATCCTTTCACAGAACAGGCCTGCTCTGTTTCAGCTGTAAGAACATTTAAGGTCGAGTCTGGTAGAGATATAGATGGTAATTGGAGAAACCAGACGTGGGATGTACCCCAGAACAAGAAGGATGATCAAAACTGGAGACCAAAACAGAACTTTGACAAAAGATGGAGAGATCCACCTAGGGACTATAGTAATAGGGATGGCAGCAACTGGAGGGCTAATCAGGAGGGAGAGAGAAACGGTAACATGGGCTATTGGGAACTCAGGAGACAGAAGGATAGGATAGAAGAGGAAAATCACATACTTAAAAACAAGGTAGCTGAGTCAGAGAGGAAATTGAAGGAAAATGAGGCAAAGATGATAAAAGAGGGACAGAGTAGAAGTGAGTCACAATGACAAATCCCAACCCCTGCGCCTCAGCATCTCATTCACTCAGCTAATTTAACCATGGATGAGGCAGGTCGGCCTACCAGTTATACAGTCATCGCAGGGGTAGGGAAAAATATGTTGGTAGATACAGGAGCAGCAGTTACAATGACCAACAGGGTCAAAAATGGGGATTCTTCAGTAAGTAGTATGGGAGTTACTGGGAATCCACAGGAGGTTAGAGCAGGTCCAATTGATGTAGCAGTTGGAGAAAAAACAATAGAAGTAGAAGCAATAGTGGGTTGGCCAGAGGAAATATTGGGAATAGAAGCTTTAACAAAAGGAAATTTCATTGTAGATCTTGCCAATTTTTGTTTGTGGAAGACAGAAAAGGTGAATCAGGTAAGTACAGAGTTGACGAAAGGGGTTGTGCTCCCAATGGTATATATTGTCTCTCCGATAAAAAGTCTGAAAAAAAACAAACTGAAACTAGACGGACAACCAGAATGGCTGCAGAAGCTAATCCAAGACATACCTGTTTGGGCTACAGATAAATTAGACTGTGCAAGAATGAAAGGAATGGTCTTTTTGGAAGGAGGAGACCCACAATGGCAAAAGCAATATCCAGTCCCAAGAGAATCAGTGGCATCAATCACCAAGATGATAGAAATACTGGAGAGAAGTGGAATAATTAAATCTGGAAATGGGTATGCATGTAACTCACCATGTTGGCCTGTGAGAAAAGCTGTGTTAAAAGGGAATAGAGATGAAAAAGCAGCCTCATCATGGAGACTTACCATTGATTACAGGGCCGTGAACAAACTTGCAAAAAGAATGGCCCCTGTTGTTTTTGTTATGTATATGTTTCTAATGATGGAATCTAGTGTTCCCACAGAGCAAGGCTGTATAAGAATGAAGATGCGTGTCAACAGAAGATTGTGGTGGATTCTTGTTCCAGGATGGATAAGTATAAGCTGTATCACAGTAGGAATGGGGAGACAGGCAATAAGGGCAGAAGATACCGCAAATAAGGGAGAGAGTTTGAAAAGATTGGAGTTACATTATGTTCAAGCAGATAGATTTATTTGGCCCAGGGAATTGGAAGTAAAAGAGGGTGGAGGGTTACAAGTAAACATTATTTTGCCACATAATAGTACCAGGGGATTAGCTCTTAGAGCTCCAATACAAGGGAGGTTTACAAATATTACAGTAGTAGTGAGTAACTTAACATTAGAAGAAGGTGGAGAATGGGACGCTGCAGTTATACCTGCCCAGCCTGACCTAGAGGAATTCTGCAATTTTGATACTGGAAAGGGGTGTGTTCTAACAATAGATGAAGTATTTGTCTCTGTAAAGGAGCTGCAACGTTGTAAAGATCAGAAGAAGGTACCATGGCCAATAGGCGGATTGGTGGTGGTACCAACACATGAAACAGTTGTGCAAGGGGTTGGGTGGACTTACTACCCAATAATTCTAAATTTTAATGATTTTTCTATTCCTCCAAAGTGCCCGGAATCACAGCGGCAGTGGTTTAAGCAAAGTATACAAGAGACCATCATTGAGTGGACCGGAGCAGGGAGTCGAGAAAAACGGGACACACTTGCAGCCCTTTTAGGAGAAGTCGGAACTGGATTGGGAGTATGGAATTCAGCAGACATCATTGGAGTGAACAGCCGGATAAACTCCCTTACTGATGGCATGGGACATGCTATGAAAACAGGTGGAGTAGCTGACTCCCTTACAGTGAGTAGACTGACAGACAATGTTGATGACATACACACCATTGCCAACAACCTGCATCTAGTTGAGGAAAATATTGCTTCCATTGCTAACAGCATTAAGAATGAAATAGTGGGAACTGCCATTTTCTGTTCTATGATTGGAGGAAAGCTGTTGGCAGATTTAAAGGAAACTATTAAAGACATCCAGGCAAGGATTATCACGTCATTGAAAAGAAAAGGAGTGGACATCACTGAGGACAATCTTAAATACAGCTATATTGAAGGCCCAGATCAATGGATGCCACATGGACTACAATCTGGGACAATAGGACTAATCCTGGCAATTCCCCGCTGGGAGGGGCAGGCAGAGCAACTGAACTTCATACATAGCATTGGCACGTTAAGTGATGGAATCTACAGGCAACACTTCCCATCAAAAAGACTGGCCACTATTACAGGATTGGAGATGGATGAAAGCTGTTGCAGGAAATCTCAACACCGATGGCTGTGCAGTTGTGTTTGGGAGAAAGGAGCTGAGAAGGATGGCTGGGTGCAGTTGATAAAAGAAAACCTGGTGCAAGAGGTGATCCGCATAGGGGACATTGCATGCTTTATCGGCCACTCTGAATATAGGACAGTTGATGAAATATGTTTGGTGGAAGAAGGGTCTTGTATCATGGTATTTCCATCAAGAAACCTTACCACTGAAATGATCAATTTTACTGCAAATGCAGATTGGACAAATTTGACAATGAAGCTTTTTACCTTGGAACTTCATGAGTCAGAGACACATCCAGTCCTACGAACACTGTCGCTGGTACTCATGTTCATTCAAGTATTAACGACAATTATAATAATATACTTTTGTGTGGCAATGAAACTTGCAAGGAGGATATATAATAATGTGTCTTTTTCCTCTTCTTTCTCTCTCTCATACATTCTTCAATAAAGTTTTACATTGCACATACATAAACATTTATCACACACTCTCACCTAAATTCTATAAATTCTATTTTTTGTGTAATATGTGGATTGACAGCCATAGGAAAGTACAGGAGAACTTATGTCGCTGAGGGAACTATTCCGGAGGGACGGTGGGCTGAATTTCTCCTGTATATCAGGTTTTTGCTCCCACTAGGTTCTCCTGTAATAGAGGGATAACTAGAAAACTGAGCAACATAGAAGAAGAAAAAGTGAGGGAATGTGGTAACTTGTCTTCCTTGAATGGTAATTTAAACAGGCTTTGTAGGAGGGCTGAGAATCTTTACTTCCCTCCCACAATTGCTCATGGACAGGATGTGATGTAAATTACATCATCTCAACTAAGGATATATCCAGGCAGGAAACTGGTGCTGCTTCCTGTTTTCTTCCTTGGTGGTGAGGGTGAGGAGGTGATGTAAATGGTCTGACCGTGGGTAAGATCAAGCGTTTGGGGAAGGGAATTACTATATATATATATAGGTAGATAGATTTAAAAGGGGGTGTTGCTCCGTGGGTCTGGGCTGTTGTGTTTTTAATACATTTATAGTATTGTGTTATCTGCCTTTTAATAAATACCTTTTAATGTAGACGAACCTTGTGTAATATTAATTTGGTGATACACCACACTCTCTCCTCAACCCCCCTCCTCAATCTCAACCCCCCTCCTCATCCTCAACACCCCATCCTCAACCCCTCATCCTCAACCCCCTACTCATCCTCAACCCCCCATCCTCATCCTAAACCCCCATTCTCATCCCCCCTCCTCATCCTAAACCCTCCTCCTCACTGTACCCCTCTAAATACCTCCCTCTCTCCCTTTCCCCTCACTTACCTCCATCTTCAGCTGTTCCTCCGCTCCTCCGCACTCCTTCCGGATGCATATTGACCCGGCCAATGCTAATGACGTGGAGAGCATGTGACGTTACGTCATTAGCATATGCCTGCGTCCCGACACAGACGGAAGGAGCGCGGAGGAGCAGCTGCAGATGGAGGTAAGTGAGGGGAAAGGGAGAGGGGGAGGTATTTAGAGGGGTAAAGTGAGGAGGGGGTTTAGGATGAGATGGGGGGGTTGAGGATGAGGAGGGGGGTTGAGGATGGGGGGTTAATGATGATAAGGGAGGGGGAGGGCAAGAGCCACGGGGGGAAGAGAACAGGGGGGGTTAGAGAGACACGGGGGGAAAGAGAGACATGGGGGGGGGGAGAGTGACTTGAGTATAAGCCGAGGGGGCCCTTTTCAGGCTTAAAAAAGAGATAATTTCATACATGCAGAAATTATTACTGGTACCCACAAAGGTGAACCAGTTTATATACCAAGAATTGATTTGGCTCCAAGTGAGAGTGGTTTGCCTTTTGTCCTTCAAATGAGCCAATTTCCAGTTATCATGGCATTTGCCATGACCATCAATAAATCCCAAGGACAACATTTTAAGTCTATGGGTAAAAAAAAAAAAACAACAACAATAATCAGTGGTTATAACACATAGACAAAATTAAAATCTTTGATACAATTGGCTAAGTTTTCATGTTTTTTTTTCTGTTTGCCTTCCTCTGGATTCAATACCTATGTGGTTTAACTAAATAAAAGTTGCATGTTATAAACCACTATGTAATGGTTTCATATTCTCATTCATATAAAGTTGACCTAATGTTATGTTACTCATCCATACCTCAGATTTAAAAATGTTAGTATTGTTAATACAAATGGTTCACTAATGTTTCAAATCTAAGTTGCATGTTGCAAAGCATTTATGTAATGGTGTACAAATATTTATTCATACAAACTTCATCTATTGTTACATTATTCCTGCATACATGACGATTACAATTTTTAATATGGTTACCAGTTGTGAAAGACAAGTTGACTGTTAACTAAATAAAAAAAGTTATTATAATTGTTGTACATAACAAAAAGGTTAAGAGTGTCACAGACTCACATTGTGTGGCAAACAGCATTCCCAGTATTAAAATTTTGTTGACCATCATTTTATGTCGGACAAGTCGCTAGTTATACCGTATTGGTCCGAATATAAGCTGCACCCACATATAAGCCGCACCCGTAAAGTTCAAGGGGAAAAAATAGAAAAAAGATAGTACTCAAATATAAGCCGCACCCGTAAAATTGGCGAGAAAAAGACTCTCAAAGTGATCAACCATTGCAAGAAACAGGCTTTTTTTGCAGGTTACAGTCTTTATAGGATGTTAGAATCACTAAAACCGTAAATCGCTATTCAATACCACAGTCTAAAGCACGAAAATCGTCACCCTTAACTCGCAATCGAGCAAATCGGCAGTAATTTTGCATTTGCGAATAGAAGTCGCACGCGTTACAAGCAAAGTTCGCAAATCGGCAATGATTTTTTGACGGTCGCGAATATAAGCCGCACCCTTAACTCGCATGCCCAAAAATTGGAAAAAAGGTGCGGCTTATATTCGGACCAATACAGTATATATTAACACACTGATTGCCGGGATCAATATAAAACGGAAATTAAACATGAAATAAAGTATTTTTCTTGGCCGATTTGCGAGCTTGAGAATGTTGTGCTATTAATTCTAAGTCCTAACATCACTTTCACTGTTCATTAAAGTACAGTAGTGTGTGTATATGTGCTTTTTTAAAGTGCTGTGGGTTGGACTTTACCCCCCTTGCGGGTCCTCTCCAGTACCTGTTGACTTCTTTGCTCCATTTGCGAGTTACAGGGTTGAACGCCAGTGATTCAGATGCAATTTAATAGCGCAATTGGAACGTAGCGGTAACGGGCTTGACAGATCAAAAGATTTGCGAGCTCGCAAGTCGAATTCTCACACCCTGTAAGGTTTTCTTGCTCCTATCCCGCAAATCGTCAGCGGGCTGGTGTGAGAAGCCAATTTAATAACCGTCAGTCTTGCGAGCTATGTTACGAGCTACATATTTACACGTTTAGGGGAATTTAGTGCGGTTGTATGAGTGTATGGAACTCTGGAACTTTGTCAGTCTATGCAAAGTGACATAGTTACATAGTTACATAGTTACATAGTTACATAGTATTTAAGGTTGAAAAAAGACCTTCAGTCCATCAAGTTCAACCTTTCAAGATCTCCTCCGATCTGCAATATACGGATTAACTATTAATTAATTAGTAGTATTTAAAAAAAAAAAAAAATATATATATATATATATATATATATATATATATATATATATATATATATATATATATATATATATAAATCCCTCCTGATCCCAGACACCGGCGACCGGACTTCTCCCTGGATCAATACTGCCTCTCTAATTATCCATGATAACCCTGAATTCCCTTTTTAATTAGAAATAAATCCAGTCCCCTTTTAAAGTTATCCATCGAATCCGCTGTCACCACCTCCTCTGGTAGAGAATTCCCCAGATTAACCACCCTTACTGTGCAGAACCCTTTTCTTTCTTTAAGGTGGAATAATTTTACTTCTAACCTCTTTTTTTTATTTTATTTTTTCCAATAAGCATATACAAAACAAAAATATATCTTGATACATTCTTGTCAACTTTATTACATGATTTAAACAATCCTTTACTTAAAACCACATCACCATTCATCCACATTCATTGTCGTTCACTGATTCCGATCCCATATTTTCCATTTCACTGTGTCTGTTCTAATTAGCCCTCTTAGTGCATAGTTTGCCTCTTATTCTCGAATATACTTTATTTTCCAAATTATATCAGAAAATATGGGAGGGGAATTGTCTTTCCATTTCCTTATTAATACATTTTTAGCTATTGAAATGATAATAATCACCACTGCTCTGTTTTCAATTGGTACATCACTTGGAAAAATATGTAAAATACTACATTCTCCCTTAAAAGGAGTTGGTTCCCAACTAACTTGCCCAAAAGTTCGTAACAACTTTCCCAAAAATGTTTTATCTTGGGACAATCCCATAAAATGTGTAATAAATGGGCCTGGCTACCACATTCCCTCCAGCACAATTTATCTGCGGGGGAATGGGAAATTTGTGCCATTTTCAAAGGTGTCATATACCAGTTGTTGATTATTTTGAAAAATGTTTCTCTGTATGCTGTTTGTTTAATAAATCTGTTTGTCCATTTCAATGCTGTGTCCCAGTCTGTTTCGTTTACTTCTAAGTTTAAGGTTAATTCCCATTGGATCATACCCTTGGTTTTGAAGTGCTCTTCGGCCGATCTTATGATGTTAAAACATTTAGATATTAGATGTTTTTTCTCGGACTTAAGGAGGATTTTTTCCATGGGATTTAATTCTTTATTGCTTTGTAAATGTACATTGGTTATGCCACAGGAAGTTCTATATGCTTCATATGCTAGCCATCCTTCTCCTGAAATCCTAAACTTTTCCTTAATTTGATCGAAAGGGGCGATACGCCCATTAATCACAGTTTCTCCTACCGAAAATAATCCTTTCTTCTTCCAGTCTTTGGTAATACTTATCAAATTTAAATGTATTAGCTAGTCCAACGGGGTAATATAACTACCCCTAGGGATTAATTTATATTTCCTATTAATCTGTCTCCAGTTTTTTAAGATCTCTTTCATAACAGATGATCCTACCGCTAGATCCTTGTTAGCTGGTTTTACCCCGAAAACCATAGCTGATAAATGGTAATTTGTATTTAGAGCTTTTTCTATTTCTATCCACGGAATTGTCTGTGATGTTTCTAACCATTTCAAGGTGTGTGCTACACAATTAGCCTCCTGGTATGGTTGTAATAAAGGGAAAGCAATACCTCCTTTTAGAAAATTTCTTCCCATAGTTTTTTTTTTTACTCTTATGTGTCTAGAATGGTGTATAAACACATCTATTACCCGTTGTAGCTTCTTCAACCAACCTCTAGGGATCTTATAGGGAATACACCTTAAGATATAATTTAATCTGGGAAGTAGCATCATTTTAACTACCGCTATTTTCCCTGAAAAGGAAAATCTGTTTTTCCGCCAATTATCTATGATGTTTCGGAATTTAAACAATAAATCTTTATAGTTTCTATCGACTGTTTTCTGTATATTTCCCAAGAAAATAATTCCTAGGTGCTTAATTGATTCTGACTCCCAATCAAACAGATACTTGGCCTTTAATTGAGACAGCAGTCTCCTGGAAACATTAAAGCAGAGTATTTCAGAGTTCTTATAATTCAATTTATAATAAGACACTTTACTGTATTTGCCTATTAATTTTGCTAAATGATAAAGAGATTCTTCAGGGCAAGTAAGAGACAGGACAACATCGTCTGCGTATAGACTAATTTTGTGTTCCCTCTCCCCCACTCTAATCCCATGAATTTGTAGGGATGACCTAATAGCTTCCGCCAAAGGTTCTATCATTAATACAAACAGGGTGGGGGAGAGGGGACAACCCTGTCTGGTGCCGTTTGTAATTTCAAAAGGGCCTGCTCTAACACCCAAACCGGTTACTTCTGCTGTCGGGGATCTATAAAGGGCCCCTATTGCCTTAACCCCAAATTCATCAAAGCCAAATTTAGACAACACCAATTTCATGTACTCCCACCCTACTCTGTCAAACGCTTTCTCCGCGTCTAAAGACAAGAATAGGGTGGGGGTACTTTTTAGTCTTGCAATTTCGCCCAGATTCATAAGTTTTCTGATATTCTCTGTTCCCTGTCTGCCAGTCACAAATCCCATTTGTTCTATTGCAATTAATTTTCCTACGAATTTTTGTATTCTAAGACTCAAAATCTTCGCGTATAATTTAGTGTCTGCATTTAAGAGAGAAATAGGTCTATAATTGGAACAGGATTGTGTGTCTAAGTTGGCCTTAGGGATCATAATCAATGCTACCTTTGTCATTTCCGGTGGCATAGTTCCCGAGGTTTTAATTTCATTAAACACTTCAGTGAGATGGGGACTCAAAATTTGAGAGAATGTTTTATAGAAAAGATTAGTATATCCATCTGGACCTGGGGATGTATAAGGTTTTAATTGATTAATCACTTGTAGCACTTCCTGATTTGTAATTGGTTTATTTAATTCTGCTAAGTCCTCTAACGTTAATTTGGGCAGTTGTATCTCATCTAAAAATGCTTCTATTTCTTCTACCACTGGTTTACAAAATAGGATGTTTTTTCCAAATTATAAAGTTCCTGATAGTATCTAGTAAAGGCTTGTGCAATTTCCTGCGGGGAAGAGATATATCTTCCTTCCTCTTTAATAACTGTTATTCTTTTCTTTTCTTTTTTCTTTTTTGCTTGTAACGCTAGTAATTTGCTGTTTTTATTATTTTGATGATAGTAAATTTGTTGATAGCGTCATATTTCTCTGTCTGATCTTAACTGATTGATCTTATTTATTCTATTTCGTATTGTTTTAATCTCTGCCATTGTTTGTTGTTGTGGATCCAGAATATATTTAGATTCCAGTTTATTTAGTTCTATATATAGTTCTTTTTAAAGGAGCTCCTCTCTGTTTAATCAATTGGGCTTTAAGTTTAATAATCAGCCCTCTTGTGAAAGCTTTTTGAGTGTTCCAAATCGTACAGTGAGAGGGAACCGAGTGCATATTTATATTAAAAAAATTCTCTATTTCTTTATTTAAATATTCTTTATTTTTTTCCATTTTTATTATCGTGTCATCTAATCTCCATTGTGGTCTTTCCTGTTTTACTTTATTAATTTCTATTACTAATGTGATGTAAGCGTGATCCGAAGTGACAATCTTTCCTATTTCGGTGTGCGTGATCTTATTTATAATTTGAGAGTTTACTAGTGTTAAATCTATTCGTGAATATATATTATGTGGATTTGAGTAGAAAGAAAACTCCTTTTGGTTTGGATGTTGGACTCGCCAAGCATCAAATAAATTGTTTTTAATAATCCATTTGGTAAATATCTGAGCTTCTTTGTTTACTTTACTTAAATTTTTATATGCCGGTTTTAATGACCTATCTAGGATTATGTTTGAGATCATATTAAAATCGCCTGCTATCACCAGCGGTCCCTGGGCGAACTTCCTGATCAAATTGCCTATTTGTTTTAGAAATTTTACTTGTTTCTCATTCAGCGCATAAATATTTATTAATGTAATTTTCTGTATATTGATCTGTCCATTCCATAAAATATATCGGCCGTCCGGGTCTATTATTAATAATGTTTCTACTATTTCTAAATTATTAGAAAAAAAAATTGAGACTCCCCTCTTTTCCTTTTCACCTATTGAGTGATGATTGCAGTCAAAGTCGCCTATCGCAAAACCTGGAATCTTAGTTTTCCCCCAGTGTGTCTCTTGAAGCAATATCAAGTCTGTTTTCTCTTTTCTGCAATGTCTGAGAACAGTTTTCCTTTTACTAGGAGAATTTAGACCATTTACATTCCAACTAAGTATTTTTAAAGACATTGATTATGAAAAAGCAATTCATTATTATTGGACCCTTAGCTGAATGTACAAAATATCCCATTATATCTTTATGAACCAAATATACAAAATCTTCCTTACTTCCATTCATACTAACATTCATACAATTAGAACAGAAGAGGCTCTTATGAAGCCTTTCCAAACTTCTGTTCAGCAGGGAATCAGCCGTTGTTTGGAAATGGTTGGCGGATTCTTTGGAGACAGCGGTAACTTTAGATACAATTTCCGTTCTTATATCTTAAATTATATATATACCTCTCTTTTCTGGATACTATATTTTAGAACCCTCTGTGATCTATATTATCTTTGTTAACCCTTCTCTATCCCCCTCCCCCCCTCCCCCTCCTCTGCCACCCTCCGGTACCAATTACCTACAAACATTCCCTATTCAACTTTAACATTTTTTCCCTGCGCTACCTTATTGTCCGGGTTTCTGTACGACATTGATCATTCCATCATTATTCCCTCTCCCCTTCCCCCACCCAAACCCCGGAAATGGAAGCAAGAGGAGAGAGAGAGGGAAGAAAAACCGAGAAGAGAAAGAGGGAAAAAGACATATCCCATATTATTTAAATGATCATTTAGTCCATCAGAGTCATTTCTTCCTCTGCCAATCAGGCATGGGGACTTGCAAGTCCATTGAAAGATCTTTAGGATCAGAAATGTTAGGCATTATAGTACTCTGGAAGTTTCGGCCTTCTGCAGGGGTCTTAATCTTATGCCAAGATGATCCTTGTAATACCAATAAACCTACTGGGAAGGTCCATTTGTATATAATGTTGCTCTTTCTTAAGGCTTGTGCTATAAAGTTAAACTCCTTTCTCTTGCTAATTGTGCCTTTTGAAAGATCTGCAAATATTTGAATATTTTCGCATGGGTATTCAAACGACTTCATTATATAACTTGCTTTAGATATTGCTTCTTTTGTAGGTGCGTGATGGATTCTCACTATCACATCTCTGGGACTTTTATTTTGTAAATGGCTTGGAAGAGGAATTCGGTGGATTGTATCCAGTTTCTGATCCAGCTGCGAAAAATTAGGGGTAATTTTGGAAAACAATTGCAAGATATATATTGGAAGATCTTCTTTTTTTATAGCTTCAGGTATACCTCTTATTCGGAGGTTATTTTTCCGAGCCTTATCTTCCATCCTGTTCATCTGGTCATTCAATGTAGAAATTTGACCAGCCATTTTTAATGACTGTTCCAAGAGCATGTTGTGATCAATGATCAGCTTATCAAATTTGTCTTCCAAGTCAGCGGATCGTTTGTTCACCTCTTTTATTGATTTGGCATTTTCCATTATTTGGTTTTTAATTTCGGCAAAAAATTATTCTTGAAAGTTCTTCAAAATCTCTTTCATTTTATCTGTGGTAAGAAAATTTTCCTCTTGCTTTTCAAGCTCTCTGCTTGGTGCGTTTGTAAGATGGAGAGGAATACTTTGGTCCAGCACTTCTTTCGGGGTGTGTTTTGGGAGGGACATTGTGGAACTTTTAGGGGTGAAAAAGGGAGATGGCTCTACAGTTGGGCTTTTCCGCACTTTAGATTTGTTTTTGGCCGCCATCTTATTTACTTTATGGTATTCTATTTCCCCCTGAGGGGCGTTACTTCCAAGCCCCTTTTTTTTTTTTTTTTTTTTTTTTATACCTCCCTTTTCCCTTTCTTTATTCCTTCATTTTCCCTTCCCTCTTATTCCTCTTGTTCTCTCTTTTAACCATATGTTCACTGGTTTGTACTTCCCGTGCTGTTTTATTAAGAAGTGCTATTTGGCTTTTAATACTGCCACAGTCTTAAGAATTGCTAGAGCCTTCTGTCTTTCAGTAGAGAGTCCGATGTTTCTTTATAGCTGTTACTCTTCTAGTATATCTGTGGAATTATCCACCAATTCTGATCACAGAGAGTACACATTATTGTTGCCAATTAACTTCTTTTAATTTGCCAGAACTGACCTCCTCACAGGTTAGGTCATACCGGTCTTCTAAGTTCCGTTATGGCAGTTATTTTAAAAGAACAAAAAAAACTTGTTTTTTCTACACTAAGTATGCCGCTTCTATTCACTAAGCAGATAGTGTGAGGTATATTCCTCTTATTAACGGGGCTGTTATACCTTTATGTCATGCCTAGTATATTTGGAGCTGCGTAGCTGCCAGCCTCAGGGTTTCTATTTGAGTTAGCTGTATTTATTCCTAATAAAACAAGTACTTGTAGTGGTTGCACAGTTCATGTCCAAAAATACAGCTTTAAGCAACAAATACCACAGTCTCTTTATTGTAACCTTTCTGGTGAAGGTAAGGATGAGGGTAAGGGTGTAAGGGTGAGTTCCCTTATTCCTTACCTTTCTGCCCTGGTGCACCGCTGAGCGTCTCTGATGTCCTGGCTCCTGGCGTCCATGGGCTGCTCTCCCCACCTCTATTCACGTGGCTTCCAGCAAACAGCCCTCTTGTTTGGGATAGGGCCTCTGTTGTATTCCCCGTGCTCTGTCGGGTCTTTAGGGCTTAGCAGCGCCCCCTTGTCCTGCCAAGTCGGCTCTCATCTCCTGCTAGTTAGTTTCACTGTTGTGGGGTAGTTCTGCGCGTATCCGCGCTCTCCCTGGGCTGGTCAGCTACCTCCGGCTCCCTGCTCTCACAGCGTGACGTAAACCGCCGTCTCCATCTGCTTCTCCTCGGATTTCGCGGCTACGGCTCCATTTCCGGTTCCCCCCGCATCAAGGCACCTCCTAATGCATGTGCATCAAGACACCTCCCTATATTACTATTATTTTACTTCTAACCTCAAGGGATGTCCTCTTGTCAGTTGAAAACCTTTTGGCACAAAAAGCTCCCTTGACAAATCTTTATACTGACCCTGGATGTATTTATATAAGGTAATCATATCTCCTCTTAGATGCCTTTTTTCTAGAGAAAATAAGTTTAATTTGGTTAGTCTTTCTTCATAACTTAGCCCCTCCATTCCCCTTATTAGTTTTGTGGCCCTCCTCTGTACCCTTTCCAGCTCTAAAATGTCCTTTTTATGAGTAATAGCTGTGTGTGGTTGAGAATTGTGTCAGGCAACTTATGGTGGTCTTCATATGTGTTACCATTGATCCTGAACCTGCACAATATACATTTCTATAATATGTCTTTATTTTTTATTTTATTGTTGTCTTGTTGATTTCACACTTTTGGAACACTATACACCAAGCTCTCTTCTTGGGGGTGGGAAAGGGCTGTGGAACCTGAACAAGAGAGTTCCCATAACATCCACCCTGATGAAACAGAGAGATCATTTCAGTAATAGGACTATCGGCGCGGAGAGAGTAGTCACTCTTAATATGCAATTAAAACACACAAGCTCACACAGTACATTGTGCCTTAGATTTACTAAGATGAGCATGGGTTGCAAACTGTTTTGCAGAGGTGGAAGAGGCTGTCAGGAAACTGCTGTGCGATGCTTAGTAAGTCTGTGAGAATATACCATGTATGTGAGTCTAAAAGACTGAAGTCAAGTCTGTATTTTTTAATAAAAATGTTCAACTATGTTTTACCTTGTACACCAGTGTAATTGTGTTGCACTGAGAATTTGTGAATTAGGCATGGTAACTGTGTTGCACTTAAAGCTGCATACATATGATAAACAATTTTAAATGCAATATTGACAACTACCCAAATAATCTTGACAGATTTTTTTTCTTGGAAGATTTTGATTAATTCATTCCTTGTGACAACATATTCAAATTGTCATAACAGTCAATATTTTTTATTTACAAGGTATTAAACTAAAACGTGTGAAAAAAATAAAACACAAGCAAAAACAAATATAGAATTTAAATATTTCACTGTTCTAGAACATGTTTCCTAACAAAATTCAGTCCTATGTATGTGCTTTTATGGATTTAGATATGAATTTTATGTGTTTGGGTTATTTCTTTTTATCACTTTGTCTATGATTAAAAAAACTATATTTAAAAGATGATGATAAAAATAGAGCATTTAGTGAAGTATTTCCTAAAAATGATATATTTTTATCTCCTATCTTACTTCAATTTCTTGTACAGAGACATGGATAAGTCTTTAAGACAACATTTCCAGGGTAGGCCTTTTTCAACAGTGTTAGTCAAATATCAGTCACTACTGTATGTTTTAACCAATGTGTAAAAGACAATGGGGGTTGACGTCATTAAAATGGATTTTCTTTTACAGCACAAGTAAAAGACACAGGTTTAAGGGATAGGCTGTTATCTCATCATCTCAGATTGAAATCAGGCACTACAGCAATACGATTTGCCGGTCATTTCAGTCTGAGCAATTAGGTGACCAGCTCGTTTTCACTAAACTACTGTGTAATTTGCTGTAATTACAAGCAATTAGCAGATTTCAGGGCACAGCAAATGATGATGATGATGATATAGATAGATCTAGGGAAATGGAAATAACAATTAGCCTTTCACCTCTTGGCTCATGCTACAAATTTGAGCTGGTAGAGAAGGATCACATATGAGGAGATGAGCCATGTGACAGTGATGAGAAGTGCTACATGACGCATATTTCTCATATATATATATATATATATATATATATATATATATATATATATATATATATATATATATATATATATATATATATATAAAAATATGTTTAGTATATTTTTATTTATAAAACAAAGATTGAAACAAATATGTTTACATATATGCGTAACAAGATATTTTAAAAATGATTATATGTAGATAATTATATATGCTAAAAAACTGATCTTTAATACACAGTTTGTGATTATCTAATAAAAAAATTTAAAATTTTGATTAAAACCCAAATGGTATAAAATACACTAATCTTAAATATTTTTAATATTTTTAATTTTATAAGATTCCTTTCAACAAACATATGTAAATTGAAATTCACAGTGTAGTAACAGTAAATATAATAAATTGTTTAAGAGTGTATTCTTCAAAGTAACTTAAATTAAATTCAACAATACTAGAAACAAAATATTACTTATAGCTCTGTAATATATTGTTATAAAATGTATTCCGGTTTCTTTCTAAAATAATACGTCATAATAAAAAGTGGTATAATTAATGAGAGTGGAGCATTGCAATAATGGACTAGAATAATTAAGTGTACTAGTAGTGAGCTGCTAGCAATTTTCAGGTTTTTTTTGGTGCTCATCTGGAGACAATCCTCTCTTTATTCAACAAGCTATTAGCCCTATTCTGTTCGCTATATCACAAATTACAGCATGATTAAGAGCAAAGTATAACTACCTAGCTGTGAGAGTGGCAAGACAACGCTGTAAAATACTGGCAAACTTTTCCATTCATTTTTGCACTGACAAAATATTACGTGTGACTCCTTCCCCTATTCAATTGAGACTATACCGATCCCATGCAAAATCTGGTAGACCCTTAAGGTGTGCAAAATTTACGGGTGCTAAATAGGACTCGCAAATGGTTTTAAAACAGTCGGAGCAGCAGTATAGCAATAAAAAAATAATAAAGCATGGAAGTTCATCATAATACACATATTTTGGATTAAAACATATTATATTTTTATTATTATGTCGGTGTCATTATCCAGTGTTATATCCAGGGTAACACACAACCCAGTACTTAACGGTTAATACATATCAGGAAATCATGTGGACTAGGAACACATGCTCTATAGTTTCCTGTCACATATTCTGATGCTTCCTATAGCTTTGTATCATCCATTATTTAATTAAATGCTTGGTTTTGTGTAATATAAAAGTTAACAGACACTTCCTACCCTGAAATCTTTTCCAGACAAGGCAGGATTTACATATGTCGGCTTTGTGCTTTAATATTGCAAGTGAAATGTAATGTAGCGAAATAAAAAACTCCCACAGCCATTTTTTACGGTATAACACAAATTACACTGCGAGAATAGAATAGAGCTTAATACCCTAGCCAACTGCTTAAAACACTTTTGTCCCACTATTGAGTATGCATTGGGGCTTTTTGTAGAAGTGGTATCATGCAAAGCAGTAGCTTCACTGAAACACAGAACTCTAATACTGAAGAACTATACTTGGTATTGAAAGTAAATGAAATGCAACCTCTAATTGTTAGCTATTTAAAATCACACCGTACTGTTCTAATGTCTAATTATCTCTTTTGGTAATGGATGGCATCCAATGTATTTATGCAATCACTTTCAATAGCAACAGTGGAAATGTTATCAGCATTCAAGGTTGCCTGTCCACTTTCAGATAATCACACCGTGCCATGGCCACTCTCTATTGAGCACCTTTACCTATGATACTAAAAAAATTTTTGTAGAATTTTAAAGTGATGCTGTAATTGTAGTGACACTGAGCCTCTCCTAGCAGCCTCGCTAGATTTTTCTATATTGTACCCTTGTCATAGATCACCTCCCTCTCAGACTATCCATGAGCAATCTGCATAAACAGATCATCTTACTTATCACTAAACTCTGCGAAATGCACTTAGCTGGGTTTTGCAACACACTAGAGTGTCCTGACGCAAAGGTTGAGAATCCCTAATCTTGAGAGATTATGGGCATAAGTGAAACAGGAGATAATTGGTAGAGGAATGTATTTTAGCATCCCTATTCATTACGCATAGTTGAGTTTTCTGGGACAAAGTGTTACACAGCACACACCTAATAATAGTAATATTATTTTGGACATGTATACTGACATATCTGTACTTATTTTATATTTGAAACTAGCGACTTGCCCGTCAAAAATGACGGCATTATATTGTGTTATACATTGTTTATGTACTATCTCTCTGTGTACCCTGCTTGTCTCTTTCTTTCCTCCCTCACCTTCCCCTGTGTCTCTTTACCCCCCTCTCTCTCTCCTGTGTCTCTCCCCCTTCTCCTGTGTGTCTTTCCCCACTGTGTCTTTCCCCCTCCCTTCCCCTGTGTCTCATACCCCCTCCCCTGTGTCTCATCCCCCTCCCTGTGCCTCTTCTCCCTCCCCTGTGTCTCTTCCCCCTCTCCCTCTCCTCTGTCTCTCCCCACAACTCCTTCCCCTGTATCTCTCCCCCTCCCTCCCCTGTGTCTCTCCCCACAACTCCTTCCCCTGTGTCTCTCCCCCCTTCCTCCCCTGTGTCTCTCCCCCTCTCCCTCCCCTGTGTCTCCTCTCCCAACCCTGTGTCTCTTCCCCTCCTCTCCCTCTCCTATGTCTCCCCCCTCTCCCTCCCCTGTGTCTCTTCCCCCCTCCCCTGTGTCTCTTTCCCCTCTCCCTCCCATGTGTCACTTCCCCCCTTCTCTCTCTCCGCGCCATGCACATGCGAAACCTGCGTCGTAATTGTGAGCTTTACCAACAAACTCGCAATTACGACAATTATATATATGATTTAAACTTCTCACATTGCATGCAAATGTTTATGTTGATTTACATTGTATATTAAATATTGAAATAGAGCATACAGAAAGGGGATACATTAAATAAGGGACAAGTGGTAAATAATGAGAGCAACTCTTAAAGTTTAAAACACGTAGAGTGTATCACTGTAAATGTATAAAAAAAAAAATATCAGACAATTTGTTGTTGTTGCTGGTTAGTCATTAAATTATATCCAGTTCTCCATACCCTATGGACCCCAGCATGGCAGGCACATCTGTCAGTCACTGCCCCTCTGAGCTCCATCAAGCTCATGTCCATTGCTTCAATTACCTTATCCATCCATCTCCGCCTCTGCTGCCCCTTCTTTATGTGCATTCAATCTTTCCCAGCATCAGAGTCTTCTCTAGTGAATCATGTCTTCTCATGATATGGCCAAAATATTTGAACTTTAACCAATTGATCATACCTTTAGGTAAATTCCATAATTTTTAACACCCAAATATTCACTTAAAAGTTATTAACATTTGGAAAACATCAAAAACAAGAATAATACTTTCTAACATGAGTATTCACATCATTCTAATTCTGTATATGTAATATGCATACACAATTGTTTTGTTTATCATTAATGTAGTTGTTTATGTTCCAGATTTTAAAATGGATCTATACTTTGGCTATGGACAAATATGCTAATGCTGGTTTTAAATTACATATATTTTATTAAAATGTGCTGTATATATTCTTCTAACTTGCATTGGCTATGGAGACTATCAATTAAAAAATATGCTGCAAGTTCTGCCTAATAAAGTGCAAAGAAAGTAAATTTTCAAACTCACTTGCAAATTTCATTATTGAATAGGTCAAAAAAACTAACAATATAATCATAGTTTAACAGGTTTCTAGATTATCACAAGTAAAATGGTAGGTTTCTCTTGACACTCTGGAAATAAGGTTTACTAGGTGACTAATAAAGGATTAAGATGGGAATTCATAAGCCCTGTTAAAAGTAGGGTCCCACAGAAGGATGAAAAACAAAAGTTATTACTAAGTTATTATAATTATTATTATTATTATTATTATTATTATTATTATTATTATTATTATCATCATCTTTATAACACGCCAACATATTCCGTAGCACTGTACAGGGGTTGAGTACATGGCAAAAACAAAATTAACACGTTATAAAGAATGGAGGGCCCTGTTTGTGAGCTTAGAATCAAATGTACATAGAGCTTGTTTCCAAGGCACTGACACAAGATTGAAAACTTGCAAACTTACAATCTAAGGCCCTCATTCAATTGAGATTTGGCTAATTGAATAGGGCTCTAAATAAGCACATAGCATATTTTTTTAAAGAAGTTTTTAGTTAGTAAAAATCTTGCTTTTGGATAGATGCTTGCTAACTAAAAACTTCTTTAAAAAAAATATGTTATGTGCTTATTTAGAGCCCTATTCAATTGGCCAAACTGCAATTGAATGAGGGCCTAAGGGTTTAGTTGTTTATATTATTGTAGATTTCAGCATATATTTTTAAGCTTGGCCTGCTGACTTACAAGGAAGGTCCCACCAGGGCGGAACCCCTGCCACCATTGCACCAGCAGGGGACCAGGGGTTTATATATATGTATGTATATATATATATATATATATATATATATATATATATATATATATATATATATATATATATACACCTTATTTATATTGACGAGCTTTCCAGAGGTTTGACCTCTTTTTATCAAGTCTGAAGCAATACTGACATGAGATGGAACCCTCAGTTTAAAAGTAAACAGCGATGCAGAAAAAGGGGAGACAGCATCTGACATCATCAGGTAAATATATATAGGGGGATAGCCTCTGTTAAAATTGCGTCTTGCTAAAAGTAAAATGAGGCTTCAGTGTCCCTTTTAGGTAGAAAGACTAACTATTCTTGTAGAGTTTCATCAAAAGATTTTAACAAATCAGTGCAACCTCACTTGTTTATTTTTCTAGTAAACAACACTCATCGTAAAAGCTAACGGCACCTTTTGTTTTCTTATCTATTCCTTTTGCGCACACCTCTCTTGTCAAGGGCCAGTAAGAACACATTGCTGTTAACCTCTGACATGACACATAACTTATCACTACTTTTGCTCAGTATTGCCTTTTTATTAATCCTATTCACATTAAGAGGTACATAACAAGGATGACAGGCACATGTATGGGGTGGTTGGCACTAACTAGGTGTCATAGCAAAATAAATAAACAAACCTCACCTTGAGATTAAATTTAGATCCTGTATAGTATATTCCTCTTTTTGCTGCTCTCAAAAACTGGCAACATTACAAAAATCGATTACACAGGTTACACAATTTTTTTTCAATGTAGAGATATCCTTAAAACATACATTTTTTTAATAATAGCATCTTTTAAATTACATAGCTTTTTTGTAAATTGTACAGTGTGCAGTTTACTTAAATGTACTTGTGAGCCAAACTGACATAGTCTTAACTTAAAGGTCTACAAACGTCACCACATGTTCTCTGCCCCATCAGTTAGAGGGTGGAAAATCATGTGGAAAATGTGTTTTTTATATATATATATATATATATATATATATATATATATATATATATATATATATATATTAGTTATTTAAACAGATTTATTAACCTTATGGGTTTGGGCTGCGTCACGCGTGTGCACGCACTGACATCGTGCCGGGACCGATATATGCAAAGCGGCATCTAGTGGCAGGAAGTCACTAAGCAAGAGCTGGAGCAATTCCAGGCATTGGACACACGGGACAGAGGTACAAGGCGAGGGGGTGGGGGTTGGCCCTGGGGGTGTAGGAGATCCTAATGGGGGAGCTGGGAGGTGAGGGATGGGGGGTTGGGGGCCATGGGGGTTGTAGGAGATCATAATGGGGGTGCTGGGGGTTGAGGGGGGGGGTTGGGTGGCCCTGGGGATGGGGCTGTAGGAGATCATAATGGGGGAGCTGGGGGTGAGAGGGGGTTTGAGTGGCCCTGGGGGGTTGGGGGTGTAGGAGATCATATTGGGGGAGCTTGGGGTGAGAGGGGGGTCTGGGTGGCCTTTGGGGGGTGGGGGTATAGGAGATTATAATGGGGGAGCTGGTGGTGAGGGAGGGTTTGGGTGGCTCCTACACCCCCAGCGCCACCCAAACCCCTCCCTCGCCTTGTACCTCTGTCCTGTATGTCCAACATGCATTGCTCCAGCTCTTGCTTAGTGCCTTCCTGCCACTAGATGCCTCTGTGACGCGCGCGCACATAACCCTGTCGGGAGCGCAATGTCAGTGTGTGCACACATGTGGCGCAGCCCAAACCCATAAGGTACGGATTTATTAATATATATATATATTAATGTAATATATTTAATATGTTTAATCCAACCTTGGTTTTGCATTAAAGCTGTGTAATACAGCATGCATAAACTTAAAGGAAGCCATGTTTGATAATGGCTATGGATTGAAGAGCGAAGAATTTGTGGGTACATTTGCATGTCCCAGCTTAGCTTCCCAGAATGCAGTGTAATAACTGATTTTCTTGGAATTCTGAAATGGAAGCAGGTTTTTTAACTTGTTTTAGACGTTCAAATGTGAACGCCAATATACTATTTATTTACTGTACTACTGTACGGTGGAGGGCTTCTATCGCTCTTTTGGCCACCATATTGTAAATGATTGTTGTGGTGAACTACCTACTCATAAGGTCCACAACACAGGCTGAGATCCCGCTCCATGCTGATGATAGCCAGTAAGCTTGAAACAGCTGTACATGGATTGTATACTCAGATTGTGTTTAATCCAACCTTGGTTTTGCATTAAAGCTATGTAATACAGCATGCATAAGCTTAAAGGAAGCCATGTTTGATAATGGCTATGGATTGAAGAGTGAGGCATTTGTGAACACATTTGCATGTCCCAGCTCAGCTTCCCAGAATGCAGTGTAATAACTGATTTTCTCTAAATTCTGAGCTGGAAGCAGTTTTTTTAATTTGTTTTAGACGTTCAAATGTGAACACAGATCTATTTATTTACTATATATATATATATATATATATATATATATATATATATATATATATGTATGTATGTGTGTGTATATATACGTGTATATATATATATATATATATATATATATATATATATATATATATATATATTTATTTATTTATATATTACAAATAAAGAAATGAGTTTCACTTTTAAACATACTTTTTAAAGCAGAGTGTTTTGGTGTAGTTTAAAGTGTGTGTCTTCATAAAATGTTTTCATTAGTAAGTCATTGGTATATATATATGTGTGTATGTGGGTGTTTATTCCAATATTCTTCTTACCATAAAAAAATGACAACACTATCTCATACTGACATATGCTTTAGTGTATAACCTAGAAAACATATTTCTGATTTTTTAAAAGTAAAGAAATCTATTTGTCTCTTAGGGGAATTGAACCCAGGACCCTTGGCATCACCTACTAAGCTTTTTGCCCTTTTTCTGCATAAGATACTAGAATATAATGAATGACTCAGCAACTGCCTCATTCAAAGCTTCAACACCTGATTCAAATTATATGAGTTATTGTGCTCCCAGTAGCGCTGAATGTGGAAATCGGGACGCTCCAGCACTCTTCACTACCAGCAGGACCTCCTATCCACATACTTTCACACTCATCACCTCCCCTGACCTGAAGAATAGGTAGGGTAAGTCACCAAAGCCATAGGGTTTCTACTCAGGGCATCTAGTCAGCCATTAACTTTTTATTTTATCTTTTCCATATGGTCATCTAGCTTGAGAGGTCTTGAGGTAGGTGATGATTTATACATATCTGTGGATTTATCTATTTACCTTGGGTTACTAATTATCTATCAGTGCATAGGATCATTTAATATTTTTTGCATTTATGCTTATCTCTATATGCTTATTACGTATTTTAGTTTCAAAGGTACCTATATAGGTGACATAGCCATAGGCTTGGCCTTTACTTGTGTTATATATATAAAAAATATCTACTGTGCTCATTCTAGATAGGTTTTTACTTGTAGCTTATCACTTATTATTGCAACAATATATCATAAATTACAGTGCCTATGCCAAATTATAAATTTTAGTGCCAATTCCAGATAGGTTTTTCATTTACTGCCTATCACGGTTTATAGCAGCAGTATACCATGACTATACATCTTTCATGGTAATGATATTACTGTCTGTCCCACACACTAGTTAATTTAGCACTTCAACACTGTATATAGAACTATATATGGAGGTTCCTCTATATATACCACTTGTCCAGCAATTACAACTTAGGACCCTTGCCCTATGAAGGACTTTACCCTATATCAATAAGATTTCTATAGAGATTTAGGGGTTCATCTTTTGCTTTTCAGTAGATGCCATACCACCTGTCAGCAGTCATTTATCTGCTGTCTTAGGATCTTGTTACAGCGCTGTCCTTGACCCCCCCTACATAGCCTTTGCAGGCGAGTGGTAAGCTCCTACTAGACTGAGAGGAGTTTATTTATTTAGAAGCAAGGGTGTCCCTATTCACGAGTCAGTCTACTACCCATTTTATTGTGAAGGTTTTGTTTCATTGATAATTTTTAAGTGTTTTTTGTCCTGTTGCTCTGTAGCAAACAGGGCACAATTTTACAATATTCAATAAAGGTTACATTTTAAATAATAATTACCTCTGGCTCTATGGATTCATTGTTACTATATTGAAGCGCCAGTTTCTTTATCTCTTGGACATTTACCTTTATATATACTGATTCTAATTAATGTTCATTATGTTCCATGTGGTACAGAGCTCATTACTCATTTAGGCAGAAGTAAAGCACTGAAATAGCCTGTGTTCAGTTGATCGAAACTCCATGCATTCAGGATCAATATAAAAATTACAACACTTTTTCAACATGATTTTTCAACCCTCTATCTAGTGAGGCCTTTTGTGGTCCTTTAATAATCCTATTACATCTATCCATATCTCTGCATCAAATATGAAAAAAACATTTTGAATAACTAATACACATTTCATTTAAATGATACAAGCATATTATTAACATATAAATAACATGGATGCTACAGTATTTAAAAGAAAATATCAAGTCTGATTAAATATTCTCAAGAACAGTTAAAAAAAAAAAAATCTCAAAACCTATATTATTATTATCTTTATTATTATTATTTATTATCTTTATTTATATCGCGCCAACATATTCCGTAGCGCTGTACAGGGGTTTAGTACATGGCAAAAAACAAACTTAACACCTTATAAAGAATAGAGGGCCCTGTTTTTGAGCATATAATCAAATGTACATAGTGCTTGTTTCCAAGACACGGACACACAATTGAAAACTCGCAAACTTACAATCTAAGGGAATGCATATAGTAAATTCTAGATGGGTTTCTGCTTTATTAACGTTTTAAAATTTGTATTGTGTTCTGTTCTACTTTTTTAAGTCTTGTGCTTTATATAAGCACTGTAGGCCTACAGCACTGCAAACCTATAGATCACTTACATAGTTATATGCATCCCAATGGGGCTCCAAAACAAAAGCTATCAAGGCTAGTTTATGATATAGCACTAAGCATATGCACAGTAGTAACCTTTGGGTGAGCTGGCCAACAGTATGACAACTAGTAATAACTTATTTAACAATAACAGATTTAAGGGGGTACATGAATGAGAAATAAAAGATGGCATCATAGCAATCCTTATAGATGAGCAGAAGGAATTTAAGAAATAGTAATAGTTCAGAACTTTATATAATTGGATTATGACTTTTATTAAGTTAGAAACAACAACAGTTTTAAATGCCTTGGCTTTATTTACACTTTACTTAGACTATAGTGTCCCTTATGGTGCTGAATGCATCATATCATGAGCAAGAAATGGAGAACATCTCTAACAAATTCATATTAAAGGGACATTCTAGTGGACACAAATTAGGATTTCATTTACATATTTAGTTACTGATTAGCAATACAATTATTATTTGAAGAAAAATCTTAACGTAAGTTTGTTCCAAGCAGATCAGCTTTTGTCCACCCTTTTCAAGCATTCAGTGGTTAAAAGTGATTTGCCCAGAAGTCTGCTGTAATTTATTCCTAATGATATAGGTTTGCCTGCAATAGACACTATAGGGAAGTAGTAAAATAATCTGGTCGCAGATGAAAACACCCATCAGGACAGCCCCACTGGGCAGTTCCTCTCCCATCTTCTTGATAGCTGATAGGGAGCATAGAACAGGATTTATAAAACACTAAATTTCAAATTAAAGTTTTAAACACTAATTTGCTTTTTTTCTACAAATTATATTTTTACAAATATTGATGGATTTATTGTTAATTAGTAACAAAACAAACAAATAAAATCTATCATATAAGCACTGCATTGGTCTTTTAATGAAAAATAGACACACAGCTACAGACAGCAGGTAATGGCATGCCAGATGCGCAGTCATTAAGAATAAATCTTATTATCCAACACCGACAGGGGGAATGTCCCACACACTTCTAATAACCATTAATATCTTTATTGATACTATTCAATAAAGGGATGGTGACTTTTCTCAAAAACTACAATTAAACTAAGCATAACAAAGTGAGAAACAAATGTCACGCCTAAGACTAATAGTGCCCCCCCAAAAATTAGATGAAAAATTCTATATGAAATATTTATTATTCACATTATAATTATTTTATATAGAATTTTCCATCTCATTCCATTGTTGGATTACATGTCCTAGGAGTGATGTGTTTTTCTAATTTTGTGCTTAGTTTAATCAAGAGGAATTTTGACTGAAAATGAGGTTCACCCAAATCATGTCTGAATCACTACTATATTCTTCATAGTGTGTAAAGCCTGTACGCAGGCGTTACTCCCAACTACTATTCTCAAACTGCGGGGAAATCATGCAACTGCGCATGGGCGACTACGTCCATTAATGTAGTTCCCTAGATTGTAAGTTTGCGAGTTTTCAATCTTGTGTCAGGCCTTGGAAACAAGCTCTATGTACATTTGATTTTATGCTCAAAAACAGGGCCCTCCATTCTTTACAAGGTGTTTAATTTGTTTTCTGCTATGTACTCAACCCCTGTACAGCGCTACGGAATATGTTGGCGCGATATAAATAAAGATAATAATAATAATAATAATAATGTAGTCCATTAATTAAGTTACCTTTTCATACTGTTTTCTTTTAAGTTGATGATTTTGGATTCCTATACAGAAATCAATATGCTATAAAAAATATATCCAAATTAAAGGTAAGAAAAGATAATACGGTTAAAGCCAATGGGCCATATAAATGATGTTATGCCAGAAGATGCCTTCCTGTGTTAATAACAGGTTGTGTCCTATTGTGCAGATTAGTAAGCTTGAGCCTCCAGTAAATATTGGCAGTAGTCTCTGTATGAGAGTTAAGAATAGTTGATTGTAAAAAGTAATGTGTCATAAAACAGAACAAAGACTTGATAAAAATGACACCTTTATTAGCGAATAGATAATTTACTTTTTTAAAGTGCAAACATTTTCTTAACTTCAGCATACCAGTAAGTGGGAGGATATTCTTGAACCTACTGAATGGATTCCCAAGGAAATGATAAATGTTTTTTTCTGACCTTGCATATGAGTTATTGCGCTCTCAGGTTTGTAGAAATAAATCCCAGTTTTTTATAGGTAGCTACTGGTATTTTACTTTATAGTCTGTTATGTGTACTAGGATAACTTGCAGTATTAATTATCCTGCAACTGATTTCACTAACAAGAAAGTGAATGGAAAATGATTGTAACTTATTTGGACATTGCCATCTGAAACGATTTAAATATATACTAAACATTAACAGCTCAAACAGGAGTGTAGGAACTGAGGGGGGGGGGGGGGGGCATTAATTAAATGATTAAATGAATAGGGGACACAAAAAACAGCAAAATTAAACCTAATTATGCATTACC
Source organism: Discoglossus pictus (assembly GCA_027410445.1). Classification (NCBI taxonomy): domain Eukaryota; kingdom Metazoa; phylum Chordata; class Amphibia; order Anura; family Alytidae; genus Discoglossus; species Discoglossus pictus. Next base: position 246,126,902 of record CM050167.1, read on the forward strand.
ATATTTTTTTTGGGGGGGTGGGGCATTGAGAATTTAAACTAAGAAATAAAAGAAAAAAGTTTTGAGGTGCATTGCAGCAGGGCCCTGGTGCATTGCACCGTCTGCTTCCTGTCCTGGGAGTAGAGTTGAAGTATGCCCTCCTTCTTGTGCTGTAGTGATGACAGATATTTTGTCTGTGTTCCTAAAAGGATTTGAAACCTGGATGGAGTTGGAGGAACGGTAGATTAATTGTAGGTCTATATTCACTTATGTTGAAAACATTTTCGCCAAATAGCATACTTGGCAATAGAACTCAGTGGCAGAGTAATGCCCCAAAGAATACCCTCCTACTCGAGCTATAGACAGAGTAGTCTAAGAGTATCTGCATTGCTATGCAATCACATGAACATATATGGTAAGATTTAACCTATCCAGTGTTCTCCAAAATTATATTTTTAGTACTTATGGCCAGTGGTATACTGGAGCTCAACATATTATTTGGGGATACAGTTTTAAAAAGATAAAGATCTGTATGTGTTACAGATTGAAACTAGAAGTGTTTGACTGTGAGCACAATAATCTACCAGATCCATTAGTACATTTGGTCGTTTTTTTTCCAGCCATTGCTCCAGTTCCATCTCAGGAAGTCTACTATGTGAAAACAATATGGGTAGTTTTCCTCCTCCCACCAGTTCCTACCCTTGTTTCATTTGGGCTCCACTGGGAGGTGAGACAAATACAATTTAAGAGATAAATGTGTTCCCTGATCGCTGAGACATACTGTTGTAGCAAATAACTTGTACTTTAAAATGTCTGAATGGGCCTTTTTCACCAAGTCAAAGGAAAATACAGAGGTTGCCCATAAGTTGTGGAGAACAGAAATTAGGCAACAATGGTACAGCTCTATTAGCTAACACTTGGAACTTATGAGACTGTTAAGTAACTTTATCCCCCTGCAAAAAACTTCAAATTTCAACCCTGAATTGAAGTTTGCTGGCAGAGATGTTCAACCATCATGTGTCTGTTGGGGGTAATTAATCTTATAATCTTAGACTTAACTAGAACTCCCATGTGCAGCACTACGGAATATGTTGGCGCATTACAAAGAAAGATAATTATAATAATAAGTCCCAAACTTTGTGACTATCAAAATAAAGAAAAGGTATTCTGAGTTGTCATCATCACTTATAAAGGTCAATTTTTTCTATATTGCCTTTTGAAAAACTAAACTTGCCGTTGTCCAAAATATTTTTGTAGGGAAATAAATAAATACAAACTGAACATTTTTAGCTTTTATGTTAATTTATTCTTTAATGTGGGGTACCATTTTTATGACTTGATTCTGTCTGCTACTTTCTCAGGAGTGTGTTTTTAAAAAGTAATGATAATTCCTTTAATCATGTTGAAAGTGCTGTCAGTTTTAGATGCCACTTTCCCATTCTACAGTTTGTCCAATTTGTAGATTCAACTGCAGCATAAATGTATATCAAAGGCAAATTATGCCTTTATTCAAGGGAATTTGCATAGTTAGAAACAGTTCATCCTTGTTTTGGAGTATAAAGCATATTTACTGAACATAATGTCTCTTTTGCTGAAATGGTGCAACTATCCAGAGGCAAGATGAGGGTCAAGCATTCAAGGCCAATCCAAGATACAAGGATAAATAGTGTAAAAGGATTTATGATGTACCAGGGTTTGAATAAAAAAGAATGTGGGTCTTCGTGGAGATGCAGAATTAGTGCAACTTAGGACACTGCCAAATGTGAAAGTGATGCAAGAAGGGAGAAATAATGGAAGCGGGAGTAGGCAAGGTATGGACAGGCAATGCCAGGTAGGAATTTGGAAACAAGGATTAGGAATTTTAAAATATATATTTACGTTTTTGACTACAGTAGTCCTGTATATACAATTTATATATATGATTTAAAATCCACACCAATTCATAAATGTTGACCGACTCTGGAAATTTCTGGCTAGAAATGTGGAAAAATATTAACCTTAATTGAGTATACATTTGAGTATTTAAGGGGCTTAGTAGTTCAATATTTTCTGTCATGCATTTTAAAAAAGGATGTTTTAAGCATTACAAGAAATTTTACTTTTTAAGTATTTAATTAAAGCAAAACTAAAAATAGCTAGAGTAGATAGCTTGACCTCTTCTACCACCACCATTTTGAATGAAAAAACTTGGTCTTGTCAAGTGATCATTAACTTAATCAGATGTTTGATTTGCAACTTGCACATTCTAAAGAATGGTAATCATTCAAAGTAGTAGCATTTCATTTGCTTTGTATCATTTAACAGGTTTTGGCAAAAGGAGTTCCAAATAATCCCCATCCTTTTCTAAGCTATAGCTCACTTATTTGCTATTATGAAATATACATGTAATGATAAACGTGTTTAAATTCATGCAAGAAAATGTATCGTTAAACACGGATATTGAAGTCACTCAAAACTCCCTTTTGTTTACAAAGACAGAGCGAGTGCTTTTCATTAACAACCACATCCAATGTAAGGAATTTCTAACTGATGGATTTATGCAAAGTGCTTATCTATTAGGTATATGGATTTATGTCAGATACTATCAAGTAAATTTATATGAACATTTATAGATAAGTGGAGACAAGTGAGAATGTGTTATTGATATCACACAGTAGCAAATTATACTTCTATATTATTTAGAGGTTACTAAAGCACATTTGACTTGAATACAATTTAAATGAATGATTTTTTAAATTATTCGGATAAAATATGTCTGCGTTCGTCTCCGATTCCGGAGCTATTCAGTTGACCAAGCCCGCAGGTTACTGGCCCAAAGCTGACTCTGTAAACCATGCACTGGTTCAGAGCAGTTCAGGGCGGGAACATGATCAATTAAGCAAGCCCGCAACCTCCCATTTCGAATCAGCCGATAGAAAATGAGACTGTCACTAGTACGGCAGTAAAACATGGAGGTTACATGTCACTCAATTAGGTTTGGGGTTTCTAATCCATATGGGTGGCCTGATATGTATTAACTCATAAAATATCGATTTAACCACAAAATGAAACCTAATAATAAATTTTATATACTGCCGATTTACAGGCTTGAAACTGTTGTGCAATTCATTCTAATGTCTCTCATCGCTTTCCCCCGTTATTTTACAGTGCAGTATTGACTTCATTCGCATTTACAGTGCTACAAATAGGTGTTTAAACCCCTTGCAAGTCCTCTCTAGCACGTGTAGGATTTTCTCCTTCTTTTGCCATCTACAGTGTGAAAACATTTGCGGGCTTGGGGAAAAAAAGGAATTGAATATCGATTTGCGACTTTAGCCATCGTAACTCTTGCAAAAGTGAAAGATCAAAGGCTTTGGGAAGCTGTAAGATACAGGTTTAACCATCGCAATTTTTTCTAGGCCATAACTCGTAACCCATTTGGAGCTTGCAAAAAGACGCCAATTGAATAGCAAATTAACCTGCGACCTCACTTACGGGCTACAGTAAAATGCGAAAGCTCAATTGAATCAGACTCTAAATGTTCTTCGATCTGTCAATTCCTGGAATCTGTGATATATAAAAGAATGCAGTGATCATAGTCATCCTTCTCTTTAGAATCCGTGGATTATGGATCAAGGTTTGTCCAAAGATCTAGAAAAGGTAGAACAAATCCAAAAGGATAAGTCACTAGATGAACTTTTAGTTTTCTGTCTTGGGCATCCACTAGCTAAATGATGGCAGAACAGGGAGCTAAGATTTGGTATGATATGGCATAATACTGAGAGATGATGAAACAAAACTTAAGTTTGTGTGAGTGTAAGTTATTATATAGAGATAGGATGAGAAGAACACAGAAGCTGTGCACTTTTTATTGCACTATGTATCACATTTTTATAGCATTTATAAAGTAAATAGACCTCCCTGGTGGAGTATTGGTGCTCGTTAAATGGAACTGAGATAGAGTAGTGAGGTAGTCAAAAGCCCAATCAGAAGGAGTAAGCACCCAATCTGGAAGAGGGATCTATTACTGTTGTCATCCTAAGAGATAATATCAAATAATAACAAACACACTCAGTGCCGGATCTACATATCTCTTTGGAGTCCCTAGGCAGTGAAGTAGAGGAGCCTCTGCAAGCATGTGCGCAAAGTATGCACGCACCCATTTTTTCCTTTTCTGTGCATGTATATCGCTGTCTATGTCCCCATAACAGCTATTTTAACAACATAGCTACTCATACACATGCCGAGCTATTACTTGTTTAATAAATGCTTTTGATGTCGGGCCAGTCTGTGAACTGCAGTATTTCATTTTTTAACCTGAAATTACTTTTAGGTTTCTTAAGCTAAAAAAAGGGTGCACATCCACAGGAAAGTGCCCATAGGAAGCTGCCTAGTTGGCCTAATGGGTAATCCGGCTATGAACACATGGCCTAGGTACTCATAAAATTCGTCACTTGCTTTTCTTAAGGAGAGTTGTTCTTTCTTAGTATGCAATTCTGGGCAATATCTTTTTTTTGTTTTTTATGGATTCCAGCTAATCTGGGGCCCATTTTCTCATGGTTGAGGAATCTTGATTTTGGGTGTTAGTGTTAGAAAGTAAAGAGTTAAGCATATGCTCTTTGGAATCTAGGGATCTGTCTTCCACAATACATCTTACTAAACAACTAATTTCATTCTGCAAAATCTAATTTAATCATTCTTACCACGCATTGAGCCTCATTCAATTGCTCCAATTTTGAGATCCGGGCTCGCAAGTGGAGGTCGCAAATTATTTTGCTATTCAATTGCCTTCTGTTTGCGCGCACCTATCGAGTTACTTGCCACAAGCTGCAATCCATTGCGATTTGTAAAATCGCAAGTTAATGTCGTCCAAGCCTTTGATCTTTCACGTCCGCAAAAGCCCTTGAACGCTAAAATGGCAAATCACTATTCAATTGCTCTGATTCCCCCTCGCTAACCACTCCATCAAGCCTGCAAACTTAAAATATCTAACCACAAGTTACTGGTACCAAGGAGGTCTCGCAAAGGGCTTAATGACAAATCAGAGCACTTTAAAAGCAAATAAAAACAGAAAAACTGTACTTTTATGAAGAGTGAAAGTGATGTTAGGTCTTAGAAATAATAGCACAACATTCTCCAATAATTCATTTCATGTTTAATTTCATGTTATATCGAGCACGGCAATCAATGTGAAGTCCTAAGGGCTTCAACCTCCAAGCCCACTAGGACTTTGAAATCCAACCTCCATTTCTTTTGGAGGGTGGTCATGATGACGATCTCTGTTTCCATTGGCTGTCTCTGCATCAGGAGTTACAGGCTTGCTCCCATGCCCACAAATGCTACTTCCGACGTCAATGGTTTCCGATTTTCACAATCTACCCCTAACTTGCAGTACCGGCCAATTGAATAGCAGGCCCGCAAACGTAAGTCTAATTTTAACTAACTTACGATGACTCAATTGAATGAGGCTCATAGTCACTAAGTAACATGCTCTAAATTCGGTGAAAATTGCGTATTTTATATATTTTGGAAGGACAGATCTGCTTGAATAAAACAGCACTAGGTTTATAACTGGGTAAAAATATTTAGGAACAAAACTTTTGAAAACATTACACTTAACGTGAATCATAATCAGTGTATAACCACAGCAGACATAGCTAAACAAAGTGATTATCATGGGGCAGTTCAGAATAAACATGTTTAGTTTCACAAGGTATCATAGCACATATTGAATACTAGACATCTTGTGTTCACAGTAAAATGTTACCATACAGTTATAATATTTAATGTAAAGAATCTAACAAAATTACAGGATAATGCTTACTGTTATATTTTATGTACAAATACAACATATTTTTTCTTTTTAAACATTGTTAAGCACAATTTTTCTTTTGCTATATAAAGGCACTCAATTGACAATTTAAAGGTATAATTATACTGGTCAAAATGCTTGTAAAATGCTTATTTATCTGTTGAATTTCCATCACAATTGTTTCTGCTTCTTCAAAGCATTCCACCACACCAGCCTTTAAACAGCCTGTGTCTGAGAATAAACATTTTCCAGCAATCGGATAAAAGCACACAAATTAAAAGTTATATGGAAGATACTACCAAGTTTCTACATCTAACTGAAGGAAATTAGTTTTCTACTCATATATTTTTTATTCTAAAATACAAAAATAACAGTTTATAAGACAATAATATTACCATTTTAATGCAAAAAATATTAATCTGAAAATAATTTTATGTACTATACAATTAATACATCCGGCCACTGCCAAAGATACAAAATGCTGTGTTTATTCACTATATTCTGAGTAACAATATAGTACAGACAAAAAACAAGATTGACACACTTTGTTGTTTATATTACATACAGTAACATACAGTAATTTGTTGTTTTTCTCACAAATTATATTGAATAATAAAAATAATGAAACATTGGTTTTAATGAATATTGTGAAACAATCAAATCACCATACTCAGAAAGGACTCTTTGCACCTAATTGTGTTGGTTTCAATATCCAAGGTTTCCTCCTGCTTGATAAAACAGAAAAACACACAAATAATAATTTCTTGCAAGACTTCAATGGAGATACCCAGGACTACATGTTACTCTGAACATCAGTGTACCTTTAATTCAATACAGAATTATGATACACCATTGTATTTTGATTTAACCAAATTGGCATGACATGTTATACATAACAGAAACATATAATTATACTGTAGACAATAGATTTTATTATCTTTTGCTGTGCAAAACACGTTTTGTGCAGAATAAGTAAAAGGAAATTCATAATAACTTCAAACTCTGTATTTTTCAAAATAAAAAACAATAATTATTACGTAACAACTTACAGTGAAAATAGTAATTAGTAATCACTGATGCAATGTGGTTATAAAAAATGTGCTAGCAGTGTAACTAATGTTTAAGCAATAGAATTATTAAGATACGAGGCCACACACCTGCTGATCCTTGTTAGTGTTATAGTTCCCTCCATTAATATTTTCAATGAAACAGAGATGCATGTCTGTTTGTTATTATACATTTGAACATAGTGCCTTTATTCAAGATGCTTTTTTGTAATAAAATGGTAAATCAGTGTTTTAGAGAATAAAGAAGTACATTTATTAACACATAATAGGCTGAACATAAATAAGGTTTGGGTTTTTTGCTGAAATGGTGCAAGGGGCCCGAGGCAAGATCAGGTCATGGCCACAACAGCTCAAGCCAGGAGATCAGGAGAAGCAGGATGAAAGGATTGTATCAGGTTTGGAAAGAGAATGGAAGTGGGTCTTCAGGTAAGTCCCAATATTTGTATATTTCAGAACTGTCTAATGAAATGTGCTGCTTCTGGATTGCTGGCGTGTGGACTTCAATTAAGCTGTGGGCTATACCATGTAGGGTCACCCAAAATGAGCAGGTTATAATAGAGAAGTCAGTCAAATCGAGGTCCACTAGAGAAAGACCTGGCAACCCCCTCCAGTATCTTGTCAAAAAAACCTTATGAATAAGCACAACCAGAGACATAATGATATGGCAGTGGAACATGAGCACCACAGGTCAGAAGGTGCCTACCACATAACTGGGGAACAAGAGATGGAAAGTACGAGTAGCACTAGATCTAATGCAGTGGTTGGTCCGATGTCAAGAGGATGCCCTGCTGTGGTTGTGTCCGGAGTTTAAAAGAAAGTCAGCTGCTGCAAACAACAATTCAGAATAGGATCCTGAGACAGTAGAACTATGAACCAAGGAAAACTGGAATTGGTCAAACATCAGATGACAAGATTAGTCAACTCAAACGGACTGGAATGGATAATTTCTTATAAGACAACCACCAGACCTTCTACTGTGGTCAAGAATCCTGCAGAATAAATAGAGTAGCCCTCATATTCAAAAAAGAGTGGCCAAATCAGTGTTTGGTTAAAACCCCCCAAAATGAGAGAATTATTTAAATTTGAATTTAAGGCAAGCCATTTAACATCCCTGTGATCTACAGTAAGTCAATGCTCCAACCATGAATGCCGAGGGGGCTGAAAATGTCCAATTTGAATGGAGCTGTATTGCGTAGCGCATGAGTCAGGCCATATATACTAGGTGGATAGCAGTCTGAGTTAGCACAGTACTGGATGTTTATTTTGTGGGACGTGCACAGATGATAGCACATATCAGATTTTGGATCTCATTTAGGGATATTGCTTATTTGTGAGGGAGGTTCTTGCAATAGTTCACATTATACATTTGAATGCATGAGTTTGTGTTACAATAAGTATGATTAACAGGTCTTATAATAATACAGGCATCTCTATAAACACTTAAAATAGTAATGCAAGATATTACTCAGTAACATTATAAAAAATATCCTATAAATCTCTACAAGGATAGTATATCCTGGGTATCTTGAAGTTTATATGAGCAAGCCAAGACTGTGCTTTCAAATGCTTTAAAGATACGTTAGTTCACTCATCTCCTGCTTCCTATACCACCACTATAAATACCTAGGAATCTGGTTTTCTGGGCAATTTGTCCACACTGTGGTATAATATCTAGGGGAGCTATCCCTCAACTTGTATTTCTCAGATTGATCTATCCGACCAACAATTTATATTTTACATCCATTAGCCACCTTGTATTTTAAATTCATTGTTTTGTAATTTTTCTTTTTTTTTATTATTAATTATTAAAAGTTATGTTTTATATAACACATAACACTTCATGTGCCTGGTCCTTGGGAATAAGGAATAAGTATTGTAGATCATTTCTTTATCATATATCCATTATGAATGGTAACTGATAATTTAAAATATTTTATGTTTATACATATACCACTTGTAGTAATTTCCAGAACAAAATATACCTACCTTTAATTTAAAGGATTTATCTATTCTTTTACATTTTGAGTAAGGATGTCTAATCCTTTCCTCTAATTCAGAGGTGCACAAGTTCGGTCCTTTCTGGGCACAGGCGAGTCAATCAGGATGACTGGAGAAGAGATTGACTGTGCGCAGCAGGGATATCTTCAAATCCAGGCATGTGTGTGGCCCTACAGGAATGAACTTATGCACCCCTTTTGCAACACGGGTTAACAAAATTTTGTTAAAAATCAAAATAGGTGGACCTTAGATAAATTCTAAAAAGATATTTGTATTCAGCACAAACAATATTACATCATGTAAGGATTTTGAGACTGTGATTTTAAGTTTACAGTATTACATATAATTACAATACGTACATAGTAAAGGACTAACTCCCCTAAAAGTATAGGATTTTCTACTGTATTTTTTTCAGAAACATCCCTCTTAAGGGTCCAACAATAATCAGCAAGCATTACTGGACTCCACTTGCCCTGGTACTCCTTTGCCATTTTGGAAATGTTCTGCTTGATTCCTTCACCATGTTCATTGCTGACTTCCCCAAGCTTTGCTGCAAAGGAATCCAGGTGCAATTCCAAGAAATGGATTTTCAAAGACATGTTACATCCCATGGTCTTGTAAGATTGCAAAAGATCATCCACTATTTCTTTGTAGTTGTTTGCCTTATAATTCCCTAAGAAGTTCGGGCAAACACTCTTGAAAGATTTCTATACAGCCTTTTCAGCCTGGTTCAGCGGACTATCAAAGTTTTCATCTTTAATTAGTTGTCTTATTTGAGGTCCTACAAATATCCCCTCTTGGATATTTGCATCACTAATCCTTGGGAATATTTTTCCTTAAATATGTAAATCCAGGTCCACTTCGATCGCTCGCTTTGACAAAGTTCTTCATAAGACCGAGGTATATACGGAGTGAAGGTCGATTCATTTTTTCTGGATCAACGATTGAGATATTGACAACATTCTTCTATCTTGGAGGTAGTGATGTTAGTTTTGGCCACTGTTTCTGAGTGTAATGATTTCTTCACAAAGAAAACAGCTGTACTTTGTGTGACCAAGTTGTAGTCCAAGCAAAAGAGCGATTACTTTCAAGTCACCACAGATATTTCATTTGTATTCTTCATATTTGATGCTCTCATGCTCTTTGATATTGGCTGCATGAGCTAGTGCCACTGATGGAAACATATTTCCTTTGCGGAAAGCACAGCTTTCAAGGTAACTATAGAAGAATCACAAATAAAGTTGTGAGCATTCCAGGTTGTTGCTAACGCTTGCAGGCTTGCATAGCGAGCCCGCTGCAGTTGCAGGCAATGTGCGCTGAAGGCGCTCATTGCGCTGGTGGAGATGAATGCTGTATGTGCTCATCCCTATGACCCCGCATGACTTAGGCAGTGAGCACAGAAGGCACTCACTGCCCTGGTTAAGATGATCGCCTAAGCTCTCATCCCTACGACCTACGGGACTACAGATCAACAGGAATCTCAATTATCCAATTCACAGTGCAAGCAACGTAGCAGTTTAAAAATATTGCGTTAAAAAATTACAGCTCGTTACACTTTGAAAAAATCTGGACCCCGCAAAAATACAAATTTAACACCAGAACCGCGCAAATCGAATAACACACGTAAAATGAAAAAAGAAAAAAAACTCACACACAGCATGGGGGGACAGCCAGGACATCTAGGAGTGAGGTTGAACGCAATTTTTAGCAGAATTTGCAGAGTTTCGGCACTCAAAAATCACCTAAGCGAGAGAAAAAAAAAAGGCTGCAAAAACAAGGCTACACGACTGCTAACTGAGCAAAACACTAACAGGCACGTACAACTTTTACCCAGGAACATACAAGGTACAAAATACACTAATAGGAAGGACGGAAAATGCTTGTGAGACGCGTAACACATAGACAATCGCCGCCATTTTACAACACTAACTTGCAACTAATAACGTTATGATTCTAAAATGGCGCTTTACACCACTAAACAAACGGTTTAAAAATGTATAATTTCCGCTGCACTAAAAATAATTTACATTTTACACTGCACTTATATATCTACTGCTCATTGGCTGACAGTGATAGGACTCTCAAAGCAGTTACATATTTAAATCACTTTATTATGCTCTGATCTGAAAACATTTTCTCATTTACACTGCACTAAAAAAATTGTATATTTAACACTGTACTTATATATCTGTCTTTGCGATGAACACAGAAGATGATCGTTGCAAACCACAAAACTTGAAGTACATGAGGGGAGAGGCTTGCAAGGAGCGCCGAAGGCGCTCATTGCAAGCCACACGATGAGCACCGAAGGCGCTCAGCGCGGGGCTCACAATGAGTGCTGAAGGTGCTCAGAGGAGCAAAAGTACACAAAGAGAGAGGCTTGCAATGAGTGCCGTAGGTGCTCAGAGGAGCAAAATCACATGAAGGGAGAGACTCCCAATAAGCGCCGAAGGTACTCAGAAGTGCAAAAACCTTACATTCTGTGGCAAACAACATTGCCATGGCTTCAAATTTTATTGCCGTCATTTTTTGATGGGCAAGTTGCTAGTCAATAATTAAATGCCAATCCTCGGTTTTGTACTCATGACCAAGTGCTTCTATGACTGAATAAACATCATTGCAAAAAACAAGTTAGTCTTCAAGGGAAAAGAAAGTCACTATGCCTATCTCTAAAAAACAACAACTTTAGTTTCATTATGTCGAAGATTCCAGCCAGCCTTTCAACCTGGAGCCTAAAAGTTCTGCTTGTGTTTTAGATCGGTTCAAGTCTCGGACGAGGTCATCGAGATCTCCTCGGGTAAGGAAATGTGGTTGTATCGATAACCATGAAACCTCAAAAGTTTGATCAAGTCTTATATCATCATCACCATGCTCTACAGGATCGTTTTCTTGTTCATCATCACTAAGTATTACTTCTTCTTGAGGCGTTGGCACAGGCAATTCTTCACTATGCAGCACTGGTCGGATGACATTTGGATATGTCACAGTGTGCTTTGATTTAGAACTGATGGCTGAAACATTTGTAAGAGTAGCAATCTGCGCAGTGATCTTTTTGTTCTAGCCAAATCAATGGAACAGCAAAATTCATGTACCAAGAGCCCGCTGACCAACTTGTGAGAAGTCTAACACACGTACAACAACAATAATGAGGGGCCCAACTTTTATCTTGGTCTCCGACTTTGCATCCAAAGTAAGGCTCATAACACTTCTTAATAAGTGGAGTAAAACCACGTTTATGATTTTTAAATATCACTTCACCCCAAATGTAGCAAAATGAGTCCGGATGATTAATACAATTTCTTGACATTGTTCAACTTTGTGTTATGAACATAAAATGTACACAGAACTACACAAATAACAGATACTCACAGCATTAGATGTTTCAGGAACAAACTCTTTCCACCAACTGGGCAGGAGCTCTGACTCATACAGTAAACAAGCAAACACATGACTCATCATGCTTCAAAAGCATCACGTGACAAATATATATATATATATATATATATATATATATATATATATATATATAAATGTATATATATTATATGTATACTAGCGACTTGCCCGTCAAAAAATGATGGCAATAAGATTGTAAGGCAGGTAATGCTGTTTGGTTGAGACATTCATTTTGTTGGTGGTCCGAGATCCTTTGGCGCTCATTGAAAGCCTCGCGCTGAGCGCCTTCAGCGCTCATCGCGTGGCTCGCAATGTGCGCCTTCGGCACTCATTGCGAGGCTGTTGGTTGTTGTATTTTTTTTTATGATAGGAGCTTTTGGTGTTATTGATTGGTCGGCAGTGATGTGTTTTTTGCGCTTATTGCTAATCTTTGTGTGCTATGAGCAGCGTTGGCGGTCGTTGTGAGTGGCACAGTGAATGGCTTTTATGTGTATTGTGAGAGTTTTTTTTTGTGTATATGTTTTTTTGTATGCTAATGAAAGAATTAATAAATTTATAAATGAATATACATGTAGGAAGCATTGCGCTGAAGAGCTGACAATCTGTTTTGATGTTCCTGCAGCATACATTGTAGGTTTGCACTGTTGTGGAGCTGAGGTGTAAGTGTCAGCAATGTGTGCAGTGTAAATAGTGTGCGTGCGCGAGGAAAATCCGTTAGGGTAGCTGTGTACTTCCGCATTGTGTAAGTTAGTGTTGTAAAATGGCGGCTAATGTGTATGTGGTACGCGGCTGTGGATGATTTAGCGTCCGTGTTAATAGTGTATCTTGGACCTCGTATGGATTTTTCGGAAAATCCATATGTGCTTGGTGGTGTTTTGCGTGTTTACGGTTCTGTAGCCTCGTTTTCGTTTTTTTCAGCCATTTTTTATGCCATTTTTTTTTCTCTGGGATTTTAGTGTGTGTAAACTTTTGAATTTGGACTTAAATGGAGGTGTAACTTCACTTGCAGAGGTCCTGGGTACCCCCCGCCCCTTGCCGTGGGTAAGCTTTTTATGTATTTGTTGTGTGCATTTATTGTGTTTTTAATGTTTTCATGTGCGCGCGGTTCGGGCGTTAAGGTTGTATTTTTGCAAGCTCGTAATGGATTTTTTTCTAAGTCCCGCGGCTCTTTTTTGTGAATGCTAAGTCCGTGGTGTAAGTCCCGCCTGCGGCTCATTGCAGCCGACGTGGGAGCCTCCACCTCCGCAAATGCGGCCCTTCGCTTCGCGAGGGTCCGCATTTGCGGGCCTAAAGTTGCAGGGGGTCGTAGGATCAGCGGTGCAAGGAGCGACTTCGGAAACAAAGACAAACTGTTCACTGTAAGATTTGATCATGAAGCTAAAGCTCAAATATTTTGGCCATATCATGAGAAGACAGGATTTCCTAGAGGACACTCTGATGCTGGGAGAGATTAAAGGCATACGAAGCAGGGGACAGCAGGTGTGGAAATGGATAGATGAGATATTTGAAGCAATGTGTATGAGTATGAACATGAGAGGCTCATAAGGCAGCAGATAACAGATAAACCCTTGCATTTAAAAATTACATGGATATTTAAGCAGACATCTGATTACATACAACTATCTAACATAATAATGGACAAAAGTGCCTATTCTGTGAACATTTTTGTATTTCAGTTTTTGACAAGAATAATTTATCTCGAAAAACATGAAAATTAAAGAAATGTTAAAAAAGTTTTTATTATGGAGTATAATTTGGCTTAAAGCAGTGGTTCCCAATTGGATCAAATCATGTGGAGTCTTTGTGGACCACTTGAATGTGTTCTGCTTTCTCAGTTGCAACTCTTACAATTCATATAATATTCTATGAATTCTCTTTTTCAGATTGGAGCGATCTTTTCACATTTCAGTGAACAGATTCGGAAAGTAACAAAGATATTGAAAATGCTACTTTAGAAAACGAAAGCCCAAAACGTACATTGTTAAGGTGAAAGACAGAAAATAAAGGATTCTATATTTATATGGCATGCTTTGAATGACTGCAACTATTTATGAATTGTATATGCTTTTTTAACTGTTATTGTAAAATAGATCACCTATACCTCATATCTAGCACTGTGTATCTGTGCATAAAGACATCATGGCGTGGAGACATGTCAATTTATGGTCCTTTTAGGAATTCCTTATACATACCAGAACTTGAATTTTGAGTACCAGGTCATTGCTACACTGGGGAGAAGCAGTCATCTTATCTTGATAACCTGATAAGACCATAACTGTCCACATACAATGTTCAGAGCTCATATTGTTAAGAAAAAAGCACTTTCCGTTGGAACTACCCTCTCCATGTTCTGATAAAAAAATCTCAAACACCAAGCAGTTAAAAGCAGTAATAAAAATGAGAAGAAACACAGACAGTGCCTGCTTTTCTGGCACCGTCTAGCAGACAAGAGAGGTCTTCCTAATTTAAATTTATGTCTTCTTCTCCGATTGCATTTTATGATGTTCAGTGGTCGCAAAGAAAAATATTAATATTTTTGAATTTTTGTTTTTGTTTAAATGACTGATAATGCACTAGATGGGTTAAGTGATCGTATCTAATGTAAACGTTTTTAAAGATACAACTTTATTTTAAATAGTGCATTTTACATAGACTTTCCTAAGAGGGAATTTCCTAAGCAGACACAAGTTAATCAGTGATCTAAAGCCGCACATTGCTCATTAGCGCTACTCAAGGCTTCATGCGGTTTACTAACTCTCAGATATTATGATTAGGCCTATGATGTAGTGTGGCAATGCATGGTAATCTCCAATGTAGAATATGTATCCATCCCTTATTCACCTTTTACACATCACAAACAGAGTAGGTTGTGTGTTTTAGGGATTAAACATATACAGATGGTTACAGATGAGATACACTCCTGAGGAACGTCTTTAGCTTGGATTTGTTTGTAACTCAGATCCCTTGCTCATATGTGGTAGTAATAATAATATAGTGTAATACTATAATAATAATACACCAGTACTGTAATAATAAGTTAAATAAACTATTGTGCCCCCTCTTTTAAACAGAACATACAAGCAAATTCATATAAAAAGCCTTGGGAGCCCGTTCATCTGTAAGTCGGGTCATTTGTAACCCAGGGATTTGGATGAGTTTAGATTCTGAACATGTTTCGTCAAACGCATAATAGTGGTTAGCAGATATGCAATTGTCTGCATTGCTTGATTAATTTATAAATGTATTAATTAATATATAATAACAACAAATCCAGCAAAATAATAGTATGCTTACACGTTGCCATTAACTCCACATGTTAATAACTTTTTTTATGTCTGTCAACCATATCATAACAGGTTTAAAAAGTAAAAGTAATAAAAATATAGTTTACACAGTCTGTCAATTATATATAAAATATACGTATTACTGTATAAAGTGATACCTTTTTTATTGGATAAAGAGAGGTACATCTCTTAAAAGCTCATTTCTGTTCAATGAAAAAGGTATCACTTTATAATACTAAACTCTGATTATTCATGTAGCGTACTGGACACTCACAGCTACTTCAATCTTTATAAATAAATAAATATATATATATATATATATATATATATATATATATACATTCTAATTAATAATTTGTATTAATGTATAATATTTGCATAAACCAGTATTCATTTATGCAACTTTAAGTGTGCGTTGTGTTGGAGGAATTTTCCAGTTATGTTTAGCTGTATATGTTTATTTAAATAGATGAGTATTGGTAATATCATTTTATTTAACTATAAAATATACAGTTGTCATCGGGTAGAAACACAAAATACTGATATTCAACTTCATGGGTATGTAAGATTTCTGGTTCATAAATTTGGACAGTTTGCGTTTTCGCGGTAGGACACCGGTAACACTCCCATAACAGTTCTTAAAACGCCCATTAAACCCCCTGTGCACAATAACTTGCAATGGGCTTCATATGCCTAGCTTTTACAGTGGAAGAAGCCCTTAGTGAATCTTGGATCACTGGTTGCCATGGGCTGTTGCACTCAAGTACTTGCCCTCAATCCTTTGGTAAATTCCCTCCAGTGACTGTGTGGGCTGAGAGGAAGCATAAAGCTTGGTGGGGGGATAAGATGAAAATAATACAACAATATGGGGAGGGGGAGTTTATATAGAGACTTGCAAACAAGACACATACATTTTAAGAGACTTTGGTAGTATGCCAGAACTCAAGTGAAATTGGGCTATGAGTGTAGAGAATTGTGTTGTGCTGGGACATGGCCAGAATCTTTTATACAATTCAATAAACTAGCCTAACATTATCTTTCATGAGCAAGACTGTCCTGTAACAGATAAATAAATGTATTAAAAACAAGGGGCCCTATTAAATTCGAGCTGCGTAAATAATAGGTGAAAACGCAAGTCCTACGTAGTTTAAAAATGAAACCATTTCCGACGCTATTAAATTCCAAGTGCTGCGAGATACGAGCGATGGATGCGAATGCGTAAACGTGAGGATTTGCGCATGAGTTACGATATCTCGGATCCCTTTGCGTAGGAAAAGAGCGCGAAATACGTGATACGTACCACTTAACCTGACGGCAGTATGCCTTTAAAAGGGAGCCAAAAACAGAACATAATTGACTGTGCTGGAGCTTTTGCAAGTAGACACACAGGTCTAGGCGTTGGTGGGTTTTTGGAGAGCAAGGAGAGAGAGAAGAGAGAGGAGAGAGGAGAGAATTTCAATTTTGAACTAGCAGATAATTTAACCCTTTGTTTACAATACACATAATTACTGATATCACATAATTCACACACATAGATTAATATGTACACATAGCAACACCTAGTGGTAGGCCACTGCACACCTACACCCCCCCCCAAGACCTCCCCCCCCCCTCCCCCACACATAATACTACACATAATACTTGCATCTTTTTTTACCTCCTAAACCAACACAAAGATCATCTTGCTTTATTGTTAATTTTGTTTTGGAGGAGTTTAGAGGAGAGGAGGTGGTAAGGCAAGAGAGGCGCGGAGGAGAGTGAGGAGAACATCTGAGGAGAGGAGGAGGATGAGGAGGAGAGGAGGAGGAGGAGGAGGGAGAGGAGGAGGAGGGAGAGGAGGAGGAGGGAGAGGAGGAGGAGGGAGAGGAGGGAGTGGAGGAGGAGGTCGAGGGAGAGGAGGAGGTGAGCAAGGAGGAGAGCAGGGGGGGAGGGAAGTGCCCCCAGAGCTAGGAATTCTAGTGGAAGGGGCAGAGGGTCAGGGGCCTGATCCCTTGGTGGGAAGTAGTGGGGATGAGGGAGCGGCCCCAGGGATAGAAGAGGAAGACCAGGCACCGTCTGTAAGGCAACGGGTTGTGGCAAGGCCCAGGGCCCCCAATTACAGCCCAGAGGAGATCCAGGTTCTCCTCAGGGAAATCTGTGCCCGCCAGGGAATTATATGTGGTGGCAGAGACATTAATGCCAGCCAGAGGCAGCAGGCCTGGTCCCAAATTGCCAGAGCTGTGTCGGCAGTAGGGGTTACTAATAGGGACTGGAGGTTAGTGCGGCACAAATTTGACGATTTAAAGATGGCTGTGAAAAGAAGGATGTCCGATGAGGCAGCAGCAGCACGTCAGACTGGTGGTGGGCCCGCGGTCCCTTTTGTTTATAAGGAATGGGAGAGGACAGTGATGCGCTTCATCCCTTCTGAATCTGTGGTGGGAATACCAGGGCAGATGGACATAGATCGTCCTAACACCCTGCAACGTGAGTATCATATCACACACATGGTTGGCTGAGATTGTGGGGGGATGGGCTGGCTAAAAGCCTGCAGATAACATGCTGTATGTATGTATGTATGTATGTATGTATGTATGTATAAATAGGCTTGTGTTCTGGCTGTTGTATATAATGAGCTGTATCCCTCTAGAACAGGGGTGGGTAAGGAGGGCCACATACATGCCGGACTTTCAGGATATCATGCTGTATGTATGTATGTATGTATAAATAGGCTTGTGTTCTGGCTGTTGTATATAATGAGCTGTATCCCTCTAGAACAGGGGTGGGTAAGGAGGGCCACATACATGCCGGACTTTCAGGATATCATGCTGTATGTATGTATGTATGTATAAATAGGCTTGTGTTCTGGCTGTTGTATATAATGAGCTGTATCCCTCTAGAACAGGGGTGGGTAAGGAGGGCCACATACATGCCGGACTTTCAGGATATCCTTTTTGGGCACAGGTGAGACAATCAGGATGACTGAAAAGGCGATTGGCTCACCTGTGTGGCCCTCCAGGCCCGAACCTGCCCACCCTTGCTCAAGAATTATATGGCCTCCTACACCCCTGCCCACACACTGGGATAATTCACATCCAATAGCACTGTAAGCCCTATGGTTGACTAAAAATTTATGGGGCGACAATAACCATTTCAGACCTGGTAGCAAACCTATCATGTTCATAATTTGTCTCCCTGATATGTCAATTTCTAATTATATCCAGATTAATTGCAATAGAGCAGGGTGTCCAAAGTCAAACTTGCTGTGCTGCGCACAGGCCTGTATATGTGGATTTCCTTTATGTGAACAGATGTCAATTAGACTTAATGACTTGGAGAATGATATTCTCAGCTGGGTTCAGCATGGCTATCCACAACTGCAGGCCTGACTTTGGCCTCCACTGCGATTGAGAATAAAAATTTGGCTGTGCGGCATATGTGGATACAGACTCTGTAGCACTGCATGTGTGTCATATACTGTCCTAACCTGGCCCATGTCTCAGCTGCATATTAACAACCATTGCTGGAAACTTGTCAGATTGGTCAGTCTCACACACTGCACAGCAGATGCAGCAGAGCACGTGTCTGAGGCACATGCAGTACACATTCATATGAGCCATGATCCACAATGCTCATTATGCAGCCCGTGGCTCATCTGTGTAACACAAGCACCACAGTCACTCACAGGTGACCATGATGTCAATGATATGTAAATGCATAGCTGGCAATTGTGTATGGCAACCAACTGAAATATATGTTTATTCCATTGCAGTATCCACAGATTCAGAAGAGGAGGAGGCAGGAAGAGCTGAAGTGGCCCAGGACATTCAGGAGGGCCCGGGACCATCCACATCACTTGCTCATACGGAGCGGGAAGTGATGCCCGGGCCCTCTTCGGCGTGGCCACCTCAGGGCCTGCACCTGCCACACCATCCTGTGCCTCTCTCAGCGGCTCCACCCTCAGCGGCTCCACCCTCAGCGGCTCCACCCTCAGCGGCTCCACCCTCATCCTGGGCTCCTCCCTCATCCTGGGCTCCTCCCTCATCCTGGGCTCCTCCCTCATCCTGGGCTCCTCCCTCATCCTGGGCACAGCCCTCATCTGGTGCTCCACCCTCACCCTGGGCACAGCCCTCACCCTGGACACAGCCCTCACCCTGGGCACAGCCCTCACCCTGGGCACAGCCCTCACCCTGGGCACAGCCCTCACCCTGGGCTCCCCCCTCATACTGTGCTCCCCCGACATACGGGGCACCGCACTCAGCCTGGGCTCCACCATGGGCCCCGGGAGGAGGTGCCCCGGCAGGAGGTGCCCCGGCAGGAAGTGCCCCGGGAGGAAGTGCCCCGGGAGGAAGTGCCCCGGGAGGAAGTGCCCCGGGAGGAAGTGCCCCGGCCACAAGTGCACCGGCCCCAAGTGCCCCGGGAGGAGGTGCACCGGCCACAAGTGCACCGGCCACAAGTGCACCGGCCCCAAGTGCCCCGGGAGGAAGTGCACCGGCCCCAAGTGCCCCGGGAGGAGGTACCCCGGGAGGAGGTGCCCCGGGAGGAAGTGCCCCGGGAGGAAGTGCCCCGGCCACAAGTGCACCGGCCCCAAGTGCCCCGGGAGGAAGTGCACCGGCCCCAAGTGCACCGGCCCCAAGTGCCCCGGGAGGAAGTGCACCGGCCCCAAGTGCACCGGCCCCAAGTGCCCCGGGAGGAAGTGCCCCGGGAGGAAGTGCCCCGGGAGGAAGTGCCGCGGAGTCGCCGGCCGCGGAGTCGCCGGCCGCGGAGTCGCCGGCCGCGGAGTCGCCGGCCGCGGAGTCGCCGGCCGCCCAGCCGCCAGCCGCCAGACCTCCAGGTCCTCTGCCACATCTCCCTGCCCAATTACGGAACATCATGTCCCACATTGATGAAGAGGACCAGGCCCAAAGCCAGCTATCAAGTCAAATGCTGGCCATCAGTGCTAATCAATTGGCAGTTAGCAGGGCCATCCTGGCTGGAAATCGGGTCATCTCAGCCACCACACGGGCCATATATGCTGAGATGAGGAGGCACAACCGAAGGATGGAGAGATATGAGGAACGCGCAAGCCGGGAGAGACGCGCATTATTGCGTAATCTCAGTCGGCAGCCCATACCTCTCCAGCCTTCGGTGGTCCAATCTCAACCTGAAATGTCTGCCTCCTCATCTCAGACATCGCCCACCCATGAACCCCAGCCACCTGCTGTAGTGGCACCCCCTGATCCCACACCAAGGCGTGGAAGAGGGAGACGGGCCGCGGGCACAGACGGTGGGGGGCCGCTAACTCGGAGTAGGAGGTGTTAGGACCATCCGAGAGGGCCTCCTGACCACTCCTCACAGAATACAGATTGTTATACATGTTGACATAATATTGGCTACAGAGTGTGTACATGTCTGGTTATGTTGAACATTTTAACAATTGATGTTCAATGTGGATTGACCTTGAGCTTAAATGCTGTATTTAATCATAATATTGTTCGGAATGAGACATTGTTTTTGTCTTTGTAGGTGTTAATAGCCAAATCTCACAACTATGAAGACATTTTCTTCATCTTCGAGCAGTACAATACCATCATGTGAGTAAACGCTCAACCCAGTTCCCAACGGGCATTCTATCAGGATTATTCCCCACTGCAGATGGCTCTGAAATTAAATATATGACTCCATATCTTTTCACTAAGAAACATGACTGTGTGATCTTCCATTATAATGATCAGTGTCCAGGCTATCGAGTTGCACAGTCCCATTACTATCTGCTAATCCAAACCAGCAATTCCACATAAGTTTATAGCATTCCATCCCGTTAACATTATGAAATTGGCTTCAGTTTTTTCATGTCATCCAAACCAAAGTGGCAATTTCAAGGGTTTGACTTCATGATCAATGTGCATGTGTTTAGGGGTAATGTGAACAGTGTAATCTGTCTGGCCTTGGTACCACCCATTTAGAAGTGAGATGTGATATCAGCATGGCACAACTATTCCACATAGATAGTGATAGTACATTTTGCTGAAGGATTGTGTTCACAGTGAAGCATGCCTTGTCGTATTCCACATCCTAAGCATCTTCCTGGAAGGCTGACTGAACAGGATAGAATACATATGGTTCTTACTGCTCGGAGATGATGTTCATGTTAGTTGGTTTAGAGTAGTGTCAAAAGCAAAAACAATGTACTCTAATAACAGCTTATGATTGTTCTAACACCTCCTACCTCTGTTTTCCAGATTCATATCATCTATTGACCAATTCACACTGTGTGTGAAATCGCTTAGTATGACATGATCCCTGTTTTATAGTGTCTGTTTATTCTGGCAACCATATGGTTGTTGTATGCGCATTAATGGTTATGTTGATTAGATGTCGTGTTATATGCTGTTGGTTACTGTGGGGTCCTGACCACATGTGACCCTAGGAGATGCTATGCATTACCCTGATGATGTTGTCTGTTTCCTCTTCAGATGTCCTCAGATTTGCCACAGCCCCTTGCCATACTCGGATCTCTTCACAACACACACATGATATTAATGCACATTCCTGTCTATTTCTGTTTGTACTCTGTGTATGCAATAAAGTATGATTGTTATACTGTTATCACTGTTTCTGTGTGTTTGTACCATATCATGCTTTCTAGTTGCGACAATACAGAGAGAATGAAGTGTCATTGTTAAATACATATATCTGTGTGTGTTTACATAGATACATATGCTACATTAATCTGGCCCTTGCCAATATACATGTAGGTGCAAGTTGGAGGGGTGTGAATTCTGAAATCAGGTCTAGAGACCTGCAGGGTTGTATATAATGACTTGAAGGGCTCAACTTGAATAATATGAATCGACATTCATGATTATGTAGTAATGTCAACGCAGATTGCCCAGAATAGTTACACCACTAACTGATGGTGATGAGCACATCTGACTTTCAGGGGAATTGAATTGTTACATGGTAAATATACAGGATTACACAAACATTGATTGAAAAAAAAACGGTTTAATTGTTCACAAAGCCACACAGTGACAAATTACCACAGGCATGCTCAGTATCATGGTGGAGGTGGGTAGGATACAGAGTACCAGTAACACACGGAAATAGGGACATGGGGCCAGAATGCACGCAGGGGGGGTGACATTGGTATAGATGATCAGTTGAGGGGGGGGAGATACAGTGCATCAGCCAACGTGAGGCAATATCAGTTATATTCTTAAATATATCAGGCTAACATTCAATATTCAAAACCAACAATACAGAAGGAGATATGCTCATGGGGAGAAGTAATCTGTAGTCTTGTGTGTGCGCGCAACACACACTCCTATGCAACTGCAGAGGTAGAAGTGCTCAATCAGTCAATGTTAGAACCCCCGTAGGTCATGTCACTGGAAATGGCACTATGAGAGAAGACTCTACATACATAAGTTTGGACACTCAGATGGGAACATGACCAGGACCATATCAGTGTGTTCCAAAAAATTTCACGTGTTAGCAGAACTACCAACCAACTGGCCAGTTCGAGGTGTATTCTGTTCTGTTAATGAGCATCTCTATTATCTGCTGTTGCATATTCATAACTGAAGGTAAATGGAACCTCATTAACAGTTATGTTCCAAGGCTAGAGTTACTGTTCCCCATATGTACAGGGAGGATCACATCAGCACTGAGGAAGAGATCTGGAAGGAAGTATGATACAGGCTTCACAATAGTCCAAGTAGAGGAGAGAATGGCAATAGGTACATATAAAGCGATGTAGAGGATGTGATATCACACCCGATGCAACACATGATGACTGACATCTGAACATACATGATGCAATGTGACAATAGCATAGTCCTGGAACGTGGGAATGCTCATCATTCCTTGTTCTGACCGTGGAAAGGGACTAATCTTTGCGATCTGAAACATAAAAGGAACATGTCAATATTTACATTGCACATGCTCCCAGAGCGCTTACTTCGTCACTTACAGTGGTTATAAAAAGTCTACAAACTCCTGTAAACAAATTAGCCAATGAAAAATCATTTCAGAACTATATCCACCTTTAATGTGACAAAAACTGGACAACTCAATTGTCAAACAAACTGAAATCTGTAAGGTGGAGGGAAGAAAATATCAAAGAAAACTAATGTGGTTGCATAAGTCTGCACACCCTCTTATAACTGGGGATGTAGCTGTGTTCAGAATGAAGCAATCACATTCCAAATCATGTTAAATAGGAGTCAGCATACACCTGCCATCATTTAAAGTGCCTCTGATTAACCCAAAATTAAGTTAAGCTGCTCTAGTTGGTCTTTCCTGAAATGTTCTTAGTCGCATCCCACAGCAAAAGCCATGGTTCACAGAGAGCTTCCAAAGCATCAGAGGGATCTCATTGTTAAAAGGTATCAGTTAGGAGAAGGGTACAAAAGAATTTCCAAGGCATTAGATATACCATGGAAGACAGCGTAAAAAATATGGCACAACAGTGACATTACCAAGAACTGGAGCTCCCTCCAAAATGGAGGAAAAGACCAAAAGAAAACTGGTCTGGGAGGCTACCAAGAGGGCCGACAGCAACATTAAAGGAACTGCAGGAATATCTGGCAAGTACTGGCTGTGTGGTACATGTGACAACAATCTCCCGTATTCTTCATATGTCTGGCGTATGGGGTAGAGTGGCAAGATGAAAGCCTTTTCTTACAAAGCAAAACATCCAAGCCAGGCTACATTTTTCAAAACAAAAAAACATCTGAAGTCTCCCAAAAGCATGTGGGAAAAGGTGTTATGGTCTGATGAAACCAAGGTTGAACATTTTGCCCATAATTCCAAAAGATATGTTTGGCGCAAAAACAACACTGCACATCACCAAAAGAACACCATACCCACAGTGACGCATGGTGGTGGCAGCATCATGCTTTGGGGCTGTTTTTCTGCAGCTGGAACCTTAGTTAAGATAGAGGGAATTAGGACCAGTTCCAAATACCAGTCAATATTGGCACAAAACCTTCAGGCTTCTGCTAGAAAGCTGAACATGAAGAGGAACTTCATCTTTCAGCTTGACAACGACCCAAAGCATACATCCAAATTAACAAAGGAATAGCTTCACCAGAAGTAGATTAAAGTTTGGGAATGGCCCAGCCAGAGCCCAGACCAAAATCCCTGTGGGGTGATCTGAAGAGGGCTGTGCACAGGAGATGGCCTCGCAATCTGACAGATCTGAAGTGTTTTTGCAAAGAAGAGTGGGCAAATCTTGCAAAGTCACAATGTGCGATGCGGATAGACTCATACCCAAAAAGACTGAGTGCTGTAATAAAATCACAAGGTGCTTCAACAAAGTATTAGTTTAGGGGTGTGCATACTTATGCAACCATGTGATTTTCTTTTTTGATTTTTTCTTCACTCTACTTAACTGATTCTAGTTTGTTTTTCAAATGAGTTGTCCAGTTTATAGGTCACATTAAAGGTGGAGAAAGTTCTGAAATGATTTATCTTGGTCTCATTTTTTGACAGCACAGAAACATGACATTTTAACAGGGGTGTGTAGACTTTAGACCTTTTCGATCCACTGTACCGATATATGTTGCTCATTTCATACAAACGTCTTCACTGTTCTTTCCCTACAAAGGAAACGAGCTACTCATCTGGCTAATGATGTAGGAATATCACATAGATTACACATTAATGCATCTGTGGAGAGCCAAATGTGGTGTTTTACCTTGGACGCAGTCCCAAGCTCATCCACGAGGTGATTTGTTCCACCAGGACACGTGCGCTGTGGATCGTCATTAGTTATCACCGCTTACCTATCTGCTGTATCCTGGAAAGAGATAGGCTGATATTAATAAAGTGA
Source organism: Discoglossus pictus (assembly GCA_027410445.1). Classification (NCBI taxonomy): domain Eukaryota; kingdom Metazoa; phylum Chordata; class Amphibia; order Anura; family Alytidae; genus Discoglossus; species Discoglossus pictus. The sequence goes on from CM050167.1 coordinate 246,152,210, forward strand.
TTGATGTGTTATTTGTGTCCTTCAGCATACGTGGCCATATTATTACACAAATACTCGCTATGTAGCTTACATTGATGTAGCAGTTCTGTTGCTGGTCATGTTTTTCCATGTCTAGGTTGTTTAAAGAAGAGTTGACACACGACAGCAGCTCTGTAAGGTTAATATGATGTTAGGATTACAGTCACAAATTAGACTAAAGTATGTGTGTATGGTATTTTTCAACCACATTTGGATCCCATTTCATGTGGTTTTGCAGGATCAGACAATGTGAGCAATCCTGGTCCGTAGAGGTTGTAGGTGACTTTAAAAAGGGATTGGGTATCTTTTTACATTACAAAACCAAACAGGCATTAGGGGCTATCCTGGATAAAGAGATAGGGAGTATTGATCCAGGGATGAATACGATCACCAGTATCTGGGGTCAGGAAGGAATGTTATATTTTTCGTCCCTGTGCAGACAATTGGCAAAGCTTCACTTTTTGTTTTTCGGTGACTTCCTCTGGATCAATTAACAATAATTCTGCGTATTGCAGATCATAGATCTATAGAGGTTGAACCTGATGGACTAAAGTCTTTTTTCAATCTAAATTACTAGATACAATGTAACGTGGGGCATATATACATTGACATAGTGGGATATATAATCCACTCAAATTATCTATGCCATTGATGTTTCTAACCGTCAGTACTTAAGATGTGTATGGGAATGTGTGCTTACTTACCTGTAACTGATCATGTGGCTTGTTCCAGTGTACAAACATTGACAACGTCAGGGAACTCTCCTCTACTGTGGACTGGTTGGAATTCTGTATGACAAGGGAGATGGATAAAGGTGGATTTGGGAGTTAGGCATAATCCAGATACATTAGGCTGTATTCCATGCATATTGGGTATGTACTTACATGTGAAGTACTCATGAATTAGGCGGGCACGTTGTTGTGACCCCTGCAGATTATCCACTTCAGGGTGAAATAAAGGCTCTTCCTCCACAGGTAGCGGAGCCGCATCAATGTCCCCCAGACAGTTGGCCTGTAGTGCTATATTGTGCAGACAGCAGCAGGCAACGATGATGCGACAAACTTTCTGGGGCTTGTATTGTAGAGCCCCCCCAGTGGAATGTAAACATCTGAAGCGCATCTTTAGTACACCAAAGGTGCGCTCAATTACATTCCGGCAGGTTTTATGCGCAGCATTATACCGCGCCTCTGCCCGAGTCTGGGGATTGCTCACAGGGGTCAACAACCACGGCAAACACCCATATCCTGCATCACCTGGTGTAAATAAAATATGATGTTGATATGAATAGGATGTTGTGATGTTTGACAAAGCATATGGCCAAATATCGTCATCATGACCTATCAACACATCCCTGTGGCTAATACACAGTTAAAGATATATGTAAGAGAGATGGATCATGGATGCATCTGATAGGATAATTAGTAGGGTATTAACACATGGATTCTATCTGAAGCTTCAGATCAATTATAATGTAATTTCAACAAATGGAAAATCCAGATGTTCACACCCACAGGACACTTACATGAGGCGGAGATACAAGGGAAATACAACAGGGTACATATTGCGACCCTTCTGGTAGAGAGCAGGAAGTCACTGTTGCAGTTCTTGTAACGAGCACATGCCAGAGGTCTGAGGTGAAGAGTGATCGTGTATTCTTGTGAACGTAAATGTGATGCTAATTCAGGTGGAATTTCCCAGGGGCGTACACGATCAAACGCAAATGCCAAAAGACCTTGGAGATTTTGATAACTTCAAGGTAAGCTAATTCATGTTTATTCCGGGATATATTCAGGCAAGAAAAAGTTTGCCAAACAATATTAATTCTCCTCTATCAGATGAATTCTGAAGACATCTCACTTACATAGGCCGTACAAGAACACACAACACGTTATGTAGACTAGAGATGTCCATGTCACAGGATACAATGGAATGCATCAGAACATAAACCTAATGATTAATCAGTTATGGTTTTTGTCATATGTTGTTGTCAACTGCATACTGTTTGGCCAAGCTAACACAGGGTTCTGGCCAGCAATGAGCTATTCTGTTCTGGCTTTGGTCGTATTACTCCGTAATGCACATGTGAACATCAGATCAATAGAGGGAAACATGATGTACCGTATGTGTTATTGTATCCAGTCATAGTAAGATATGGTTGACTGCCATTACTAATGTGTACTCACCCAGTAGCCATCCGGATGGAAATCTGCCGGACTCAAAGATGTCATATATTCCGGATGCACGCAGGATATAGGCGTCGTGAGCACTTCCCGGGAAGCCTGCAAACACACCTTGTATGCGCATGTTCGCATCGCAAACAACCTGGACATTGATTGAATGATAATGCTTACGATTTCTGTACAGCGCTTCTTGCTCTCTAGGAGGTATCAGTGCCACGTGTGTACAGTCAATAGCACCAAGCACATTGGGGATACCTCCTAATTGGAAGAAATCGAACTTCACCTTCGAGATCTCTTCAGCAGTGTTAGGGTAACTGATGTATCTGGCAGCTCTACGACCAATAGCACGGAGGAATGCACTCAGACAATTCGAGAGGCTTGGCTGAGACATTCCTCCGGCTATGCTCAGGGTGGTCTGAAAGCTCCCAGAAGCAAGGAGGTGTATTGCAACTAACATCCGTGTCATTCCTGGGATGGCTCTATTTGCCCGTGAGCGAGGCTCAAGGTCCGCTCTGAGAACCTCATAGAGCTCCCCAAGACTGGCACGGGTCAGCCGAAAACGCTCATACACCTCCCCATCAGTTAACCCCTCTAATGTGAGTCTCTCCCTGTACACATTGGGTGCCCGCCTCCTCACAGGCTCCTGGTCAGGCTCCTGGTCAGGCTCCTGGTCAGGCTCCTGGTCAGGCTCCTGGTCAGGCTCCCCCCCTTCTGCCTGAGCCAACACATCCTGTACTCCCCCCAGCAGCTGATCACCGACAACATTGTCAGCCTCCCTGGGTGCAGGTGGCCCTATATCCATCTGTCCCTGTGCTACTGGAGCTCTCTCTCCTCCCTGATCCACCCCCACGATACTAGGCATGGCCTGTGGTAATTCCCTTGCCTGGCTTGGTTCTGCCCCAGCATGGATCACATCACCACTCACACCCTCATTCACTCCCAGACATTCCTCTCTGCCACTCCCCATCACCCCCTCAATCACACACCTTGCTTCCTGTTCTTCATACTGTGCTAGTTGAGCTGCACAAAAGCGTCTCAACCTCATACGCCCACTCATTCTAGCCCTCATCCCTCTCTCATGATCATCCATGCTGTTTCAGACATGCTGATGACTTGTTGGGGATGGGGTTATATAGCTTGTTGATTGCATGATCTGGTATTAGGCACGTTAATTTCTGCTTTGCCATTGGTCACCTGTGGATCTTTACATGGCATTCCAGCTGATGATTTTAGGTCAAGAAGCCTCTCAACCTATTACATACACACTTGGCCGCATGTAATTGGCTGTCCCAACGCGGGACGCCAAGTGCGTATGTAATTGGCTGAGAAGCCCAACGCGGGACGCCAAGTGCGTATGTAATTGGCTGAGAAGCCCAACGCGGGACGCCAAGTGCGTATGTAATTGGCTGAGAAGCCCAACGCGGGACGCCAAGTGCGTATGTAATTGGCTGAGAAGCCCAACGCGGGACGCCAAGTGCGTATGTAATTGGCTGAGAAGCCCAACGCGGGACGCCAAGTGCGTATGTATTGGGACTCTCAGCCAATTACATACGCACTTGGCGGCCTGACACTATACGTGCGTATGTAATTGGCTGAGTCTGTTGGCGCGCTCGCAAGCTGATAAGGGGACGTCCTAGCGAGACACGCCTCTCAGCCAATCACGTACGAGCTAAGAATTTGATTGACAGTATGAGCTTATAAATGTGAGTGATACAAACCCATGCGCTGACTGTGTTGTAAGAGCCATTGGAGTTAGCACGCAGTTTCAGGAGCAGGTGGGAGAGAGTTTGATTAGTACTTTGGAGAGAGGGAGATTACCGTAGTTATTTTTTTCTTTTTGCATTGTCTATTTCATAAGTCCTTCCATTTAAGCATTACACATATTTACAGATTTCACATATTTGCAAGACACATAGATTAAATAACACACATAGAGACATATATATAGTTAGGACACACACCCCACACACCCATTCCCCCCACCACACCCCATCCCCCAACACACCCCATCCCCCACCACTTATTAAATACACATAGCACACACATCTTTTCTTTCCAACAGACATTCCAGTAATACTTTTATTTCTTTATCGTTCTTTTGATTTGTAGGCGCACTCTTTTTGATTTCTTTGTATTTTATTACTAGCATATTTACACGTAAGAGTTACACATATTTACACATTACACATATTTGCCTGACACATAGATTAAAGACACATAGAGACATACATAGCCTTAGGACACACAACACACACCTCCCCCCCCCCCCCCCAACCTTTGCACCGCATCCCCCAACAGTTAGTAAAAACACATAGAACATACACTTTTGTTTCCATCACATATATAACAGTTACACTTATTTTGAGTTATCCTTATTTTTGTATTATTTGAGCATGGAGGGAGGAGATAGGTGGAGAGAGGAGGAGAGGAGAGGAGCGGAGAGTGAGGAGAGTGAGGAGAGTGTAGTGGAGGGTGGAGGAGAGGTGGAGGAGGTGTCCCCGGAGGAGGAGGTGTCCCCAGAGGAGGAGGTGTCCCCGGAGGGGGTGGAGGAGGTGTCCCCAGAGGAGGAGGTGTCCCCAGAGGAGGAGGTGTCCCTGGAGGAGGAGGAGTGGTCCCCAGAGGGGGGGGGGGAGGAGGAGGAGGAGGAGGAGGAGGGAGACAGAGGCACTTGTAGAGGAGGGACAGAGGGGAAGGGGCCTGTTCCCAGGGGGCGGGGTAGTTTGGGGAAGGGACAGGCCTCAGGAAGAGTGCAGGGAGGCCAGGGTCCCCCAGCACAGTCGAGAGAGCAAGGGGCTATTGGCAAGGGCAGGCGCAGGGCCCGTAATTATACGCCCCAGGAGAATATGGTCCTCCTGGGTGCGATCCGTGACCGGCCCGTCATCCTTGTGGCAAGGGAAGCGAAGCCTGGGCCTAAGGCTCAGGCTTGGAAGGAGGTAGTGGAAGTGATGAAGGAGGTGTCCACGGTTCCTAGGGGCTTGAGGTCCTTGAAGCACAGATATGTGGATATCAGGGCCACGGTGAAAAGGAAGATGGCCAGAGAAGCGGAGGGACACAGTGTCGCCTATAAGGAGTGGGAGAGGATCGCAAGGGACTTTCTAGGACCATCGCCCGCAGCTGGAGCTTCATCCCCGGTGGCCCAGCACGACCCAGCCTCCAGTTCAGGTGAATATCACATACACCAACATGCCACCACATGTGCATCACACACACTACACATGGTGACCAACAAGGACACTGACATGTCAGCTCCATGGAATTAACAAGGGATGGATGGATGTATCATTAAATCCATGAAGCTGACAAATCACTGTCATTCCTGGCCACCCCAAGAGTAATTAAGCAATAGAGTCCATGTACTGGTGCGCCCAATGCAGCCTATGCAGTTACAGACCGCAGGCAAAATCCAGACAGTGTTAGGAGCCAGGAGAGGTCAAGACAAGAAACCAAAGAATAGATCCAATCTAGCAAATGAGAGCTAATGGGAGTTGCAATTAGGAGAATCATCCATGTTCAGGCCTAGATGTCAGATAGTTAGGAGTGAAACCGCAGGCAAAATCCAGACAGTGTTAGGAGCCAGGAGAGGTCAAGACAAGAAACCAAAGAATAGATCCAATCTAGCAAATGAGAGCTAATGGGAGTTGCAATTAGGAGAATCATCCATGTTCAGGCCTAGATGTCAGATAGTTAGGAGTGAAACCGCAGGCAAAATCCAGACAGTGTTAGGAGCCAGGAGAGGTCAAGACAAGAAACCAAAGAATAGATCCAATCTAGCAAATGAGAGCTAATGGGAGTTGCAATTAGGAGAATCATCCATGTTCAGGCCTAGATGTCAGATAGTTAGGAGTGAAACCGCAGGCAAAATCCAGACAGTGTTAGGAGCCAGGAGAGGTCAAGACAAGAAACCAAAGAATAGATCCAATCTAGCAAATGAGAGCTAATGGGAGTTGCAATTAGGAGAATCATCCATGTTCAGGCCTAGATGTCAGATAGTTAGGAGTGAAACCGCAGGCAAAATCCAGACAGTGTTAGGAGCCAGGAGAGGTCAAGACAAGAAACCAAAGAATAGATCCAATCTAGCAAATGAGAGCTAATGGGAGTTGCAATTAGGAGAATCATCCATGTTCAGGCCTAGATGTCAGATAGTTAGGAGTGAAACCGCAGGCAAAATCCAGACAGTGTTAGGAGCCAGGAGAGGTCAAGACAAGAAACCAAAGAATAGATCCAATCTAGCAAATGAGAGCTAATGGGAGTTGCAATTAGGAGAATCATCCATGTTCAGGCCTAGATGTCAGATAGTTAGGAGTGAAACCGCAGGCAAAATCCAGACAGTGTTAGGAGCCAGGAGAGGTCAAGACAAGAAACCAAAGAATAGATCCAATCTAGCAAATGAGAGCTAATGGGAGTTGCAATTAGGAGAATCATCCATGTTCAGGCCTAGATGTCAGATAGTTAGGAGTGAAACCGCAGGCAAAATCCAGACAGTGTTAGGAGCCAGGAGAGGTCAAGACAAGAAACCAAAGAATAGATCCAATCTAGCAAATGAGAGCTAATGGGAGTTGCAATTAGGAGAATCATCCATGTTCAGGCCTAGATGTCAGATAGTTAGGAGTGAAACCGCAGGCAAAATCCAGACAGTGTTAGGAGCCAGGAGAGGTCAAGACAAGAAACCAAAGAATAGATCCAATCTAGCAAATGAGAGCTAATGGGAGTTGCAATTAGGAGAATCATCCATGTTCAGGCCTAGATGTCAGATAGGAGTGAAAACATATCAATGTATTGATCAGCATACTAATGACATGTACCTTTCTTTTCTCTATTTCAGCATCCAGTAGGAGGTCTGGGTCCAGTGATGAGCCACGAGCGGGGCCGTCAGCCCCCGCCCCGCAGGAGACCGCTCAGGGGGAGGAGGCTACAGGCTCATCCGAGGGCCCTGGCTCTTCGGAGGGGGAGGTCGTGGTCGTTGACAGCCCCCCTGTCCAGAGCCCGACTGTCCCCCTCCTCCAAAGACTTGCCATCTCGCCGGGGCCCTCAGAAGGAGTGGAATATGCCACAGCTCCTCCTTCCCCACACTCTGAGCCACCGGGGACAACAACATCAGAGCCCCTGTCTCCAGCCGGGTCCCAGATCCTCCCCACTCTGTCCCTGCCATCTTCCCACCCGGCCCTGCCAGCAGGACCCGAGCCCCCACCACCAACGACCGAGGCTGCGCTGCTGGAGTTGTTGGCCGCCGTGAATAGGATTGATGCCAACATCTCTGGCATGAGGCGCAGCCTGGACAGGCGCTTTAGGGAGGAGAGGAGCCATCATCGGAGGCTGGAGCAGCATTTGGTCAGGCTGCTGGGAACGGGGCAGGTCACCAGCCAACAGCAGCCTGGCCCCTCCTCTCCTTCCACCATGCCTCCGCCGCCACCACCACCCGTGGTGCCACTACCTCCTCCTGCTCCCCCACCACCAAGGAGACGGCGTCCGGCCGCGGACGATGCAGGTCCTGTGCCCAGGCGGAGGAGGACCTAGGGGCTGTGGACATAATTGTGCCTTCTCAACAGCACTCCTCAGTGACAATCTATTGGTCACAATGCTGACCTCATCTAGCCTGGCTACAGAGTTTTGGATCTTTGCCTATGTGATGGTGACATTTTGTATGCAGATGGCTACCTCCCATCACATGGTCCATGATCCTCTTCTCTGTGGACACGTAGGGTTCGGTTGAGCATGCCACCAATTGATGGTCACTTGGGAAGGCTGTTGGAAAGGGATGCTGCAGTCCCCTTTTTTTTTAGGCCCTTAGATTTTATGTTTTCTCTTTATGTTTTTCTTTCCATTTGTTTTAGGTACAATTCAGGCCCATGAAGGCATCTCCTGCATCTGCAAGCATAGTGGAGGAATTATATGAGGCGTAAGGTTTTACAAGTGCCTCTCAGGTAGACATTACTCCAATGACAGCCCCCTCCTTAACATGTAGCTCCCACAATCTTAAAGCTATCATATTGCCAGATATCTCAGACATGATTGTTGTTAGCTGAAATGTAGACTAATACCGCTATGGCGGTGGACTTGCAAAGTCTCACAATGGCATGTTAATGACAGCCAGCATTAATATATGCACTAATAAAGCATGTGATCCTGACCTCAATATCGGTCTGAGAACAGATCCTTGGGTCTGATGTAAGAAACAGTCAATGTGGCTGCTGACCTTTGTGTCCTGTCCATATTAATGGCTATTTGCCCATATTACTCATTATCCATAGACCTAGCTAATAGTTAGTAAAGCTTGCAGATGGGAATCAGGTGAGTTGGTATATTGGTACAGTATTTAGCACTTTACTGTACATGCATTGTCATTATTTTTTTTTAGCCTCCTCTGCCTTTTTTGTTTTTTGTTGACCATTCATTTTTGTGGGCAATTTCGCACACCACACTGTATGTGTGAAACTGGATTGGATTACACAGTCCAGAGGTTGAATCATTTGTTCAATTGAACAGATCCAGACAAGTTGTAAGTGCCGTGCACTCTAATGGTTTCTTCAGTTAAATGGAGAGATTTCTGGTTCCGGTTGCAGCATGTGACCCTGGTAGGTGCTATGCATCATGCTTATTCTAGACTATTAGATTGACCCCTGTAGGTATCCCCTTTTTTTAATTTAGCCCCTTGCTCTCTCGGGACCCGCCCACACCACACCCATGATATTAATGCACAGTCTTGACCACTGCTGATTGTGGTCTGTGTCCACAAATAAAGTTTTGTTATACCGTTCTGTGAATGCACAGTCTTGACCACTGCTGATTGTGGTCTGTGTCCAAAAATAAAGTTTGGTTATACCGTTCTGTGAATGCACAGTCTTGACCACTGCTGATTGTGGTCTGTGTCCAAAAATAAAGCTGTGTTATTCTGTTCTTCCCATGTCGGTGTGTTTTCAATGGTTGGGGTTAGGGGACATCCACATGCATCACATTAGTGTCACATTACTATAGCTGTAAACTAATGAGCACTAGTTAACCTGCAATAGATCCATACATACTAAGAGGAATAATAGTCCTAATAGCATTAGATATCATATAATGCATCTAATTGATCTACAATCTATGCATAATAAAGGGTTAATGCACAGGCCAAGTACAATTTGCGGGAATGGGGAGTAGGAACATTCCCCTGTGGGCCTAAAAGGGTGATGATAGGTGATACTGCAGTGGGTTGTCAGTTCCTTCTCCAGTGATTATTGATTTGTCCGTCAATTCTGCTCTCACACGCACTTCCCCAACATCACTTAGCAATCGAAAATAATGTAAATTGATGAATAGCAGAACATAATGGGAGGTCACCAAATGGGAATGAATGGTCATCTTGGCACATGGCCACCAGCAATGGCGTGGGACTTCCTTGGATAAGAGTAGTGGCGATTACCCCTGATGGAGGTGAGTTGGCTGGTGCTCATTGTGCCTCTGCAAACCTTCTGTGTGTGTTTGCTGCGCTTGTGGGTGGGAGAGTGACAGCAGAACTGACAATCCACTCCGGTCTCACCGGCATAGGAACCTTGTAAGAAAGCAGTGCCAGAGGGTCAGAGTGGGACCCGACCGAAAGACCAAACAAGAGGTATTGTGTATTTCAATGAAGCTGTGAGCTATCCCATTAAGGGTCATTGTGGGGGTGAGAGGGAAAGCTGAATGCAGGGCCAAATCCCAAACCACTGGGGAAGGAACTGACAACCCACTCCGGTCTCACCGGCATAGGAACCTTGTAAGAAAGCAGTGCCAGAGGGTCAGAGTGGGACCCGACCGAAAGACCAAACAAGAGGTATTGTGTATTTCAATGAAGCTGTGAGCTATCTTATTAAGGGTCATTGTGGGGGTGAGAGGGAAAGCTGAATGCAGGGCCAAATCCCAAACCACTGGGGAAGGAACTGACAACCCACTCCGGTCTCACCGGCATAGGAACCTTGTAAGAAAGCAGTGCCAGAGGGTCAGAGTGGGACCCGACCGAAAGACCAAACAAGAGGTATTGTGTATTTCAATGAAGCTGTGAGCTATCTTATTAAGGGTCATTGTGGGGGTGAGAGGGAAAGCTGAATGCAGGGCCAAATCCCAAACCACTGGGGAAGGAACTGACAACCCACTCCGGTCTCACCGGCATAGGAACCTTGTAAGAAAGCAGTGCCAGAGGGTCAGAGTGGGACCCGACCGAAAGACCAAACAAGAGGTATTGTGTATTTCAATGAAGCTGTGAGCTATCTTATTAAGGGTCATTGTGGGGGTGAGAGGGAAAGCTGAATGCAGGGCCAAATCCCAAACCACTGGGGAAGGAACTGACAACCCACTCCGGTCTCACCGGCATAGGAACCTTGTAAGAAAGCAGTGCCAGAGGGTCAGAGTGGGACCCGACCGAAAGACTGAACAGGACATATTCACATTCTCCATGTGCCCCATATTTGTGTTCCCAAATGTAGATGTGATGAGCAACATGTATACAAAATAACAGGGTTAATATTGCATTTTCTTGATGTTTTAGTGTTTTTATGTAATCAGGTAGTGTGTCTTTAATTTTGGTTTATGTAAGCTGCAGCATGGCTTTTCATTCAAAATGTAACAACTAATTGGTTGTATAATGCCTTTGCTTTGGTGGGGGGAGGGGATGGTTAAATCAATTGTAATGGCCTTCCATGCTTTTCCTCTGTTAAACTCACTTTTAGATTTTTAAGTTGTCTGTACGTAATGCGTAAACCATTTTACGTGGGTTTTTTGTGCACTTAGCGAATTTGCGAGATACGAGCGTCTACGCAATGAATTCTTGTCCGCTACTTACTACGTAGCGCTTATCGGAGGCAAATCTCGGCAAAGTAGTCCGAAATTACGCAAGTCAATCGCAAGTCAATCGCAAGTCGACTCGGATATCGTAAATCGACTTACGATGGGCCTTTGCGAGATACGAATTCATCCGCAGCTCGAATTTAATAGGGCCCAAGGTTTGTATTGTAAATCCAATGGTGCTTTATAAATAAAATATTAATATTAATATTTTAACCTTGTATTTTGTATATCCCTCTTTTTATATCCCTCTTAAATCCCTCCAAATCTTTGGTTTACTTTGCCTGGATAGTTTACTAGGTTACACTTAAGCCTGAGAGAGACTATTTGACACAACATAAAACGTATAAAGAGTGTAACTCAGTGATTAGATTTATCAATTTGCCTAAATAAACACGAGCTGTGCTGTGTGTTATGTTTGGATGTGCTAGCAATGGTATTTATCTTATGTGGAAAGAGAAATTCACTAAAGAGCATGCTGCTAGTGAATGGGCAGCAAGAGTCGATAATTATTATGTGGCATTGGTTAGGCTAGCCTAAATTATTAATGGTATAGATACCCTTTCCTTATCCTTTCATCCTACTCCACATACAGTATGATCAATTTGTAAAAGTTTTACTACAATGTGATTTTGTTTTATCTGTATCATTGAATGGCTCGTGTTCACCTAATGGAAATTAGCCCCAGTGAATGTCCTCACTGCTTCTACTAAGGTATAATTAACAGCAAGTCTCACTTCCAAGTACAACTACAACATTGGAAATGTATATGGTTTACATTATAATGAACCCATCACTTTATTTTTATTGTTAATATGTGATGGACCAGGTAATAAATGTGGAATATGTATTAGCAATGTTAACTTGCAAGGTGGATGCGAACTCCAATATTAAAATGAAAAAATAATGAATTATTAATATTATAATTACGAATTGTTTAATCTCATATGCCTCAAAGACAAAATTGTAGATTTTACGTTTTATTATTTGAAGGGGTTAAGTTTCAGAAATTATTTCTTACACAGTATGTTGATAACCACTTAAAAAAAAAAAATATAAAGAAAAAAATCTATATTGTATGACATAATATTCTTATAAAATAATGATAATTCCTTCATAAGAGATAAATATCACTTCATGATATATCATTGTGTTTGATAGCTTGACACCTTAGGCTAATATATCATGAAATAAATATCACTATTTGATGGAAAAATAAATGCTTGTCACATAATATATAATAACTATTTATGTTTCTTGTGATAAATATAATCTTGTCTTAACAAGACACAATTCTTAGTGTATACTTTCAGATTAACTAACTAAGGCCCCATTACAATAAAATACATTGGCTATTTACATATCAAGTTGATACGTAAATTCCAAAGTATCAATCTAAATCAAGAAAAAAAATGTAAAATGGCATCCAATTGGGGATTACTGTGATAAGACATTTTTTCCTTCTCAAGCCTATGTGTACTCCAGATTACTCAGAGGCATGAAAAAATGCATCTGAAAATGAACCAAGCGTCACATCTGACACTGTGATTACACAAACACCTTAATTGAGTAGGATTTGAGGCTTGAATCCTCATATCTGACACAAGGTGTTAATAACTACCACCCTAACACAGAAAACATCACACAAATTTGTGTGATTTCATGGTTCCCCCCAGTACCCCTATGAGCCCAGTGATTCCCCTGTTTAAAGTACATTAAATGGGGTAACCTTGGGGATTCTCCCACCCACAAGCTGAAGGGAACCTAATGGATTCCCTCCACCCAAGCTCTGAAGGGAAGCCCCAGGATTCCCTACTCCACTTACCCCGATCACCACTGATATGTATAACCATGGGAGTCTATATAGACCCCCATTGCACTAAAAATTAACTGCTATGCCATTGGGCTCCTTACAGACATCTAACAGTAAATATAGCCATGGAGGCCCTTACAGGAACTCCATGGCATATAGTTTTATTTTAGATGCCATGGTACACTGTTAGTGCCATGGAGTCCTTGCAGAACCTCCATGGCTAGATTTATTGTTAGATGTCATGGGTGTCCATAAGGACTGGCATTGTAGAGGTTAATTCTTAGGTGCCACAGAGGTCCTTTAAGGATTTCTGTGGCACAGGATTATATATATATATATATATATATATATATATATATATATATATATGTATAGTAAATAAATAGTACGTCTGTGTTCACATTTGAATGTCTAAAACAAGTTAAAAAACCTGCTTCCAGCTCAGAATTCCGGGAAAAACAGTTATTACACTGCATTCTGGGAAGCTGGGCTGGGACATGCAAATGTGACCACAAATGCCTCACTCTTCAATCCATAGCTATTATCAAACATGGCTTCCTTTAAGCTTATGCATGCTGTATTACACAGCTTTAATTATAAGCCAAGGTTGGATTAAACACAGGCCGAGTATCCAATCCATGTACAGCTGTTTCAAGCTAACTGGCTATCATCAGCATGGAGCAGGATCTCAGCTTGTGCTGTGGACTTTATGAGTAGGTAGTTCACCACAGCAATCATTTATAATATGGTGGGCAAAAGAGCGATAGAAGCCCTCCACCATATAGTAGTACAGTAAATAAACAGTACATCTGTGTTCACAATTGAATGTCTAAAAATATGTATATATGTATATGTGTGTGTATATATATATATATGAGAGAGGCAGTTCATATATATTTGAGAGAGGCAGTTCAGTTTTTTCTTTTTCTTCCTTATAAGGTCTTGTTGATGTTTCCTCTGGAGGTGCTGTATTTCCTTTTCAAATACCGTATATACTTGAGTATAAGCCGACCTGAGTATAAGCCGAGGCACCCATTTTACCACAAAATACTGGGTAAAATGAGTGACTCGAGTATAAGCCGAGGGTGGGAAATGTGCTGCCCCCTGTGTCCCTCCTGTGCCCTCTGTGTCCCCCTCTCTCTCTGTGTCTCTTCTCCCTTCTCCCTTCCCTGTGTCTCTTCTCCCCTCTCCCTTCCCTGTGTCTCTTCCAACCTTTCCTTTCCCTTTGTCTCTTCCCCCCTCCCTTATCACCCTCCTCAACCCCACTCCTCAACCTCCCTCCTCATCCTCAACCTCCCTCCTCATCCTCAACCTCCCACCTCAACCTTCCTCCTCATCCTCAACCTCCCTCCCCATCCTCAACCTCCCTCCTTATCCTCAACTCCCTCCTCATCCTCAACCTCAACCCCCCATCCTCAACCCCCCTCCTCAACCCCCCATCCTCATCCTCTCTCCTCAACCCCCATCCTCAACCCCCCTCCTCAACCTCAACCCCCCTCCTCAACCCCTCATCCTCAACCTCCCTCCTCATCCTCAACCCCCCTCCTCAACCCCATCCTCATCCTCTCTCCTCAACCCCCCATCCTCAACCCCCCTCCTAAACCTCAACCCCCCTCCTCAACCCCTCATCCTCAACCTCCCTCCTCATCCTCAACCTCCCTCCTCAACCCCTTCCTCAACCTCCCTCCTCAACCCCGCATCCTCAACCCCCTCCTCAAGCCCCCATCCTCATCCTCCCTCCTCAACCCCCATCCTCATCCTCAACCCCCTCCTCCACCCCAACCCCCCCTCCTCAACCTCCCTCCTCAACCCCTCCATCCTCAACCCCCCCATCCTCATCCTCTCTCCTCAACCCCCCATCCTCAACCCCCCTCTTCAACCCCTCCTCCTCATCCACAACCTCCCTCCTCATCCACAACCTCCCTCCTCATCCTCAACCTCCCTCCTCAACCCCCTCCTCAACCCCTCCTCAACCTCCCTCCTCAACCCCCCCATCCTCAACCCCCTCCTCAACCTTCCTCTTCAACCCGCCCATCAACAACCCCCTCCTCAACCCCCATCCTCATCCTCAACCCCCCATCCTCAACCTCCCTCCTCAACCTCAACCCCCCTCAACCCCCCTCCTCAACCCCTCCTCCTTATCCACAACCTCCCTCCTCATCCTCAACCTCCCTCCTCATCCTCAACCTCCCTCCTCAACCCCCTCCTCAACCTCCCTCCTCAACCCCCCCATCCTCAACCCCCTCCTCAACCTTCCTCCTCAACCCCCCATCCTCAACCCCCCCTACTCATCCTCAACCCCCCATCCTCAACCTCCCTCCTCAACCTCAACCCCCCTCAACCCCCCTCCTCAACCCCTCCTCCTCATCCACAACCTCCCTCCTCATCCTCAACCTCCCTCCTCAACCCCCCCAACCCCAACCCACCTCCTCAACCTCCCCCCTCAATCCCCCTCAACCACGACCCCCGTCCTCAACCCCCCTCCTCAACCTAAACCCCCCTCAACCCCCCTCCTCCACCTAAATCCCCCAAAATCCCTCCCCCCTCTCCCCTCACTTACCTGCTTGTGCTCCGACTCCGCTCCTTGACCCGGCGACGGCGCGCATGTGAGTGACGTCACATGCGGCCGCGTCATTAGCATATACCGGGTGCCGTGAGGGGAAAGGGGGGAGGTATTTAGGGGGGTTTAGGTGGAGGAGGGGCGTTGAGGGGGGTTTAGGTTAAGGAGGGGGGAGGGAAAAAGAAACAGGGGGGTAGAGAGACACACAGGGGGTTAGAGACACACGGGGGGTTGGAGACACACGGGGGGTTAGAGAGACACGAGGGGGGGGGGGGGGAGAGTGACTCGAGTATAAGCCGAAGGGGGCCTTTTTTGCCTTAAAAAAAGGGCTGAAAAGCTCGGCTTATACTCGAGTATATACGGTAGTTCAGCATCATGTATGTTGGGTTCCCTTAGTTGTTGAAAAAGGGATGATATTTGGTCCTTTAGTCTTTGTTTCTTGCCATATAGTTGGTTGATTAGGTTGTTTCTCAGTTTCTCGCTTGTACGCCTGCAGAGGTTATCAGCATATATATATATATATATATATATATATTTATATATGTGCATATGTGTATATATATATATATATATATATATGTATGTATATATGTATATATATAAATATGTATTTATATTTGTATATATACAGTATCTCATAAAAGTGAGTACACCCCTCACATTTTTGTAAATATTAACACTGAAGAAATTACACTCTGCTACAATGTAAAGTAGTAAGTGTACAGCCTGTATAACAGTGTAAATTTGCTGTCCCCTCAAAATAACTCAACACACAACCATTATGTCATATGAAAATATATAATCACATATTATAATTGTCAAACTGCAATTTTGCATCACGTTGGCGAGCCTCGCAAAGCGAGGCGAGCCATTGAGGCATTGAAGCCTTCAAAGCTCACAGGACTTAGGCAATGAGTTCCGAAGGCGCTTATTGCCCTGCTCGCCTCCCGAAGTGAGCAGTTGAGGCACTGAAGCACGCAGGACTTAGGCTGAAAAGAGTAATTAAGCAGCAGCGCAGCACTTAGGCTGCAATGAGCACCGAAGGCACTCATTGCAGACAGCGGCCCAGTCTCGGGGAAAAAAATACGAACTTGGAAAAATACAATTTTAACGGCCGACCCGTGAAAGTCGAAAAACACGCAAAACAAGAAGGAAATAAATAAAAACACATTCACACACAGCACAGGGGGAGAGCCAGGAAGCATGGGATTGAAGTTGCAAGCGATTTTGAGCCTTATTTGACGTGTTTCGTCACTCAAAAATCAGCTATGCAAGAAAAAAAATGGCGGATGAAAAACGTAAAATTTCCTTTAACTGGATGAAAAGGAGGCTGAGCAAAGCCAGGCACACGGGCCTTAACAAAAACACAATGGCAAAGACAGTAACACACAAAAAGTCAGCAGACACACAGTAGAGAAACACACAGGGAAGACACAGGGGGGAGATGCTGGAAAGAGACACATGGCATTCCCAAGCCCAAAACTTGCAGGTTAAAGAACCCTGAAATGAGCGGCCCATACAGTAGGCGAGAGGAAAGGTTCGACATGAGCGCCGAAGGTGCTCTGAGAAGCAAAAGCCTCACATTGTGTGGCAAATAGCATTGCCTAGCTTACAATTTT
This sequence comes from Discoglossus pictus, assembly GCA_027410445.1. Taxonomy (NCBI): domain Eukaryota; kingdom Metazoa; phylum Chordata; class Amphibia; order Anura; family Alytidae; genus Discoglossus; species Discoglossus pictus. Next base: position 246,169,199 of record CM050167.1, read on the forward strand.
ATGCCTGTAATTTTTTGGCAATTCGCTAGTCGAGTTTTTCAGCCCTTTTTTAAGGCTAAAAAGGGCCCCCTCGGCTTATACTCGAGTCAGTCTCCCCCCGTGTCTCACTAACACCCCCACCGAGTCTCTTTAACCCCCCCGCCGTGTCTCTCTACCCCCCCCGTGTCTCTCTACCTCCGTGTCTCTCTAACCCCCCCGTGTCTCTTTCCCTCCCCCTCCTCATCCTCAACCCCCCCTCATCATTCTAACCCCCCCTAAATACCTCCCCCTCTCCCTTTCTCTTCACTTACCTGCTTCTGCTCCGGCCTCCGCTCCTTCTTGACCCGGGGCGCATGTGACGTCACGTGATTAGCATATTCCGGGTGCCGGCACCCGGTATATGCTAATGACGTGGTGCGCATGTGACGTCACGTCATTATCGCGCCGGGTCAAGAAGGAGCGGAGGCCGGAGCAGAAGCAGGTAAGTGAGTGGAAAGGGAGAGGAGAAGGTATTTAGGGGGGTTTAAAATGAGGAGGGGGGTTGAGGAGGGGGGTTGAGGAGGGAGGTTGAGGAGGGGGGTTAAGGTTGAGTAGGGAGGTTGAGGAGGGGGGCTGAGGATGGGGGGTTGAGGAGGGGGTTGAGGATGGGGGGTTGAGGAGGGAGGTTGAGGATGAGGAGGGAGGTTGTGGAGGGGGGTTGAGGTTGAGGAGGGGGGTTGAGGATTGGGGGGTTGAGGAGGAGGTTGAGGATGAGGGGGTTGAGGATGAGGATGGGGGTGTTGAGGAGGGAGGATGAGGATGGAGGGTTGAGGAGGGAGGTTGAGGAGGGGGGTTGAGGAGGGGGGTTGAGAAGGGGTTTGAGGATGGGGTTTCAGGATGGGGGGTTGAGGAGGGAGGATGAGGAGGGAGGTTGAGGATGAGGAGGGAGGTTGAGGAGGGGGTTAAGGATGAGGAGGGGGTTGAGGATGAGGAGGGGGTTGAGGATGGGGGGTTGAGGAGGAGGTTGAGGATGAGGGGGGTTGAGGATGAGGAGGGAGGATGAGGAGGGAGGTTGAGGATGAGGAGTGGGGTTTAGGAGGGGGGTTGAGGTTGAGGAGGGGGGTTGAGGATGGGGGTGTTGAGAGGAGGTTGAGGATGGGGGGGTTGAGGATGAGGATGGGGGTGTTGAGGAGGGAGGATGGGGATGTTGAGGAGGGAGGATGAGGATGGGGGTTGAGGAGGGAGGATGAGGATGGGGGGTTGAGGAGGGGGGTTGAGGAGGGGGTTGAGGGTGGGGTTGAGGATGGGGGGTTGAGGAGGGAGGATGAGGAGGGAGGTTGAGGATGAGAAGGGAGGTTGAGGAGGGGGTTGAGGATGAGGAGGAGGTTGAGGATGAGGAGGGGGGTTGAGGTTGAGGAGGGGGTTTTGAGGATGGGAGGTTGAGGAGGAGGTTGAGAATGAGGGGGTTGAGGAGGGTGGTTGAGGATGAGGAGGGAGGATGAGGGGGTTGAGGAGGGTGGTTGAGGATGAGGAGGGAGGATGAGGAGGGAGGTTGAGGATGAGGAGTGGGGTTGAGGAGCGAGGTTGAGAATGAGGAGGGGGTTGAGGAGGGTCATAAGGGAGGGGGAAGAGACACAGGGAATTGAGTGGGGAGAAGAGACACGGGAGAGAGAGAGTGGACACAGAGGGCACAAGAGGGACACAGGGGGCAGCACATTTCCCACCCTCGGCTTATACTTGAGTCACTCATTTTACCGAGTATTTTGTGGTAAAATAGGTGCCTCGGCTTATACTCGGGTCGGCTTATACACGAGTATATACGGTATATATAGATATATATATGTATATATATATATATATATATATATATATATATGTATATATATATAAATATATATACTGTATATATATATATCTACAGAGAGGGAAAAAGTATTTGATCCCCCTGCTGATTTTGAACGTTTGTCCACTGACAAAGAAATAATCAGTCTATAATTTTAATGGTAGGTGTATTTTAATAGTGAGAGACAGAATAACAAACCAAAAAAAACAAGAAAAACACATGTAAAAAAACTTATAAAGTGATTTGGAGGTCAATGAGGGAAATAAGTATTTGACCCCTTCAGCTTGGTCAGACATTACTTGTAGTTGGCCACCAGGTTTGCCCACATCTCAGGAGGAATTTTGTCCCACTCCTCTTCGCAGATCCTTTCCTAGGGCCTCATTCTATTAGCGGCCGTAAATCGGCCGTAAGGCTGCGATTCCTTGCGGGGGTTCTGTTAACTCGCGATTCTATTATACGGCCCCGCAATGATCTCATCTTACGGCCGGCCGCATATCTTGAAACCGGCCGTAAGCTGTGAAATCTAAAAACGCAAAAATAAATTCAAGCCTGCACTGTACAGCTCTGTAAATGGTAGGGATCATATTGGGGGACATGAGGATTAAAAGTAACCCACTCTCAAGCTTGCACATCAGCCCAAACCCGAGTTCAAATTAACTGTTTATTTTCCGGCTGCGGCGTGGGCGGGTCTGAGGTGCTCCAAGCACTCTGGACTTTTTACATGGATATTTTACGGATATTTAAAATAAAATATTTTACGGATTTGAGTATAGGATAATTATGTGCTATTTTTTCTAACACCTAAAATCCCTTTATAGTCTTCTCAAAGTGCAGGATGGCTTTATTTGAGCTATTTTATGTGCTTAATTGGTGCTAGCGGGACCTCTTTCCTGCAAGTAAGCAGCGGCTCGTTTTTAGCCTTGCAGAGAGGGTTCCCGGAGCAATTGAATTGCAAATAGGAATTTCTTACGGCCGAAACTCTTGCGGCCGTTTTAGATCAAAGGCTTTCCTCCGGCGCGAGCGGCCGCAAGAGATAGCAAGGCACCGGCCGCAAGCCTGCCGGAGCCCCCGGCCGTAAGGGAATAGAATAGCCGAATAGCTTGCGGCCGGTCCTTGCGGCCCCGCAACGGCTGCGGCCGCTAATAGAATGAGGCCCCAAGTCATTAAGGTTTCAAGGCTGATGTTTGGCAACTTGAACCTTCAGCTCACTCCACAGATTTTCTATGGGATTAAGGTTTGGAGACTGGCTAGGCCACTCCAGGACCTTAATGTGCTTCTTGTTGACTCATTTTCAATGCCCCGGCTGAGAGGAGGTTCTCACCCAAGATTTGACGGTACATGGCCCTGTCTATTGACCCTTTGAGGCGATGTAGTTGTCCTGCCCCCTTAGCAGAAAAACACCCCCAAAGCATAATGTTTCCATCTCCATGTTTGATGGTGGGGATGGTGTTCTTGTGGTCATAGGCAGCATTCCTCCTCCATACACGCAAAGTTGAGTTGATGCCAAAGAGCTTGATTTTGCTCTCATCTGACCACAACCCTTTCCCCCAGTTGTCCTCTGAATCATTCAGATGTTCATTGTCAAACTTCAGATGGGCTTGTACATGTGCTTTCAGGGGGACCTAGCAGCTGCTGCAGGATTTCAGTCCTTCACGGTGTAGTGTGTTACCAATTGTTTTCTTGGTGACTATGGACCCAGCTGCCTTGAGATCATTAACAGGATCCACCCATGTAGTTCTGGGCTGATTCTTTACCGTTCTCATGATCATTGAAACTCCAGGAGGTGAGATCTTGCATGGAGCACCAGACCGAGGGAGATGGACAGTTATTTTGTGTTTCTTCCATTTGCGAATAATCGCACCAACTGTTGTCACCTTCTCACCAAGCTGTTTGGCGATGGTCTTGTAGCCCATTCCAGCCAAAATACACCCACCATTAAAATTATAGACTGATAATTTCTTTGTCAATGGACAAACGTTAAAAATCAGCTGGGGATCAAGTATATATTGTGACAAATCCACTATGATGCTCAGGATCCGTGCCCTAGTATCCTGCACTGTGATAGAGGAACCAGGATGCCTTTTAATGGTTTAACAGTCTTTATTGCTGACATGCCAACATATAATATACAGAACAGAAATAAAAAGAAAACCTAGCTTCTCTTTAAAGCCCTGAATAACTAAACTACAGTTCCCTCACTGTCTTACTTATAAATAGAGTCCTTCAGGTAGCAGAGGTGTCTCTCTCTCTCTCTCACACCTCTTAGTTGTGACTTCCTCTTAGGCTCTGTATCCCAGGCCTCTCTTTCAAAAGCAGATCCCTTCTTCGGTAGTCACCTTCTGGGTCTTTAAGTTCCTCTTATCGACATCTGCAGGCTCTCTTCTCAAAGCTTCTTGCTTTGCTCCAACATCTCTCAGTGCAGCCACTGGCAGTGGCCCTGCACAACATGCAAACGCTTCAGCTCTCTCAGTGCACCCACTCTAATAGGATCTACACCCATTCCTCTGAGTGTGTCCTTTAAACTGCGGTTAACCCCTTCACTCTTGTGGATATATCTCACAGTGCTTTCATCTGGCCTCTGGGAGCACACCATCCCAATTTATATATATATATATATATATATATATATATATATATATATATATATATATAAAAGAGAGATTTAGATTTTTAAGGGGTTTATTTAGATACCGTGTTTCCCCTAAAATAAGACCGGGTCTTATATTAATTTAAAAAAAAATGCGATAGGGCTTATTTTCAGGGGATGTCGTATTTTTTATTGTGCAACATTTTTTCATGTACAAAAATCTACATTTATTCAAATACAATCACAATCATGTCATCTTCTTCTGGAACATCGTTATAACTCTATAAACCCCGAATTCCAGCCTGTTGCCCCAGGTGATGATATTCTGCTCGCCATTTGCGGACCATACGGAGATCCAACTTCTTCTCTTTGCAGAAAGCTGTAATATTCTTGCCCATGGAGTCCTCCACTATTCCTTTCTTGTACTCAGCAGAATAGCTCTTTCTTTTTGCACTCATATTGTCTTTATTTTTATAATGGATGTCTGTCTGACGATCGGAACTGGGGCTTATTTTTGGGAGAGGGCTTATATTACGCGTATCCTGAAAAATCGTTCTAGGCTTATTTTCGTGATAGGTCTTATTTTCGGGGAAACAGGGTAGTTAGGGGGAGGGGATAAGAGCTGACGGAATGTCACAAATATTACAATGAGTGAAAAGGGTATATATATATTTTTTTTTTCTCTTTTATTTAAAAATATATTTTTATATTAAAAGGATACCATAAATGTATTTACAACTTCAATAGATACATATATGTTTATTTTGTGCTTAAATATAATATATTTATAAGTTGGAGCATTAAAGCATTTTTTCCTAGGCAACGTGGTTTCCTGATCTGTATTAACCCCTTGTGCTGGGTTGTGTGTTACCCTGGATGCTGTATAAGAAAATGGGCATATTAATAACATATAATACTTTTTAATTACACATTTGTTGATATCAGCCTGTTAAGGGTCAAATAATTTTGAAATTATATAATTTTTTGTGTTTTCGGTGCTATACTGTCACTTTAACTACTGCAGCTGGACTCAGCTTATGTTTTAAAATCCCTTTTCAGTGGTCTTTGGAACAAGTAATATTTTCTTAACATTTTTGTTGTTAGAGCACCGCCCTGGTTTGCCTAGGGTTTGGGTGTCAAAGTCTATTTGAGTAACTCATGATTTTTTGTCAGTGCATAAATCAGTGTAGGTTTTTGCCTTGCTTTTCGGCTTTGTCTTGAAGTTCACTTGTAGCAGTCACGCGTAGCAGTTCTCTCGCAATGTTTTAGGGATGGATGATTAACATAGCTAGATAGAATTTACTGTGCTGCTATGGCACTCTTAATTGATTTACTACTCTTTTTACCATACCAACTTTCCAGAATAACCTGCGTCTTTGAAGTATGTTTTTAAATTGCTATTACTCAATTTCTTTTGTGCATTATAATATAGTTTTTATTGCTGTTAATTTAACGTGACCATGATGATTTTCTTCTGACTCTTTTTTTCTGACCACACTGATTATTAATATATCAATTTAAATTGTATAGAATAATAGTTGAGAAACATAAAACCTCTCATATCTTTTGATTTAAAATTTTCTACGTACATACAGCCGCGCAATTTCCAGTCAATGCACACATTAAACTGTCAGTGGTGTTGTAAGCAAATCCCTAAACAGCACGTACTTTGTGATTTTTTTATGTACTGTCTTTTAGAAAACCTTGATCTTGTAGACTCTGGTCAATGGTATGTCAAGGCGTCCTGATATGATTACTTAGATGGAGGTCAAGCAGATGTCAGGACTCTCCTCAGACCCTTGAAGATGGGGAACAGTCATCATTGTTTGAAGTATAACAGCCATTACTGTACACATAGCTGTAAATCAGGGATATCTGTGTTAAATGACCAACATAAAGAAGAAGATGCAGTACACATATCTTGTTGTGATTGGGCAATGTTTGTTTTACTTTCACGTATTCACATGGCTCATACAATTTATCACATATGCACATATTTTGAGCTATTAACACCACAAGAACATTGTAGAGGAGATCAATTAGTACAGACATCAGCTCTCATTTTATGTATGAATGATTTTACATTGATCTGATCCATATAACAATTCATCCTGATTTCAGTCTATTTTTCCTTTAATATTCGTTGTTAATCAGAACTCATCGTAAGGAATCAATAGACATAATTTTATAGTTTTTAGCGTTTTTAACTACTGTGGAATAAATATATTTTGTAAACACAAGATATAGTCTTATTATATTGATCCTGGGGATAACAGACAAGCACCAACTGGACTTGTGGATTTTTATAAGCTAAATAAATGTGATGTATCTTCCAAAAGAAGTGACACAAGATTTTATTATTCAGATGTTTCTATAGTAAAAAATAAAAGTTATATTTTATTGTCCTTTATTGTATACCTTCCATACAAAAGACGTAGAGAGTGCCCTTATAAGTTCATACTTTTGTTTTCTTATTAATTAATGATGTAGGTCTCACTAACTCAAATGTAATAATAATGTTGTTTCACTGGATGAGAATACTTTTACTATATGTAATATCTGTGATTTTAGTTGGCTCCCTTTAACATGTATGTTTTAATTGACAAAGTGGTTAAAAAAATATTTCATGTTTCTGTATATTTAGTACTGAAAAAGGCAAACCTTTCAGGTAAGTGATCAAAAGGAAAAAAATATCCCAAAACTCCACTCTTTTTTAAATGATTAATTCCGACAGCAGTTTAATCATCTCCATGGAAAATATTTTACTGCTGTTTGCCTGTTTAAATTGCATCACCTTTACAACTTCACAAAGGCTTAATCAATAACTGATATTTACCAAACAATCATAAACGTGGATAATTTTTAATGATGGTTGGTAAATCAGAAAAACCTTGACAATAGTTTACTCTTAAAATGTCTATTCTGCTATTTAAATATAAGCTATAGTGCTTTACTATTGATTTTTTTTAAAACAACAAATAATAAAAACTAAGCAACTTTATATAGGAAATAAGCGGTAATAAAAGTCTCCTTTGAATATACATGAATGTATATAATCCTTAGAAGGGTAAGGAATTCCAGTAAGGAGCATGTTCTGTGGATACAGATAGACTGTTTTTAGTACATTCTTTTTCATCTCCATAGGACATGAGATTTCTTTTGTACAAACAAGTTTGTTCCTGAAATATTTATTTAACTGAGCTATACAACATTGTGTGGAGTTTCTTTTCTACATAAAATAGTTTTACCCAATTATAGTGTTATAAAAGCAGACCTGTCTTTGTATACTTGAAGCTATTATGCTTAAGTATTTCTGGCAATATTGGGAATGACATTAGTTCAAAACACATGGTCTAAGTACTTGGAGTTTTTATGCTGAAGATCAGAGGGAGCAACAAACTTGCTAGGCTATTATATTATTATTAAATTTGTAGAAATATCTTAAAAAGTGTATAAAGCATAAATCAGTGTGCTAATTATTATATGATAAAGGAATACGATTAAACGAACAGCATACCTGTTCTAAAATATGTATGTTCTGGAAAATACATGACAGGTTAATATTGTTATTAGTTGTTAGGGAAATGGAAGCCAACTGTTTTTTTTCCAAGCATTTAAAAGAGTGTGGTTTAAACATTGCAAAAGTAATTTTTTTGCACAACAAAATATAAAGTAAAACATATTTTATCTTCATTGAAACTAAAAGGAGCATACTTTAGTATGTAGATCCCATTGATTGGCAGAGGACAAGCCCTCAAGAGCAGTTAAACTTCTAATTACATTTTTGTGCTCTGATGCCTTTATATGAAAAAAGAAAACACACTGTGGTACATTATCAAATACACTCTATCTGATGCAACAACACAAAGCACTCTTTCCATGTCCCTTTAAGATGTGGAGGTCTCTGCTATGGATATGAAAAGGCTAGACAAAGCATTTGGTACAGTTCACTGCTATATTTTAAAATAAATAAAGCTTAATATTTGTGCCTAAATGTGACAAGGGGATTTCATAACCACTGCAATGTCCTAACAGGAGGAGCTTGTTGTTAGGGACTAATTTATGAATAACTATAACCAACATGTAGTTATTTATAAGCCACTGTACAACTCGCTGGACTCTGATCTCAGTATTTACCACTATCCATGCAAGTACCTACCGTCTGATGTATCCTGCCTTGCTACTTCATGTATATATCAACAAATATTATAATAAATATCGCTGAATACTTTTTATGTATGTTTTTTTCTAACCAATGTTCTAGATAAAAAGTTAAGTAACTATGAAAACATAACTTTTTTCTATTTTTTTGTTATTATTTCTATAAATACCTATATTTTTTATAACAATCCTATATTTTGTCTCTGTGTAGAATCCAACGTTGCCATATTGCCATATATTTTTCATGCTTCTAATATAACCTATAACATATCAGACATTTAGTCTACATTTTTTGACCACTGCTACCGTTGGCTCATTACTTTTATCCTACAGTGAACCTCACTCGCCTTGCTGCTAAGTTACTGTGAATTATTAATTATCTTGCATTACCATTAGTTTTTGTGTCTATATAGACCAGTAATAAAAATAATGGGTCTTTTTTAAACCATACAAAAGAGTACTTCACACTCCTTATCCCAAAAGTTTTGGATTTGTGGATGTTTCCACTAGAGGTAATAAAAAGTTCCTCCTGACCCACATCTTTTCCATCAAGTTGGCAATCCATGGTTCAAAAGCATCTTAACCATACTTTATACACATTTTCCTTTTGTAATATCCCAAAAGGTTACATTATTTGCGTATTTAACTGCACATGAGAGTGTGCATACCAGTAGTAAAATAATATTTTTTTTCTATAATTCACTTCAAAGGGGCCAAGATGACACAAACTTTCTAGGAAAGTGGTCTTTTAATTACATTTTTGTCATGAAGTATAAGTGGTTTAGGAACGATTTGTGAAAAGGACATGCATTTTGGAATTACAGTTTTTTTCTTAATTTTCCTTTTACATGGATACAGATTTGACACTTTCTACAACAGAGCATGTTTTAAATGCTACAATTTTTTTATGATTTTTTTTATGATTGATCAAATGATTATATTTACTAGGAGTGCTTGCCTGATGGATTTTTGTTATAGTTTTTGTGTTTTATCTCCTTTTCAGTTTAATTTTGTGAACCAAATGACATGCTAAGTATTTTTACACAGTTTAAACTAAATAATTACAACCTTTAATTTTGAACTATTGTATTCAATTTAGCTTTAAAAATGACAGGAATGTTGTCTTTTAGAAACCTGGGATGAGTGACGGGAACAGTGGATTTAGATAAGATATGAATTGATTTTTCTTAGAAATGTAGCTCTCTAAGTAGTACAGTTATTATTATCATTATTATATCTCATGAATATAGTACCAACACATTCCGTAACGCTGGGAACAATACAGCATGGATATGACAATATGTGATTTGACAGACTGATACAAAAGGAGTTGATGACTCTGCTAACAATCATACACATGACAATTTTATATGAACTGCCTTGCAAGTCTGAGAGTTTGCAAGCTTACATACTAAAGGATTAATAGAACTAAAGATGAACAAATTAAAAGGGTGAAACAAGGACGTGTCAAGTAATTGATAAGAGAGTAGATGGTTAATTATTTATTAAATCTGTGGGTGTAGTAGCGTTGACAAATGGAGGTGATAGCGCAGAATCATGTACTATAAAGTACTACTTATTATAATTGGGTGGGTGTGGAAAGGGTAGGTGGTGGTGTGTGAGGCTGTAGGTCTGTAGTAAAAGAAACTAAGGTGGGAAGTTATCAGTTGGTGAGTGCTTCTGATCAGGTGGATGATATGGTACCCAGTGCTACTGGCTAAGCCCCCAGGAGTGGCTGGTTCATTCCTGATGGTGAATGAAACAGGAAGGTCAGTGCATCTGGACAGGTGGATGGTATGGGTCCCAGGGTCACTGGCTGAGCCCCTGTGGAAGTGACTGCCTTAGTCCTGATGGTGAAGAGTAGTGGAAATATGTCAGTTTGTGAGTGCTTCTAATCAGGTGGATGGTATGGGACCTAGTGTTACTTCCCCTCAAGCTAAAGGCCAATTAGTAAGTCTAGATTCCATGAGACATGCTAATACACTCACTAAGCAAAATCAAGTTTTCACAGCAGTGGAGGACAACAGACAGCCCTAAGTCAATCTCCATGCAGCCCCAGCCTGTTCTCTGGAGCAGCAGAACATGCCCCTCTTCAACAAACATGCCCTGCTTCAACAAACATGCCCCGCTTTAACAAACATGCCCCGTATCAGCACATTTTACCATTTTGCTTTGGGTAAAATAAAAAGTTTTAAAGCACTATGAGGCACTTATGAACTTAGGGTCTGCAAATATGCAAGTAGTTCCTGCTCAAATCTTGAAAGTGTTGTGCTGCACAAGCTAACAGGACATTTCTCATACCCACCCCATCTATCCCATACCCTCCCCACTGCCACATTCTCTGTACACAGCTTGCTCCAAACCATATTATTTTTATTGGCCACTACTAGGCTTTGACATATGCAGGTCCCGTGTTGTTTTGTGTATGGTGTTTTAAGTTGGGGTTTTAGTGTTTTTTTTTACCTTTTAATGTGCACATTTAAGTCCTCTGCTTTATTTTGAATTATTACACACCATTCAGGTATCTTGTCTTGTATCTGCCATGAAATATTGTGTATGTGCTTGTATTGAGCATGAGTGTCATGTTCTTTTCTCATGTTTTTTGTGATTTTGAAGGTAGTTTGAGTACATGCTTTTTTTTGGTACTTAGCAAGCACTCGGTAACAGCTGCTGACACTATAACTTTGTGAGTGTCATGTAATATCTGTTTGTGCTGTTCATCTTTGAAACTAATGGGGATTGACTCGCTAAGGACTTTAACAAGTACAATATAATTGCATATAAGATTAAGCAAGAAAACAAATCACAAAGAAATATGAATTTGCATGTGATTTGTATTATAATACAAGACATTATATTTATCAGGGGTGCAGGGACCCAATTGCAGTCTTATTTCTGCAGTATAGGACCCCTTACCCATCTACAGGGTAGTTACCTCCACCCCAGCCCATACCCTCTCTCTTTCTTGTTCTCAGGAGGACATTAACACAGGGGTTGGATCATGTGCCGGGGCAGGACTCTTTGGAGATGTAGTGCAGAGCACAGGAACAGACAGGGAGACTGGGACAGAGTGATAGAGACACATATAGGGAGAGACTGACAGAGGCACAGAGACAATAGTATCGTAGTGACAGCCTTAGAGAAACACACAGGGACAGACTGAGAGACATAAAAGGAGTAAGAGACACACACAAGGACAGAGTAAGAGAAACAAACAAGGACAGAGTAAGAGATGAACAGAGCGACAGACTGAGAGACAAACAAACAGAGCAACAGACTGAGAGACACACAGAGCAACAGACTGAGAGACACACAGAGGGGCAGACTGAGAGACACAGGGACAGACTGAGAGACACAGGCACAGACTGAGAGACACACAGGGATGGAGTAAAAGACACACAGAGCTACAGACTGAGAGACAAACAGAGAGGCAGAGTGAGAGACAAACCAAAGGGGCAGAGTGAGAGACACACCAAAGGGGCAGAGTGAGAGACACACCGAAGGGGCAGAGTGAGTGACACACCAGAGGGGCAGAGTGAGAGACACACCGAAGGGGCAGAGTGAGAGACACACAGAGGGGCAGAGTGAGAGACACACCAAAGGGGCAGAGTGAGAGACACACCGAAGGGGCAGAGTGAGTGACACACCGAAGGGGCAGAGTGAGAGACACACAGAGGGGCAGAGTGAGAGACACACCAGAAGGGCAGAGTGAGAGACACACAGAGGGGCAGAGTGAGAGACACACCAGAGGGGCAGAGTGAGAGACACACCGAAGGGGCAGAGTGAGTGACACACCAGAGGGGCAGAGTGAGAGACACACCGAAGGGGCAGAGTGAGAGACACACCGAAGGGGCAGAGTGAGTGACACACCAGAGGGGCAGAGTGAGAGACACACCGAAGGGGCAGAGTGAGAGACACACAGAGGGGCAGAGTGAGAGACACACCAGAAGGGCAGAGTGAGAGACACACCGAAGGGGCAGAGTGAGAGACACACCAGAGGGGCAGAGTGAGAGACACACCAAAGGGGCAGAGTGAGAGACACACCGAAGGGGCAGAGTGAGAGACACACAGAGGGGCAGAGTGAGAGACACACCAGAAGGGCAGAGTGAGAGACACACAGAGGGGCAGAGTGAGAGACACACCAGAGGGGCAGAGTGAGAGACACACCGAAGGGGCAGAGTGAGAGACACACCAAAGGGGCAGAGTGAGAGACACACAGAGGGACAGAGTGAGAGACACACGGTGGGGCAGAGTGAGAGACACACGGTGGGGAAGAGTGAGAGACACACAGAGGGGAAGAGTGAGAGACACACAGAGGGGCAGAGTGAGAGACACACAGAGGGGCAGAGTGAGAGACACACTGAAGGGCAGAGTGAGTGACACACCAGAGGGGCAGAGTGAGAGACACACCAGAGGGGCAGAGTGAGAGACACACCGAAGTGGCAGAGTGAGATACACACAGAGGGGCAGAGTGAGAGACACACCGAAGTGGCAGAGTGAGATACACACAGAGGGGCAGAGTAAGAGACACAGGGACAGACTGAGAGGCACACTCTGTGGCAACCCCATTGCAAACAAAATTAGTAGCAACAAAAAAAAAGTGTATTGAGATGCCTCATGGAAAGTAATAGGGAGCATAGCACAGAGAATACTGAGAAGATTCCAATACTACAAAAATATGCCGAGCAGCCCCTTCACCGGCTAAGAAATAGTTTTTGAACCTAATTTATAAGGTGTAACAACTTTGCACTACATTCAGAAGAATTTGCATTTACATTTCTACCCAATTTTTGATCAAAATGATAAAACATAGTCAACAGCAAAGACAGATTGCTTACATTTTACTAACTTACCTGAATTTATTACAGTAGAAAATTACAATTGTATGTTTTGCCAAGTGAAACCGGATTTTTTGTACTTTGGTACAACTGCCTTTAACAAGTTGCTCATTATGTATTGTGTATCTAGTGATAGCCTTGTTGTATCATCTTCATTCAGTTTTTCTTGTGTCTACCACACACAGAGCTGGTTTAGTCTTAAATCTGTTCCTCCCTTCAGGAAGCACTGGAATCTGACATGAAAAGACATGTGCACAAAACTTTACCCAATATAGGTTGACTTTGTATTGTCTTATTTTGATGACTCTATGGGAGATTAGCTGTATGAACAGCACAGCCATGTTATTGCAAATAATCATAAACAGTCATTTTGCTGATTCCCAAAACATTCCTATCACTTTGACAAGCTTACACACATATCAGCCTGTCTTAGTCATAGAAAAAACGTTGTGTGCATGACAATTACTCTGTAGATTTTCTACGCTATGTAGTTTTATTTTTTACCATTTTTTTCTCTTCAGTTGTGCAATTTAATCAAAATGGCAAAATCTGAGTAAAATTGTGATTTTTGTTTTATAGGTTTTACCAGCTGGGATCAGTAAATGTGAACTATTTTAACAGGCAAGATCAAGAAACCTGCTTTCCAAAACCCCAACCTTTGTGGATGAATTGTCGTATTCCCTGACATTGAAAGTTTGCCTACTTCTAACATTTGATATGGCTGTTAGGATACTGTCAGCCTTATTAAATTGCGATTCGGCAAATTGAAAAGGGCTCTATATAAGCACATAGCATATTTTTACAGAAGTTTTTAGTTAGTGAAGACCTTGATTTTGGATAGAAGTTCGCTAACTAAAAACTTCTGTAAAAAAATATGCTACGTGCTTATATAGAGCCCTATTCAGTTTGCCGAATTTCAATTTAATAAGTCTGTGTATGTTTAGAAAATAAGTAAGTTTTAGAATACAAGATATAGATATGTTTTGGAGGATGGATATCTAGTGAAAAAAACAGTGTATATTTGCAGTGTAAAATTCAGGCTATGTTTTCAGGCTATTATAGTAAACAATAATTCAATGAAAAACAGTCAAAGTGGAATTTGGATGATTGTAGTAATAAGGAAGTTTAAACTTTTAATTTCATTACAGTTGCCTTTTATACTCAATCATATGCATACATTTTGTTTTAACTTACACTCTAATTTCTATAGTTCTACAATTCATACATTTGTTTCTCACAAGGAAGTTTTCACTTTATATTAGGTTTAACATTTAAAGAATAAATAAAAATGCACAGCAATAGCATAACAAGCTTACAAAGTTAAATAAGCATATACAAATCTACATTCTTAAACTACAGAAAGTGGGATATTTATTCTACGTTTTAAAGGACTGTGTATAACATGGGGTTACAATAAAAAAAAGATTATACAGCATTACTACTGTTTTAAAACAAGTTTAGGCATGGTATTAAAAATGTTGCTCTTAATTCAAGAAACTTTCTGTTCCAGATAAAATAAAATGTTGGCTTTAATTCTTTTAATAATTTAGGAGGCAGGAACATCACATTAATTCCTCCTGTGATCACCTTCATTCAGTGCTATAAAGAATGTCATACTCACTTATACCCATGCTTATCTTTCTTTTGCTGTATTGCTTATTCTTTCATTCCATGAGTCCATGAGTGTGTATATATATATATATATATATTACTTTTACGTTTCCTTTGTTCAAGAATCTTTTCAGAATTACAAAAGCAGCGCAATTATATTTCTGGTGAGTAGAGGAGGACAGGGAGCAGAACAGGCAGAACAAGTAAAACATTATTTTTATGTGCTGAGCTTGTTCCTGGAATGATACAATGGGACAGAGGCTGAATAAGCATGGGTAGCAAATTAGGTCAGAAAGATGGTGGGAATGCTATGGTTATTCCAATCAAAGCAAGCAAGGAAGAAGGATTTGGTCTCAAGGATGTAGAAAGTCTAAGTTGGTTACCTCTCCATGTACACTATACTTTCTTAAAGGAATATGGAAGTTTTTGGGGTCATGTGTTTGAGTTTGTCTGATTGGGGATGTCTCATATTAAATCATTTTATTGAGTAATTCTATATATTTGTAATTCAAAGTACATTTGACATTTCTTGTGTGAGCAACACCCCCATGGCACTTATGATGGCAGAGTCCTAGCCAATGAGCTGTGTGGAGTTCTGTCTGAATCAGCTGTTAGTATCACTGGTGCCCCTGAGCAGCTTTGTCTCAGCTAGGGAGAAAGAAACCAATTCATTGTTTCACCTGCCTCTGATTGGCCACAAATAATTATGAATTTTATGCTAAATTTAGCTTGGATTTTCAGAGACGTTCCTTCTCAAAATCAACTGAATACATTTTGCAAACTTTAGGGTAAGTTTATTCATGTTTAGTTTGGATTTTTTTCAAGTAAAATTATTTTCAGACATTTCTGATTCTCCTCTACCAGATTCATTCATAATCCATGAAACGTTCATATAACCTTATACTTACCCATATTAGCTCTACACCTTGACTGTGAAGCTAAAGATGCAAGAACTACGATAACTATTTTAATGTTCTTGTAAACACAGGATTTCATTTCCTGATGACTCCGGGGCCAATGTATTCTATTATAGAAAATCCTATCAGTATGTTTTTTTAGTCATTATTTTAGTGAATCACAACCCTACGCATATGCCAAGGAACCTGCCTAAAAGCTAGTAGATGTTCAATTTCACATTCCCTTTGTGGTGAGAAATCTAATCCAACAATTATTCTGTCAGAGCTGTCACACCTTCTGCATTTAGCACAACCTGGAATTTTATAGATTAGGATAATTATGGCAGTGGTTGCACAGGTAAGATAGTTTGACTCACCATCATATTGCCATGAGAACAACAAAATGACGTTGATTGAATGCTAGGTATATATTAAAAAATGCATAAAACATACAGCATGATCATAGTGTAAAATATACATATTAATACCTCAGACTTGCGACTACAGATGTAATTGAGTGAGTGAATATTTTTCTGTGTCTTACCTGCTCCAGAGAAAGGCAAGGTAAGCAAGCCTTGAAAAATGAAGTGGGCGAGTTATTTGTGTATTCATACATAAAAAAGAAGTGCAAACCTTTTCTTCTCTTATGAAAATGGATATGGTTCAATTACCGATGCCTTGAGGCTGAAACTATTTAAACATTGGGAATTTATGAGAATCTACTCTGGTATTTACTAGAAAGGTATTGTAAATCAGACTGCTTTTCTACCAGTCAACCATATGCATACGTTACTCGCATGCATATTCCGTCACATGGAAAATACTGATAAGGACTTAAAGGCTTAGTCCCACTTAGTGTTATGTATAGAAGTTTCAGTAAACTAAAACAAAATGTATTATCTCCAGTGGGGATTCCCTTTAAAAAAAATATTCTGCTGATTTGTATACTGGTTATGTCATCATTGTGGTGACTTTAGTGAAAACAAATATACAAACCCGATCAAGGTTAGATCACTTTAATGTGGATACTTTTATTGACAGTATGTCTACAAGAAGTCTCTGGTGATATCTCTTTTTATTGTGTGGAAAAGCATTTGTAACATTTATCAACAGCTATCTAGCCACAGGGCACATGCTTTTTACATATGCACTCAGAGAATAGTAGTGCAATAAAAGAGTTTGTTTATTTCATGACTGCCTAGATCAGAGGTCACCAAACTACGGCCCGCGTGCTGGATCCGGCCCGCCAGGGTCCTGAACCACCTGCCCCTTCCCCCAGGCCCCCGCGTCTCTCTGTGTCTCCACAGCCACTGCTATCACTTCCTAGTCCTCTGACTAGGCAGAGCAGGGGCTGAGCAAGGGAGGAGACGCCAGGGAGAGGAGCCACACACCGGCAACGTGAAGGCAAGGGGGCAGTGAGTGAGGGAGCGATAGATACAGACAGACAGACAAGCGGGAGTGAGGTAGAGAGACAATGGGAGTGAGGGAGCGATAGAGACAGACAGACACAGGGGAGTAAGGTAGAGAGACAAGGGGAGTGAGGGAGAGATAGAGACAGACAGACAGACAAGGGGGAGTGAGGTAGAGAGACAAGGGGAGTGAGGGAGCGATAGAGACAGACAGACAGACAAGGGGGAGTGAGGTAGAGAGACCAAGGGAGTGAGGGAGAAATAGATACAGGCAGACAGACCAGGGGAGTGAGGTAGAGAGACCAGGGGAGTGAAGGAGAGATAGAGACAGATAGGCAAACAAGGGGAGTGAGGTAGAGAGATCAGGTGAGTGAAGGAGAGATAGAGACAGATAGGCAAACAAGGGGAGTGAGGTAGAGAGACCAGGGGAGTGAGAGAGAGATAGAGACAGACAAGGGGGAGTGAGGTAGAGAGACCAGGGGAGTGAGGGAGAGACAGATACAGACAGGCAGACAAGGGGAGTAAGGTAGAGAGACAAGGGAAGTGAGAAAGAAAGAGATAGACAGACAGACAAAGGGGGAGTGAGGTAGAGGGACAAGGGGAGTGAGAGAGAGAGAAACACACAAGGGGAGTGAGGGAGAGACAGACAGACAGACAGACAGACAAAGGGTGGTGAGGTTGAGAAACAAGGGGAGTGAGGGGGAGAGGGGGGTATAGAAAGGAGAGAGAGGAGGGAGGGAGATGGACAGAGAGAGAGAGAGAGAAAGGAGGGAAAGAGAGAGAAAAGGAATAGGGAGGGGGAGAGAGATGGAGAGGGAGAGAGAGAGAGACATGGGGAGAGAGAGAGGGATGTAGAGGACAGAGAGAGAGAAATGAGAAACGGATGGAGAGAGAGAGAGAGAAAAAGAAGAGAGAGGGAGAGAGTATGAGAGAGAGAGGAAGAGTGAGACATGGGAAGACAGAGCACTAACAGACACACACCCATAATCTACACAGCAGCAAATGAGGATACATAGTACTTGATCAAATCTGCAAATGGAGACACATTGATTAAAAATAAAATGTTTTACACATATGGTAAATTCTCATTGTTTGGCATACTGCCTACACAGGCAATTTACCTTTTAAAAGGGAAAAAAAGGTTCTATACTTGACATTTTTTTAATTCTGAAGAAGCTTTTTGAATAACGAGGAAACACTTTCATCACCCCTATTGAACTGTCTATCTGTTTGATTTTATTTAGACAGTATTTTATTGATTTCACTACATCCCTGTTTAAAGAAATAAACATGAAAATGCAATATCTTTGCTCTCTTGCACATTATTTATTGTATATGAACCCATAGAGAGAAACACCTATATAATTAATGTGCACAGACCAATTGGGTCCTGAAGCGACTCATTAAAGCTGAATATTTTATTAAGCAGGAATATTTCCATTGATGTACTTCCTGTGATAAGCAGACAGACAGCAAGACCTCTTCCACCTTGATGACCGTACAAACACCTAACCAGGTTGAGGGTTTTAACAAGAGATAACATAGTACCTAACAACCCTGAGGTCAAACAAGGTGAGGGTCAAGTCTACATGTACTCTGTTATATATTCATTGTAAGATTTGTCAAAGTGACCTGCACCAGGTGTTGGTGCACTCTTCACTCCTTGTCTTCATACAGTAGTACTTTAATATGACTTGGGGTCTTCAAATAGGTTGCAAGGAAGTAGCAAGCTTTTTTCTCTGCTTTTTTCCCAAGTGTGGCTTGAACATATGTTTTCTAAACTATAGTTCATTCATCTGTCATACAAAAGTAATTCTAATCTAAAGTAAGGCATTTTTAAAATATAGGTATCATTTTTAGTATTACTATAATAAAGTAAGCATTAGTTAAATAATAGATTTTCTTATACTATGAGCCCTATTCTATTAGAAGCTCGCAAATGACTGTTAATTTTTGCGGCTTGGTTTTAATCTCTAAGGGCCTCATTCTATTATCTGCCGTAAAATGGCTGCAAGGCTGCGATTCCTTGCGGGGGTTCCGTTATCTTGCAATTCAATTATACGGCCCCGCAAGGATATCCCCTTACGGCCGGCCGTATATCTTGCAACCGGCCGTGAGCTCAGAAATCTTTAAACGCAAAAATAAATTCAAGACGGCACTGTACAGCTCTGTGAATGCTAGGGATCATATTGGGGGACATGAGGATTAATAGCAACCCCCTCTCAAGCTTGCACATCAGCCCAAATCCGAGTTTACATTAACTGTTTATTTTCCGGCCGCAGCGTGGGCGTGTCTGAGGTGCTCCAAGCCCTCTGGACTTTTTACATGGATATGTGACATAAATTAAAAAATAATTTATTTACGGATTTGAGTGTAGGGGAATGTTGTGCTATTTTTGCTAACACCTACAATCACTTTATAGTCTCCTCAGAGTGCAGGATGGCTTTATTTAGGCTTTATAATGTGCTTAATTGGTGCTAGCGGGACCTTTTTGCTGCAAGTAAGCTGCGGCTCGGTTTTAGCCTTGCAGAGAGGGTTCCCATAGCAATTGAATAGCAACCAGGATTTTCTTGCGGCCGAAACTCTTGCGGCCGTTTTAGATCAAAGTCTTTCCTCCGGCGCAAGCGGCCGCAAGGGATAGCAAGGCGCCGGCCGCAAGCCTGCCGGAATCCCCGGCCGGAGGGGAATAGAATAGGCAAATAGCTTGCGGCCGGTCCTTGCGGCCCCGCATCTCCTACGGCCGATAATAGAATGAGGCCCTGAATGTTTAGATGTATTCGATTGACTCAACCCTGCAATTTACCTTATTAAACCTAAACTGTTAAACCATGCCTTTTAAGTAGGATTTCAGGGGGCATGATCATATGATCTGACAATATTTAAGCAAGCCCATAATTTACTTCTTAGACACAGCCAGTAGTAAATGAGTCCGTTATCATGACGTCAGTAAAATGTGAAAGTTAGATGTTATCTGCAATCGGAGGCTACAAATTAATTACTGCCAATCGCGCAATCCAAAGGCGCCCATTGCACTGCGAGCCTCGCAAATTGAGGTGAGCAGTTTAGGCACGCGGTCTTAGGCTGCAATGAGCGCCAAAGGCGCTCATCGCTAGGCCAGTAGGACTTTGCTCATGAACAGTTGAAACACGCAGGACTTAGCTGCAATGACTTAGTGACGGCCGCAAAATTATGGCCCATATGACTTAGGACCCGAAGTACGTAGATGGACTGGGGGCTCGCAAAAAAAAAGACTTTAACGACCGAACTACTGAAATGAAAATACCTGCAAAAACACACAAATATGCCTCAAATTAACTTACACACTCACACACAGTACAAGGGGAGAGCCAGGGAGCCTGTGAGTGAGGTTGCAAGTTAATTTGAGGCATATTATGCCTTTTTACAAGATCGAAAATCGCTGAAGCTAGAAAAAAAATGGCTGCTGAAAAACGTAAACAACACAAAAATGAGGCCGAAGGACAGAAAAAGACTTGAAGGATGTAAATACGAGCCCTAAGGACTAAGAGTTAACGCAAACCAGTAACACTTAATACAAGGCAGTAACATTTATCTCAAGCCAATAGGACTTAACCCAAGGCAGTAACACTTAACCCTAAGGCACTAACTCTTAACCCAAGGTAGTACATGGGGGAAAGGGCTTGCAATGAGCGGCGATCATCACTTTCCCTTTACATATAAGTACAGTAGTGTGTGTATATTTGCATTTACAGTGCTACGGATTGGACTTTAACCCCCTAGCGGGTCCTCTCTAGTACCCGTTGGTTTTTGGGCTTCATTTGCGGGTTACAGGCTTGAACGCCAGTGGATTTGTTGCAATTTAATAGCGTGATTGGAAAGGTAACAGTTACGGGCTTGATAGATCAAAGGATTTGTGGGTGCGCAATATTCACGTCCCGTAGGGTTTTTCCTGCCCTTATCCCGCAAGTTGTTGGCGGGTTGCTTTACAGGGATGCGGTTTTCATCGTTGAGGGAATTTAATAGGGCTATAAGACAGTGAAATCTGCATTTATGTCAGCAGTGTTTGGATATAGCGATGTGCCATGCTTTTGGTTGTTTAGTCATTTAGTTGTGTACCACTCTCCATGACCCTATGGAGCGCAGCATGCCAGATACATCTATCAGACACTGTGCTCCATCAAGCATCAAGCTCATGTTATTCATATGCATCAGAGTTATTGGGAAATCCTGCCTTTTCATGATATGGCCAAAATATTTGAGCTTTAATCTCTTGATTAAACCTTCCAGCGAACAGATTGTCTTTATTACCTGAAGTACTGATTTATTGGATCTTCTTGCAGTCCAAGGGACAATAAGCAGTTTTCTACAACATTACAATTCAAAGGCATCACTTCTACAGCGCTCAGCTCTCACATCCGTATGTTACTACTGTGAATCCCATAGTTCTAACTATGCAGACCTTTGTTGAGAGTGTAATATTTAATTTTTTACTTTTATAATAGCCTTTCCAGACTTGCCATAGCTTTCCTCCCCAGAAGCAAACATATTTTAATTTCATGGTTGCAGTCACCATCTGCATAGACCTTGGAGCCCAGGGAAATACGATCTGTCACTGCCTCCACTTCTTCGCTATTTATTTTCCAGAACCTGAGATTGCTGTTTGCCATGATCTTTGTCTTTTTTAACACTGAGCAGCAGGCCAACTTTTGCACTCTTTTCTTTCACCCTCTTTAATAAACTCTTTAGTTCCTCCTCACTTGCAGCCATCAGAGTGGTATCTTCATCATGCAATGTTTTCTGTGTATAAATTGAATAAATAAGGTGACAATATGCAACCTCGTTGCACTCTTTTCCCGATCTTGAACCATTTGGCTGTTCCATGTTCTGATCTGATTGTGACTTCTTGATCCACATAAAGATTCCTCAGGAGGCAACTGAGATGCTCTGGTACTTCCATCTCTTTAAGATATTGTCACATTTTGTTGTGATCCACACAGTCAAGGCTTTTTTTTTTTTTCTGGAACTCTCTTGCTTTCTCTATTATCCATCAGACATTGTCAATTTGATCTCTGTGAAACCCAGGTTGTACAACTGGAAGTTCTCTGTAAATATATTGTTGAAGCTGAGCTTGCAGGATCTTAAGCATTACCTTGTTGGAATTGGAAATAAGTGCAATTATTCAATAATTGGAGGAGTCTTGGCACTGCCTTTTTTGGGGATTGGGATGTAGACTGACCTTTTTCAGCCTATTGGCCACTGTCAAATTATCCAAATGTGTTGGCTCAAGGCAAGCAACACTTTCACAGCATAATCTTGTAGGATTGTGAATAGTTCTGATGGGATTCCATCAATCAGGAGGGCTATCTATGACCCATCTCACTTCACTCTCCAAGATGTCTGGCTCCAGCTCATTGGACACACTATTAAGTTTATCAGTGCTGCTAAGATCCTTCCTGTATAAATCTTCTGTTTATTCATTATCTGATCTGCTTCTGTTAAGTCCCTATCATTGTTGCTTTTTATCATGCACACTTCCTTTGAGATCCCCAGTTTTCTTGAAGAGGTCTCTTGACTTTCTCATTATGTTTTCTTCTTATATCTCTTTACATTGCTCGTTACACAATGTCTTCTTGTCTCTTCTTGCTATCCCCTAGAATTCTGCATTCAGATGGACATTTTCCTATCTCCTATTGCTACTTTCGCTTTCCCTCTTTCAAAGCCTCATCAGACAGTCATTTTGCCTTCTTAATTTTCTTTCTTTTTTCAATATTCTTTGTTTTT
Organism: Discoglossus pictus; assembly: GCA_027410445.1. Taxonomy (NCBI): domain Eukaryota; kingdom Metazoa; phylum Chordata; class Amphibia; order Anura; family Alytidae; genus Discoglossus; species Discoglossus pictus. The sequence continues at coordinate 246,192,262 of CM050167.1, forward strand.
TTTTTTCTGGACAATATCACAAACTCTTGCTGCCCAAAGTTCTTCAGGCATTCCTCCATGTCTAGTCCCTTAAATCTATTCTATACTTCCACTGGATATTCACAGGGGATATTATTTACTAGGGACTTGGCGAAGGTGCTCATTGCGAACCTCTCCCCACTCTCTGACCCCTGTGTCTGTTTCCCCCCTCTCCCTTCCATGTGTCTGTTTCACCCTCTCTTCTTCCCCCCTCTCCCTGCCGCCCCCCTATTTCCCTCCCTGTGTCCCGTTTCCCCCTCTCTCATCCCTGTATCTCTTTCCACCCTCTCCCTCGCCTGTGTCTTTCTCCTCTCTGTCTCTGCTTAAGTCTTGTGTGCCTCGTGCTGATCGCCGTTTCTTTTATTTTCAAAGTCTTGCGGTTCTCATGAGCAACGTTACTTGTATTTTCAAAGTACTGCGTGCCTGGCATTGTTCGGCTAAGGGTTACGGGCTTCAGCCTCGCTTTGATCCTTTTTGAAAGCATTTACGTTTTTACGGCCGCCATTTTTTTCCTCGCTTAGTGGATGTTCGATCTTAATTAAGCCTTAACTTAGCTTTCAACCTCACTCATAGGCTCCCTGGCTCTCCCCCTGAGCTGTGTGTGAGTAAAGTCGCTCATTGCAGCAAAGTCGTGCGGGCCTTATTGTGCATGCGCAAGCCCGTATTATTTAACATTGCGTGACGACAACTCTTTTATATGTGATTTTACATCTGCTTGGTCAGATGATTTCCCCTCTTTTCTTCAGTTTAATTCTGAACTTTGCATTAAGAAGCTCATAGTCTGAGCCGCAATCAGCTCCATGTCTTGTTTTTGCTGACTGTATAGAGCTCCTCCATCTTTCGCTGCAAAGTATATAGTCAATCTGATTTCTATATTGTCCATCTGGTGATGTCCATGTGAAGTCGTCTCTGAGGCTGTTGGAAGAGGTTGTTTGCTATGACCAGAGAATTTTCCTGACAGCATTCTACTAATCTCTGATGTACTTCATTTTGTACATCTCAGCCAAACTTGCCTGTTATTCCAGGTAACTTTTGGTTTCTTACTTCAGCATTCCAGTCTCCTATAATGAGAGTAACATCTTTTCTTGGTGTTATTTCTATCATGTGTTTGACATATATAAATTCCAATTCATGGAGACCTTAAAGATACAATTTTATAAAATTTTTCCCCCCGTTAATGCAAGGGATATATGTGTGTCGGTCAAACTGTAGTTAAGTAACCACAATTTTACAAATTTATATTTATTAATTTCCTGTTTGTCTTGTCTATTGCATCAAATATTTTGGCTAGCAAGGAACATGGTGTTTATCAAGCACTGCAGAATAATTTCTTCTATTTGTTCAATATTAGAGCGAGGGAACAAATTCATATTGCCTCAAACAACTAGTAATATATTTATATTTGACATACATCTGAGTTACACAAGTTCAAATGGTGCATATTCCCATGTTTAAAAAAATGACTACTATTTCATTACTATTAGTGTCAGGTCTCCAGTTTCCCATATATGGCTCCCACTGTGTGCTGATTTGTTTTATTACAGTAAGACCCAGTCTGTTGCATTGGTTCTGTACTATAGAGGCTATTGTTTAATGCCTGGAGATAACAATGCAAATATGGCCAATCCGCATTAATGATGAAACTAATCAATTTGCTGTGGTTTGCCATAGTTATTCAGCTTGTATCTCTGCTCTCTTTTCAAATGTATTGTGTACTTGACCTAGCCTGTATATGTCTCCACTCCAACTTCCATCCACTTTCCAACTTTGCTGTTTCACTCTGTTCTTAACTGGGTACGTGGTACTGACCTGTTTCACTATGCTCCTATTTCCTAACTGTTATTGCCTGTTATTGTGCATGTCGGTGACTATGTTTTTGCCAAATAGGCATGCATGCATCTGTTTGTCAGTTGTCCCAAGCCAGTTTATTTGTATGACATTGGTAGTATATAATAAAATACTGTGGTGATGTCTTTGGGTTTATTCTTGTGACCTCTCTCTATAATATAATTTATTTGGACCCACTAATTCTGTTGTTGTTGTCAATATATAGAATATTTCCAACCTTTACAATATATGTAAATTTAAATAGTACAATGACTGATTACTCCATCTGTGCTTGTAGTCCCCTACTATCTGATTGCCTATGCTTTTGTGGCAGATTACCTGGATGGTATAGAAGTGGGCTCACTGAAACATTGCCATTTATTCACTCACTCCCCTAACAGACCAGGATATATATATTTAAGTCAACCAAACAAAATCTGTTCTGTTTCTTCCTCTGTCTCTAACTATAAACTAGTATCCCTCTAGAGCTTTATAAATAAATTGTAAGAAATAAGAGACAAAATAAGCTTTTCTCAGTTACAACAATAACGAATATTCAAAATAACAACATTATATATTTTTAAGCTATACACTCAAATGCACTGTTAAGTTTATCACTGTAAGGGAAATAAAAATCTAAGAATAAACAGAGAAATAAAACCAATAACATGTCATTGAATAAGCTACTAAAAAATCCTGTGGAAAGGCTACTTTGCATTACTGGTCTGCTTTACCTCCATTTCTGCAGAGTAAACTATAAGATAGACTTGTCCTCTGATATCTTGGTTCTTTGACCTTAGAATTTACTCAACTACAAAGAAGGGTGAGCATGTGTGTGGGAGTGAGTAGTGGGAAAGTCTGCAAATTAGCATCAAAGACCTAGTGCTAGGTTTATTGGGACCTTTATGACTGCTCCTTTCATTATTTACACTGCTCTTGATTCCAAGAGATCTCATTAACAGTGTAATAACTGTAAAAATATTTTAAAGAGCTCTTAAAATTTCAAGGCAGAAATAACATGATATGAAGCAGATTCGTAAACATGCAGCCATGAATTCACAGTATAGTCACTCTTTTTGTCCAAATGGCATAGGTATATATACATAAAATGCAATAGTTTTTAATGAATGTATATAAAGAAAAATTCACCTCTGTGTGCTTGTAGATTGGAGAGGTGTTGTAAAATATAATGAGAAAATTGCTTCTGGTAATTGCCAGGACTGATTGTAAAATGACTTAAAAAATTCATATGGCATATTTACCTGGTATAATAAAGAAAAGCATAGCGGAAACGTTCACTATATGTGGGTTAGTATTTTTGTGTCCTGAAAATTATGTTGATATTTGCAGTTACATAGAATGCAGGTAATAAAGTGACTCAAAGAGGGGGAATCTATTAATTTACCTATTGCATAATTGGGTCGATGGACTTCAAAATATCACTTTATATTATTTACTACGTTCATTGTCAGTGTATTAAAGGTAAAATTCTAGGATTTGAAGATGCTACATATTATTCTCCTTATTCTTCAGTATTATAACCAGTTATATTAAATTATTTACAGTAATGAATAATAAATTGCTTAACCCAACTGAGTATTTATCATTACTTTCTCCTGCTGATTTTATGAATGTACTTAACCATTCCCAATTTCAGTCCGATATCAGTATCTGCACCTCTTTCTCCAGAAAAAAACACTATCAACTGATTCTAAATGGGAGGTTACGGTCTTGCTTAATTGTTTATGTTCCCGCCTTGAACTGCTACAAACCAGTGCATGGTTTACAGAGTCAGCTTTGTGCTAGTAACTTGCGGGCTTGAGCAATTGAATAGGTGCAGAATCGGAGACGAACGGGAGCATGCAACACACCCGCAGACATGCAGCATACATTGCACCAGTTGGGGCTTGGAATTTAATGGGGTCCTATGTATGGGAGTTTTTGGGCTAGTGTCCTGATTGGAGATATGCTGTCCTGGATAGATTAATTAATATAGTGTTTTAAATATTTGGATGCTTTGAGAGACCGTCTGTTGCTGCTTGGAAGCGAGATGCGCAAGGAATTCTGTATGCGGGGAAGATTAGAGGATATAAGAGAAGGTGCAGGTCAGAGGAGTAAATGTGGGGGAGTATTTCCAAGTGAGGGCTCAGAAACTTGTCATACAGAGGATAGTTTGCCTTAAAGGTGAAGACTAGTGGTCAATTCTGCAGCTGAATAGAAGCCAGTATATAGATTTTGAGAGCAGTAGCAGTGAGTTAGGATGAGTGTTGATTACAGAGGGTAGAAGTGGATAAGATGGGTGTTGATTAGGAGCGTAGGATACAGGGGATGATTAAGATGATTGAGTAATGTTAGAAAGAACTGGCTATTTTCTAGCTCCATGTAAGTGGAGCTGTCAGTTTGTGAAGAGACCCATTGGATACTTTTACCTGCACCACAAGAGGTGCTTTTGCTTGTTTTCTCTGCGTTCCTATATGAGATTCCAGTGTTGAAGAAATGGAACAGGAAACTTAGACTTAAGGACATTGTAGTCTATTACAATAAGTGATGTAATTATGTTATAATTTAGGAGTGCACTACTAATATTTCTTGTAACAATGGAGGACCTCATACTTATTTTACTGTTTATTTCACAAAGTTAGTGTCTAATTTCCTGTGGGATAATGCATTTTAATAATGTTTTCAGTAACAAAATTGATAAAAGTATAAATAATATGTTTTATTGTAAAACAAGGACTGATTCCATCTTACTAACGTTCAGTGCATATGTTACTTGTTTGTATTTGGAACTTATTTAGTTTTTGTGCGTTCACCACTATTAAAATGAGCTCATAAACCTTTTCCCTTTTTCTAGGATAACTCCTTCATAATTGTATTAACAATTGAGAGAGTAAGCAGTATATAAACTTGTATATACCTAGGTATCTTCACAACATTGTCCCTAGTCAGGGTAGTTTTAATGCAGAATATATTGGTAATTTTGTATTTTTTTTAACAAATGCTCAATATTTTAAAGATGCACGGAATACAACAATGATACATTTGAAACATTATTGTGCATAAAATTAATCTATATTTAAAAAAAATGTATATTACAGAAAAATTATATTTGTCATTCATGATAGTAGTTCTGGGTGGTCCATACCCCTTTAAGTTAACCTAAAAACTTAACTTAATTGGTCAAACTGTTTATTTTAAATTAGATATGAAGTTCTGTTATCTGTGACTACTCAAACTTTTGTTCTAAAAGCATGAGAGGAAATTGACCTGAAAGCTTACATTTTGAAACTGACAAGTTAACAAAGCTCATCTTCCACATTTCAATTTTGGTGGTTTGCTGCTGAAACTGAATACGTAGGGATGAGGTGTAATGTCCGTGAGATTATATGCTAAATGTAAATTTCATCCCAATTTGCAGTTATAATCCTTCATTTATGCTCATAGCACCAGTGTCATCAAAACATAACCCCATTTATTTTATCCATACTGTATGTACACTGGGGAGATTTGTCCTGAAGCGTGATGTTCGAATTTAGCACATATGTCCCATTGGACATTGGAATGGAGATATAATCTTAAAGACTTCAAGTTTTAGTACACATGACCCTAGTCACTCATGTTATACTATGGTGATGGGCTGACTATACCAAAATGTATCTGACAGCACAAATTTGTTTATAATTCAGAGCTAAATCAACTCATATATTTCATTGTAATCTCATAAATTTTCTGAGTGATATTGTTCATATCAACTTAATTATACATGTTCAATTTATTTTTACTAATATGCTGCCACCTTAGATTCCCCTAATGTGTAAAAATATACCTTGTAATGTAGCTTGCAAGACTTACGGTTATTAAATTGGCCTCTTAAACCAATGACTTGCGGTGTAGGAGCTAGAAAACCCTACAGGACGTGAGAATTTGAATTGCGAGCTTGCAAATCCTTTCATCTGTCAAGCACGGAACTGATACGTTCCAATTGCGCTATTGAATTGGATCAAAATCACTGGCGTTCAACGCTGTAACTCGCAAATGCCAATGCGTGCTAGAGAGGACCCGCAAGGGGGGTAAAGTACAATCCGTAGCACTGTAAATGCAAATATACACACACTACTGTACTTTTATGAACAGGGAAAGTGATGATAGGTCTTGGAATTAATAGCACAACATTCTCAAGCTCGCAAATTGGCCTGAAAAAATTCTTTATTTCATGTTTATTTTCTGTGTTATATCGATCCCGGCAATCAATGTGTTAATACATGTAATGGAACTCGCATGTAATGGAATATCATATTTACGGCTTTATCAGTATTACACCACATCTGGAATGTGCGACCGATTGTAACTCGTAATTAAAGCCCGTAAGACTTTGAAATCCCTCCTGTATTTTTCAGTGACGTAATTCCGATGACCTTTTTCCATTGGCTCCATCTAAACTCGTAACTATGAGTTTGACTAATTGATTCACGGCCGCACATCCAATGAGTTAAAAGGGTGTACGCGTTTGCCTCTCAAGCCCGTAACTCGAAGCATGTTATGACTTAATAGCACCGTAAATCCACAACATTTCAAGCTTGCAGCCGTTGCGGGTCTCACGTTGCACAAACGAGCTTCAAATCTAATGTGGCTACTGGTTAGTAATTGTTATTGTTTATTGATTAACTGACAACTATGTGTGTGTGTTTGTTTAAGGACTGCAAGCTACATTCACTAATATGTATAACATAACATAGGGATTGATGAGTTCTAACCTCACTAGTGAGAAAGCCCTCACCTTAGTAACTGTATCCATGTAAATTCAGTCTAATTGAGGTCTTGATTTAAATTACCTGTATATTGATTTTGGCTTTTTTGGCTTTACCTGTCTTCCCTCATTATCTGTGTGCTCCAAATATTTACAGGAAACTTAAACCTAGATGCAGTCAGATTTCATGCACTGAAGCTTTAATCCTTGAATCATCACTGCTGCAAAAATACATATCGCCTGCTGAACTGAATCTAAATGGAAGCTCTTATTAGCCATATCCTTAGAAATCCAGGGATTAGCTTTAATTCCAATCTGACTTTTGATGTGTATAATAACTTCATTTTTCCTCTGCATCAAGTAAACATTTCCTATGTGTGAGTTTTTGTGATATTAGTAAACTCATATCAAAGGATTGAGATTGTTACTTCCTTGGCTCCCTTTTCTAATGGTTTTTGTGTGATGTAAAGTCACCACATTCTGTATAATATTTCAATAAATTCCATGCCTGGCCAATTTATTTCTGAGCAAACATAAGAAAGCTAAAGTATTTAATTTTATTAACTGTACACTTTATCTTGCATTAAAATAAATTCATTAATAATCCAACTAACTGGATTATAAATGTACATTAATTTCATATCCAGAGTTTTATTTAAAAAAAAGTCAGTTTGCAGCTGGAAGGAATAAAGGACCACACAATATGAAAATGAGGTTGTACAGAGTGAGATAATTCAAATCTGAATGTTTTACACATTCATACAGTTGAAATCTTCCATTAATATGTCTAATGTAGCACTGATCAATTCAGTGTATCTAGTGAGGTTGTCATTTATCACATCTATAGTTCTAATTTAACATTTCACTTAAGGGATGTTTAAACAATTTGACAAAAGGTCTAACCAAAATGAAAGTAGAAATGATAAGCTATTTTGCCTTGCTTATATAAATGTAAAATGTAAATGTCAAGCTTCTCTCGGACAGGAAGGCTTTTAGGACAGAAGGTTTGGATATCAAGAGATAAAGGAAGTTCAGTGGAAATTGCAGTTAAATGGTAATACAGTGACCTATTTATTTCACTTTTTTGTTTCCCAATAAACTTAGTTAAACATTTTGTACCTTTTTATTAATTGTTCAAAATCTAAAATATAAATTACTGCAATATATCTACTAAAATAATAAACTGCTATCCTTATTAAATATTGTTAATATACTTTTAAATGAATTAAAGATATTGAATATATTATTAATATTATCAGAATATTTTCCTCTCAGATCTGCATTAATGTGCAGTAGCAGATATGATATAACACATGTTATCTCAAACATTGTAGCATTAAAAGTAGCTATGGTAGTTTACTTAGGCCCTCATTCAATTGCAATTTGGCCAATTGAATAGGGCTCTAAATAAGCACATAGCATATTTAAAAAAAAATAATTTTTTTGTTAGTGAAAACCTTGCTTTCGGATAGATGCTTACTAACTAAAAACTTATTTAAAAAAATATGTTATGTGCTTATTTAGGGCCCTATTCAATCAGCCAAAGTGGAATTGAATGAGGGCCATAGTAAGCATCTTGGAAATGTTATATTTCAAAAAGCTTCAAGGAATACAAATATATTGTTGACACACCCCTCTCTTCTTATTGGTCACTTCAAATTCGACTTTCTTTAACATTCAGGTCTTTACACTAGTGCAGGGGACGCTAACCTTTCAGATATAAAGAGCCAAAACATTTCTGGGAACATCATTAAACCATCCTAAGGGTTAATTAAGACAAACTGTTTAGGTAAATTGAAGGGAAAGGGAGAGAGAGAAGGAGAGGGAGGGAGAGAATTTTGAGTTGCGCATGTGCACTGCGCATTGCAAAGCTCGCATTGTGCGGAGAAGGGAGAGGGAGGAAGAGAGAAGGAGAGGAAGGGAGAGGGAGGAAGAGAGAAGGAGAGGAAGGGAGACAGAGGGCGAATGAAAAGGAGAGGGAGGGAGAGAGAAGAAGGGGGGGAGAGCGAGAGAGAGAGAAGGAGAGAGAGATGGCACACAGAGAGAGGGAGAGGGCACAGAGAGAGTGGGTACACAGAGAGAGAGAAGAGAGAAGACACAATTTTTAAGACAATATTATGCCATCATTTTTGACGGGCAAGTGACTAGTAAAATATATACAATGAAACATTATTGCTAATTAGATTCACAGATATCATTGGACTGGATCATACTGGCTGAAGCTGTTTTTCGTAAGGCTTCCTACATCTTTTAATGCTGGCAAATCATCCCTTCCTCCTCCAGTTTAGGATGAAGAAAGAACCATATATATCTCTGTACTGAACCAGGTTGGCCCCCTAGCTATAGATTGCAGAGTCCTTCGTTAGAGTGTTCCAACATGATGGATGAGAATCTCTCAAAATTACCCTTAAATGTTCATTGAAAGCATTTTTTCTTTATTGCATTTTTAAGTGGGTACTTTTTTTCATATTAAGCTCTGTGCATTTGATTTTATTTTCAATGAAGTTTAAAAAAAAGTTTTTTCTTAATTTTTTTCATGCAAAACACAACTTTGGTGAAGTTTAAAGAATACTTTTTTTAAATAAATGAAAAAAAGAATTGTATTTGATTCAACCTGTATTTCATCCCAGAGGCTGAAAATGTTATACTTTTATCAATTAATCAGAATTGATGAGCTATATAACATTTTGTAATAGAAGAATGAAATGTAACAAGTTTTGAAAGCTCTGCCAACATTACACTGCTTTAGAAGTGTGATATGAGTCTAAGGACAATTATACCCCATTGAAAAGAATATTTCTTGGTTTACTGTTTAATTTGATTTAATTTTAGTCCTTTTGCTTTCCTGTGAAGGACATCACAGATACAGGTATCACAGCAACAGTACTTGATGTTAATGTAAAACTGGTGGAAAAATAAGCATTCTTTATGAGACAACACCTGTCTTTATGAAACAACACCTGTAAGAAGTTATCTAACCTGCGTTCTAGAGTTAAATCAACATGATAGTTATTACTATTATTGTTACACTTTAATTGTAGAGGCCCAGCAGATTTAGTAGCACCAGAGGTGCAATAAGCACATGGATAACATTTGTACATGGTAGCGCGACCACAGCAAGCTCGTCATCAGCGCGCTCTGACAACTGCACGCCAGACAAGAGCGTGCCCGGTGGTACCCCGACATTAGCGTGCTCGACAACAGCGAGCCGACAACTGCGCGCCACCCTGCATCCCATCACCTGCACCCATCACCTCTACTGCACCCCATTATCTCCTCCATACTGCACCCCATCCCCTGCACCCAACTGAATCCAATCACCTCCCCCCTGCAACACCCCATCCATGTACAGATAATATAGAGCGGGAGTTTAGTGCAGGGGAGAGAGAAAGGGGGGATGGAGTGAGGAGACAGAGAGAGGGGTTGGGGTGACGGAGTCACACAGAGTGGGATGGGGTGCAGGAGTCACACAGGGAATAGATGGGTTGTGGGTGTCACACTGGGAGGATAGGGGGCAGTGGTCACACACAGAAGGATGGGATGTTGCATGGGGGAGGTGATTGCATTCAGTATGTAGTAGATGATGGGCTGCAGTAGGGCGCAGAATGGGAGAGTTGATGAAGTGCAGTGGAGGTGATAGGTGCAGGTGATGGGCTGCAGGGTGGGGCGCAGTTGTCTGGCGCGCAGTTGTCGGCGCGCGCAATTGTTGGCGCGCTGATGACGGTGTGCGCAATTGTTGCCGCGCTGTTGTCGAACGCGCTAAGGACAGGGTGACATTGTACACACAATTGAAAACCGTAAAAGTAAGACAAGACAGCACATTTATAAATTATACTTCGGTACAGAAAGAGATGAGGGCCCTGCTGTCATAAGACCTTACAATGTTAGAGTTTAAATGGTTTCATAGAAAAGTCTCTTGATAAATATATTCTTAATTTTTTTTATACATTGATTAAGGGAAAGAGGAGAGGAATAAAAGGACAGAAGCCTAAGGGGAGTAAAATGATAAAATGATAAAGCCTAAGTGCCAAGAAAAATGTAGAATTTTATTATTTACTTTTGAATTTTGTGTTACCAGAAGGCGGGTAATTACATAAAATAGAAATGGGTGTTGAGAAAGGGGGGGGGGGGGGGTACTGGCTTAAACATAGCACAATGGATACTGAATAAGCAACATATATTTATGTTTTCTCCATCAAAGGACACAGTTTAACAAACATAATAATTTAAAGTTAGGTGGTTTAGCTAGACCTCTGCAAGGGTACATTTGGGAGACACCCCATATGTTTTTTTTTTTTACAATTTATGATATAGAGATACTAACCAATGAGACCATTTGTAAAACAGTATTCCATAATGTTCCCTATTATCTTTCTAGAGTATCTGATTTGTTAATGAGCGCAAAGTATATTTATAAATGTACTGTCTTGTCTTACTGATAGAGACAGCTTCTTCCAGTTGGAAGCTATGTGTGGTATCACTATTGCAATGAAGATGAATGTGAGTTTACATATGTTAGATGAAATGGCAATTGAAGTCTGTCCTCAGAGACAGAGTTTTTGTGTTCGGTGGGATTGCTCATTAACAATTTGTGACATCAAGCATAATTTTTTATATTCTGGATATTCCTGGACTGGTCCACATCTCAAGGCATCCCCTAAAATAATTTGGAGGGCTGTTTGGGTACCACTTTGGGTTTTCAGCATATTATTTGTAGCGTTTTAGAATTTTTTTTAGTGCTTGTTATTCGAACAGGGTGTCTCATGTTCAGTCTGAAATTTAAAAAAAAAAAAAAATTGCCTATTGTAATTTAAGTTTTGGGAAGAATTCTGATGGTGCTAAGGTTAAGGAGTAAAAAAAAATTATAATTATGCTTTTCTGTCTGTAAGGATTTTGGAGATATTCCTTTTCAAATCGATAACATGAAGTATCCCTGAATTGAGATTCGAAATTGTTGTAAAGTGTTTGACTTGATGATAACAGAATAGTTCTGTCTCAGGGGATTATAAAGCCTCTCACGGCTCAGGGAAGGATTTTAAGCCATTAACTCTGAAACAGTCACGGATTATGGTTATCCCATTATATTTCATATGGCCAAAGCAGTATTACTTAAGTCAGGAGGGAATTGAGTGCTATATGTGATGAGGGTCATCGATAAATTGGTTGGTGTGGGGTTAAGTGAGTTTTAGTGCAAGAATCTATATTTGGTATACATAATAAATGTGTGAGGGAGATTGGGTAGTCCATGTGTTCTTCTGTTTTCATCCATTTTGATCTTTTAGATTCGTTGTCCAAGGCAAATATTTGAAAAAAATTGAGCTACCTGATAATACTTATATCATTTTATGAGAATCATTTTATATAATTAATTTTTTTGTGAAATTTGGATTGGCAGAGACCTGTAAAAATATTGTAGTTTACAAAGGAAATCCATTTTGTTTGTGGAAATCCATCCAACCCAGGAGATATATAATTGTTCCCATGCAGTTATATGCCTTTTCATTTTATGGAGAAGTGCAGGTAAATTAACTTTATACATGTGGGTTCATTTATCGGAATATTTACTCCTAGAAACTTTATTCGGTCTTTATTCCACTGAATTTAGAACTTTATTTTAAAAAGTTTAACTGTATGAGGGGTGATAAGTTCATGACTTCTGGTTTTCAGCATTTTACCTTCCATGCCAAAATGTATGCTTATTTTCAATGATCAATGTACTGCACCAACAACAGGAACTAGATGTTTTATTAGAGAATGATCATTAACATAATCCCTATTCAATGATTTCTCAAACAATATTGAATATTGAACTTTAATAAAATAGCTTCTTGCCTCCACCCCTATGTGGTCTTCTAGCATATCTAGCATACTAAGTGCACTTCTTTAATAGAGCAGTTTTGGTAACACTGCAAGCAAGTATTTCCCTAAAACAGGACCACAGAGTAAATCAAATCTATGTGTCTAAAGAAAGAAAATCTATGTGACTACTAAAGCTTTTCAAAACTAAATCTATAAAGACTTCTTCATAAAAGCTATGTTATTACAACAAAACCTCTTCACAATCTTACTTTAATAGGACTGTTTACTCTGAATCTGAGAAAAAGAACTGAAGATAGATTTTGTAATGACAAACAAACCTTTTGTAAATGTGAAGTTAACAACAACAGATCTTGTTGAATTCCCTCTGCTTATTTGTCGTTATGAAAGAGCATCCAGACAGCATCTTTGTTTCAAATTTATCTTGCATTATTATAAACATTTCAGACTTATTGTTTATAAGCAGAAAATAATGTAATATATTAACTTTTGTGTAAATGCTATTTCCAGTGTGGTTAGTTTAAATTAAACTAATTCGCATTATGGGAAAACATAACAGAAGATGTTTACTTGTAAGCTATATCGATGTAGTGACACCATCCAAGATGACTTACAGAATTACTCATTTATATAGAGTAAATAGTCTAAAAAAAGGAGTATATTCATTCTTGAGCAGCCTGAAATCTCAGCTGTGTGATAAATCATATGTTTCTTGATATGTTTTGTACCATGTCATTATAATACAGTATGGAATACCTAATGTTACAATAATTGTAGAAATTAGTGATCAGGCCCTCTTCAGAACTATACAAGGAAATTGTTATGTATTTTTTATAATGTGTTTTTTCTATTGACATCGCATTCAAAATGTATTACAATCTAGAGATCTTAATGCAAACTTTAAATAAAATGTAGTAGTAGTTTGGGATGAGAAACTCCTCCCTCACTCTTTCCCGTGGCCATTTGTTCTCTTGCACATGGAGGTTATGATGTTATCAGTTAATGAGTGAGATGTGAATGAGGCTCAATATTTTTCAGGTAGATACAATGGACTGATTACATGGCCCTGTTGTTAAGGATTGATGCAAATTATTGACATACCTTACGACTAATTACATTGCTTTATTTAATGTTCACCTAAGAGGTATGGACCTCTTCATTCCAAACAGATGGATTTTATTTAATCTTCGTTGTAACATTATTATTATTTCACAGTAACATAGATTTTTCAGAGTTTTCACCACAGCAGTTGAGAAATAACATTTAATAATTCCTTTATACAGATAGCCTTTTGAACAATCACTTAACATAAAGGAATTTTGAACACAACTGTTTATTTTTCATACATCTAAAAAAAAGCATATTTTATACATTTTTTTAAATAAAAACATTAAGCAAAACCTGTTTAAATTTATTGAACCTAACAGGAAATACTGAGAGCATATTTTAGTCTGTAGTTCTCAATTCAATTTCAAGCCCTCAAGAACAGTTAAAGATCTGAATAGTGATTCAGGTCAGATATCTTCATTTGGGAAAAAAGTAAGTTTAACACATTATCAAACAGATTTTGAAAACTAGTCTTGGTACAACAGGGAAAATAATTCCAATCCTATTTCAAATGTTGTTCATTCACAAAGCCACCAAACAGAGGGAATTAATGATATGCTAATATTTCTTTTTCAGTTCACAATTTGTTTAATGACACAATGGTAGCCATAAATTGTGTTTATACTTCTATCTGTGCCTTATCTTCTTTGATAAGACCTACGATTCACAAGTTGAATATTACTTACACAGTTTAGCTATTTGGGAATCAGTCTGAAATAACATCACAGCCAGAATGTAAAGATAGTTAGATTCATACTGTTATTTTGCTTCAGTTTATGAGTCTGCTCAGTGTCAACATAAACTTTGTCCTGATGTTGTTTGGCTATTGTTTTGCATTACTTCAAGTTTGCTGAGAATTTTATTACCTTCAACAATCTCAATAGTCAGTCTGTTTCTTTGGCTATTTTATGACTTCTCCCATTGATCACTGGTAAAGGTGATCTGCTTTCCTTCAGTGTAAACATTTTGAACATTATCTCCTTGTTTTATGATTATGCACTCCTTCAGATATTTAACCTAGGTTGGGAGAAAATTTATAGTCCAGGTCAACTCTATGGATTTTTTGAATTTACAACATCTCAAATACTTCAGAAATTCCCATATAACCACATAGTGGAAACACTTTGATGGACGGATTCACTAACATGACTTCAGAGAACCTTAATAAATATGGCCTAGTGTGACAAAAACAGAACCATGTTGTGTGTGAAAACACAGATTTATATGCGTTTTCCCCCTCTTCATCTGCTTTCATGAAGTGCTTTGGGATTATAGACTGTACAGGCTAAAATTATTATAACTGTATTGTTATAGAAATATAATACACAACATCAAATGACTTGTTGTGAACAAGGAGATAATTCAGTATAACACAGATGGTTTGAAGCATACTCTTTTTTGTCACTTATTGCATTATATTGTACTACCAATGTTTTACTATACCCCAGCTCTACAGTATATGTTGTCACTATATAAATAATAAAAAAAAAAGATTTTATCTCAATGTAACATAGAACTATAATGTGATATAGAACTCCATTAAACGGAAAGAATATAAAAATAAGGATACTGCAGAAATAAAGAGAATAAACTTTATGTCATCAGTTCGCAACATTCAGTGTCTGGAAAGGGCAAATATGTCTGGTTTTGCAGCACAGCAGTATTTTAGCTGTTCCCCATTATCTTTGCAAGCCTTTACCATGTTTCAAATGCACTATATGTAACAGACGGTAAATCTGCTCTACAAGTTTTCCATTGCAATGATGGTGTAGTGTTTATTCCCATAATTTAAGTCCTATGATCAAGTCCTAAAGGCATGGATTTTTTCCCCCATAATTCAACCTGTAAATTCACTGCATAAATCCCAGATAATATCATCCACAAATGCATATTACCTTCTAATATTTGCAATATGCCCCATAATACATAATGCAATAGAAAGTATTTTATCTTTAAGTTCATATTATAATACTATTTAAGGGCATGAGGACAGTATAATTATTTCTATCACTGTGAAGCTTTGTGAATGTAACCCCATTTTCTGCAAGTTTCCACTGCCTCAAAAATGGCAGAATCTCATATTTCAAAACAGTGAAAAGAAGTGATATGAGTGAACAGAGTAGTACAAATAAGCAAGATATTTGAAGGACCAGTTAATTTAGCACAACTTGGAACACACCACTGTAATGTACTCCTGAAAATATGCTGAAAAACGTTTAGAATTTTGTAAATATGTGCCTTTTTTACAGCAAAACATCCTAAATGAAGTTCTGTTTACATGATAATTAGGCAAGAGCCCCAGGCAGACTGACAGCAAGAGGTGTGCAGAGAGCAGATCAAAAAGAAGGTTAACCCTTTCCAAATTCATCTGTGCAGGGAAATGACTGCTAGAAACTCACAAATATGTTATTTCTGGGTTAACAGATGGCTGATTACATTCCTGAAAGAGACTAAAACCATTATTCTTGCTCTTCACGGAACTTGGAAGGGCCGTTGTCGCCAGATGCTGTAAATCATGGGCAGTCAGCAGTGAGTCTCTAAGCAAACCAAAGACTGCAAATGTTTAACTGTTCTTAGTTTAATTAAAAAAAATAATCTAAAAATAACTTGATATTTCATCTTCAACAAGTTAAGAAAGTTAAAGCATTTCAGAAAATATTACATTTTATATTAAACTTCAATTTTGTTTTAATTTAAATAGAAAACATTTCATTTTCATGACCAAAATTCAAATCTTCCTGTTTGCACTGATCTATATAGTATGTTTATGTTAATATTAGAATAAATTATGTTTCTCTTAATTTAGTATCTGGAAAAGCATAGGCCGGCATTTATATCGATTTAATACTGTAATATAAGTAATTGAAAGTATGCATCAATTGAAACTATTCAATTAATTGTCCAAGATGTGTAAATATTTATTTTTCCACTCCAGAAAGATCGATAGATCTAATCGATTACAGAGTTACTTAGTTTCACACCATAAAATTCTTCTATACTAGTTAGATTTAGATTGAAAAGACAAATAGTCTTTGGCTGATAAATTACTGACATCTAAAGCAAACAAAGAAACTTAATTTATTTTACCTCAAATAGCCGGTTTAGTTTTTTTAAATGTCACATGCTCTAAAAAAAACTTTGTGAAACTTGTCAATTTCGTATAATGTGCTAAATGTGTTCTCATCAGTATGAGCTCAATGAAAAGCTTAAAACTGGAGTCTCACATTTTTGAAATCCTTTATAATTGTATTCCAGAGAGAACACCTCCACAAACTCTTAGTTATTTAATTGCTTGCAGATCTGATAATAATTGTATTTAAGTTTACTTTGTATCCATGAACAAGAGAAGGGAATAATCTTTAAAATTTTAAACTTTTTTTTAATTCATTTTAGTTTTACAGCAGCATACATTTTGACAATGGTGTGCGATTTGCATTGGCAGTTTTCAAAGATAATGTTAGACACATAGGCCCTCATTCAATTGCAATTTGCCCAATTGAATAGGGGTCTAAATAAGCACATAACAAATTTTTATTAAAGAAGTTTTTAGCTAGAAAAAATGTATCCAAAAGCAAGATTTTCACTAACTAAAAACGTATTTAAAAAAATATGTTATGTGCTTATTTAGACCCCTATTCAATTGGCCAAATCGCAATTGAATGAGGCCCTAACAGCCCTATTAAATTGCGATTCAGTAAATTTAAAAGGGCATGGCATATTTTTTAGTGAACTTCTATCCAAAAGCAAGGTCTTCACTAACTAAAAACTTCTGTAAAAAAAATATGCCATGTGCTTAAATAGAGCCCTTTTAAATTTACCGAATCGCAATTTAATAAGGCTGTGTATCTGGTCTTAATGTAAAGTAATTATGACATCACTTTTGGACTGACAACTCAGAGAGGTGCACAGTAAGTATCTATTTGATAATGAGTTTCACAGAACCTGCAAAACAACTATAGGATTTTGTATTATCTGACAGAAAAGAAACAATGTTTCTATTAAACAATGAGCAAGTGTTTTGTAGATATGACAATTAACACATATATTTACATAATTAGATTTGTGTGTCTTTTCCTGATGGAAAGTCCTGGTTTGAAATGAATTGATCATTCATCCCACAGACAACATACATATGCTAGTTATATGTGCTCTTAACTTGTAATATTTTGTAGTGTGGGTAAAATTATTGATTTTGCAGTTGACAGTTCTTAGGCCCTTGAATATACATATGGTTTTGTAAGTTCTTGTTTTCTCAAGTTGTCTTATCAAAAAATCAATAAAGATATGCTGAGAGAGGGCCTGTGCAAATCTATACGCACACATAAAGATACTCGACAAGATAAGGATGTAAAAATGCTGCTTTGGTTCCCCAGTAATAGGAAAATGGTCATATTGGAGAGTTGCTAATCCATGTAATATATCTCATTTTCAACATTGGAAATTCTCGCTTATCTATAAAATAGTTTACTTATATTCTTCTGTGTCTGTATCATATTTCAGTAATATTTTCATTAATTGACTATTATATCCTGTCCTTCTGTACTTTTTCCTTTTAAAGCATAACTTGAGATTTTATAGATAAGTTCTTATAGTCAACAGGTTAACATTTTTTTTAATATTACCCAATTAAATTGTTTTATTTCAAAGTTTGATTTTCTGTGAAATATTTCACCTAATTTGTGCACATTAGTTGATTGCTATAAATAGAGCTTCCGAAAATAAATACCAAGCTAAAACAAAAACTAATGAATGAATCATGTAATGTAAAAAAGCACATAATGTAATATGGTCCAATATTGCCATTAAGAGGTCTGTCTATCTGTCTAACTATCTATCTATCTATCTATCTATCTATCTATCTATCTATCTATCTATCTATCTATCTATCTATCTATCTATCTATCTATCACTCTTTTTAATAAGCAAATACAGGTATTAAAGTAAATTGAATAAATTAAATACATTGAATAAAATAGCAAGTGCACATATTTACACCCCTGTGATGCAGAATTTGGAGGGCACACTTTAGGAAAGTTGGTGCCCGGCTGCTTAGCTCATTACGTACAGTCACTGTTCACAGAACAGGCACAGACGTCTCTAGGTACAATAATGTATGTGTTGATTCATCTCAAGTGTACAGCATAAGCAGAGTGATAAGGGGATAAATAAACAATTTATTTACATTTGAAGTGGATATATTGTGGATGTTTTGTACTTAATCCTGTCAACAAGTATATATCACTCTGTCGGCTTACTTGATTTGTGGCATTTAGAAGTTTGTCTCCTAAAAAATGATTGAATGTAATATCTGTAGAAGATATTACCTCTTCTAAATTTTTCGGTATCAAAAGTGCCATTATAAAGCCAAATTATAAATTAATGGTGATTTGTTTTGGATATTTATCCATTGAATGTCTTCAGCTGGAAGGATCTAATTGCTCCTTACATATTTTATTTACTATATGGGGTATAGTTTCAATAATTTTAATGTGGCTATGGGGAAATCATATTACTTATGCATAATTCTCAAAGTATAGAGGAAGTATGTATTATGCTTAACCTGACTTCAATGTGTACATGAATTACTAAATGAAAGGAAGAAAAATAAGAAATATGGTAAAACATTGACATCCATGTCATACTTATCATTTACAATGTAATAAGGTAATAAATATTTTTGTTATAATATTTTACTTTTTTATTTTTGACATAAACATACCATTTTTATTACCTGCCACCAGTCCCTCAAAATGAGGGTATACATTTAAGACTAAATTATATGTGTTATATATTTACTAGCGACTTGCCCGTCAAAAATGACGGGGCAATAAAATTTGAAGGCATGGGAATGCTGTTTGACACATAATTTAAACCATTTTGTACTGTGAGAACTTTCAGCGCTCATTGTGAGACTTGCACTGAGCGCCTTTGGCGCACATCGCATGCCTCGCAATGAGTGCCTTTGGCGCTCATTGCGAGCCTCTCCTATCGTGTACTTTTAGTCCTCTGAGAGAGAGATATATTTCTATGTATATGTAATTAAGTAATAATGACTAATTTCTTAAATCAATTAATATATTTCAATTATTTATAATATATATATGCAGCGAGCAATAGGCAGTAGAGCTAACAATCTGTTTGTATTTTGCGTCTGCATAGAATATACATTGTGAGTGTTGGTGCCCTGCTTATAAAGTGTAATGAATGTTTGAAGTGTGCATTCTAAATAGGCTGCGTGCGCGAGGTAAAGCCGTTGGTTTATTGTGTAAAGTGGCATTGTATAGACGTAATGTTATTAATGTGGTACGCGTCTCATGAGCATTTTCTGGCTTTTGTAATAGTGTATCTCGGAGGTCGTAGTGTGATGTGTAAAGTGCTACGTGTTTTGCAGTGTTGTTTGCGTGGTCCGGGGTCATGTAGCCTCATTTAAATTTTTTTCGACGGCCATTTTTTCCTTGAGTGCCGAAAATCATCTAAATTTAGTTACATTTGCGTTCCACCTCACTCACAGAGTGAGGTGGAACGCTGTTGCCCCATGCTGTCTGTGATGTGTTTGTAATTTTTTGGGTGTATTTAGTGTGTTTTTCGTGTTTTTTGTTCGGCCGCTAATCTCGTAAATTTTTGCGTCTCGTATCTTTTTTTTGCTAAGTCCCGCGGCCCGTATTTATTTTTTTCCGATTTATTCGTATTTATTCGTATTCGTATTTTAATGTCTTGCCTCGCTTCACGAGGCTCGCATCGGCTAAATACTACGGTTTATCGGCTCGGTGTGTCGTAACAATTTTCCGGCTTTTGTAATCGTGTATTTTGTTGGGTCGTAGTGTGATGTGTAAAGTGCTACGTGTTTTGCAGTGTTTTGCGCAGTCCGGGGTCGTGTAGCCTTGTTTTCATTTTTTTCGGTGGCCATTTTTTTCCTCGCTTAGGCGATTTTCGAGAGGTGAAAATCGTCTAAATTGAGTTAAATTCGCGTTCCATCTCACTCACAGACGTCCTTGCTGCTGCCCCATGCTGTCTGCAATATTTTTGTAATTTATTTTTGGGTGTATTTAGTGTGTTTTTCGTGTTTTTTGTTCGGCCGATTTTTTTGCGCCTCGTATCTTTTTTTTTCTAAGTCCTGCGTAACGGCTGTCCTTGTATCAGCTAAGTGCTACGGTTTAAAGGCTCGCTTCGTAAGGCTCGCAGCGATGAGCACCTTTGGCGCTCATTGGCTAGGTGCTACGCGTTAACGGCTCGCCTCACTTCGCGTGGCTCGAAATGATGAACGCCTGCGTTGCTCATCGCCTAACTCATACGTAGGGAGGAGGGAAGGAGGGTGGAGGGGGGAAACAGACACAGGGCAGGGGGGAAGGGGGGAAAGAGACACAGGGGAGGGAGGAGGGTGGGGAAGAGACACAGGGGAGAGAGAGGGAAGGGAAAGACACAGGCAAAGACACAGGGGAGGGGGGAGACACTTGGGAGGGGGGAGAGACACATGGGAGGAGGGGAAGAGACACAGGATGGGGGAAGAGACACAGGATGGGGGGAAGAGACACAGGGGAGGGTGAAGGTATTAAGGGGAGGGAGTGGGGGAAAGAAACACTGGGGGAAGGTAGGAGGGGGAAAGAGATACAGGGGAGGGAGGGAAGAGATACAGGGGAGGGAGTGGGGGGAAGAGACACAGGGGAGGGAGAGGGGGAAAAGAGACACAGTGGAGGGAGGAAGGGGAAAAGACACAGGGGAGGGAGAGGGAGGGGAAAAAGACACAAGGGAGGAAGACGGAGGGGGAAAAGACACGGGATGGAGAATAAGGGAAAGAGACACAGGGGAGGAAGGAGGGGGGAATAGAGTAACAGGGGAGGGGGGAAAGACATGGGGGAGAGACACAGGGAAGAGAGGGGGAGAGACTGAGGGAAGGGAGAGGGGAGAAGAGATGCAGGGGAGAGGTGAGGGGGGAAAGAAACACAGTGGAGGGACGGGGGAAAAGAGAAACAGTGGAAGGAGGGAGGAGGAGAAAAATACACAAAGGAGGGAGAGGCAGGGAATAGAGTAACAGGGGAGGGGGAAAGATATGGGGGAGAGACATAGGGAAGGGAGATGGAAGAGACTCAGGGGATGGAGAGGAGGGAAGAGACACAGAGAAGGGAGAGGGGAGAAGAGTTATAGGGAAGGGAGAGGGGGGAAGAGACACGGGGGAAAGAGACACAATAAATATTATGTCATCATTTTTGACTGGCAAGTTACTATTTTTTTTATAAAACCGTAAGCAAACCTTAAAATATCACTGTGAGTCAGAGATATAGTATAACTAGATAGGCCATAAAGTTAGCTGTTGATAAGAAAAAAATAAAGTTAGGTGCCTGCTGATGCCTGGAGGCAGGTCTGGATCTACCTTTTTGGAGCCCCTTGGCAGTGGAGGAGCCCCTGTGAGTGAGTATGCAGGGTTTGGATGGACCCATTTTTGCCTATTCTGTACATGTAAGTTCCTTCTCCAGTTGTGCCTCTCTTGTTCTAGTAGCCAGTCTTTGAACTGCAACATTTGTTTTTTTTAAGCCAGAAAACATTAAAAAAAAAATAAAAAAAAGTAGTGCCCCTGACAGGGAAGTGCCCCTAGTAAAGTGCACATTTAATCTACTTCACCCTATTAAATAAAATAATGCTTACAGCACATTCCTGATTTGTTTAAAATCCTAAATAAATTAAAAATTAGAATAAAAAAGGTGATGCAAGGTATTACGAAGATCAGAAGACTGTGTTCTAAATTCATAAAAGTATCATCCTTCGGATATGCTGCTATAAATAAATACAAAAGGGCAAATGCAATGTTTAAGTATAAAATACAATAAATGGGAAACATGAAAGCCTTGATATATTCGATAAGATTTATCTCTGTAATGATGTCTATGGTAGTGCTGTGTGGCTCAGTTTAACATCTGCCTTACAAATATCTTTATTTTAGCTGGCCTCTCTAGTCCTGGGTATTATTATCCTTTATTTATAACGCGCCAACATATTCCGTAGGGTACAAACAAGTTGAGAAAACTATTCTCTATGCATGCCTTCTCCATCCACCCACTCCTGATTTTTCTATCTTTGTTGAGTCATATAAATCACTTGCACCTGATAAATAGAAATGCCTAATGAATTGTTACCACCCAAACCATCATGGTCACTTTAATAAACCTTCCATCCCTTCTCACTTTCCCTACCCTGCTGTGTTATTATACATCCATGGCTATTTTACAAACTTTGGTTCATTGCACCAATTTAGCAACAAACTTGTTTCTTACATTAACCCATCTGTACTACAACTAATTATTTTTTTTTTTATTCTGTACTGTTCTGTAATGTATTACTTTATGTAACTGCATTGTTCTGCAATTTTGTACTGTTTTGTCATTTTGAATAATAACTAAATTAGAACTATGTACTGTTTTTGCCCCCTTCTGGATCACTACCTTGTTGCTGGGAAGGGGCTTATGTATTTCGATGAAGCAGTGTGCTATACCATGTAGGTTCAGCCAAGATGGGCAGGTCATGGCAGAGAGGTGCGACAAATCCCAGTCAACTGGAGAAGCAACTGGCAACCCACTCCAGTAAAACTTTATGGACAGGCACAACCAGAGACATAACAATATGGCACCGGATGATGAGCCCCTCAGGTCAGAAGGTGCCTACCACATTACTGAGGAAGAGCAGAGGGCAAGTAGAAGTAGCACCAGATCTAAGGAAGTAATTGGGCCAAAGCCGAAAGGACACCCAGCTGCGGATGTGTCTGGAAGGGAAAGGAAGGTCCGCTGCTGCAAAGAGCAATTCAGCATAGGAACCCGGGATGTTATAACTATGAACCAAGGCAAACTATATGTGGTCAATAATGAGATGACAAGGTTAAACATTGATATCCTGGGAATTGGTGAACTTAAATGGACTAGAATGGGACATTTCACATCAGACAACCACCAGACCTTCTACTGTGGTCAAGAATCACTCAGAAGAAATGGAGTAGCCCTCATAGTCAATCAAAGAGTAGCCAAAGCAGTGCTTGGTTACATCCCAATAAATGACAAAATGATTTCAATTTGAATTCAAGGCAGGCCATTTAACATCACAGTGATCCAAGTCTATGCTCCAACCACTGATGCTGAAGAGGCTGAAGTTGTCCAGTTCTACAAAAACATTCAACACATCACAGATATAAACACCAAGAAAATATGTTACTATCATCATAGGAGATTGGAATGCTAAAGTAGGAAACCAAAGGACACCTGGAATAACTGGAAAATGTGGCCTCGGAGTACAAAATGAAGCAGGTCAGAGATTAGTAGTATTTTGTCAAGATAATTCTTTAGTCGTAGGAAACACCCTCTTCCAACAGCCTCTGAGACGACTCTACACATGGACATCACCAGATGGACAACATAGAAGTCAGATTGACTATATACTTTACAGCCAAAGATGGATGAGCTCTATACAAAAAAAAAAGACCTGGAACTGACTGAGGCTTAGACCATGAGCTTCTTATTGAAAAATTCAAAATTAAACTGAAGAAAAGATGGAAAATCATCAGTCCAAGAAGATACAAAATAAATAATATCCTTTGTGAATATGCAGTGGAGGTAAAGAATAGATTTAAGGGACTAGACATGGAAGATAGAATGCCTGAAGAACATTGGACTGAAGTTTGCAACATTATCCAGGAAACCGCAACAAAGACTATTCCTAAAATAAAGATGAGACTTTGAAAGTAGCTGAGGAAAAAAGGAAAGTGAAAGGTAGTGAATATATGAAAATAATTGTCCAACTGAATGCAGAATTCTCTTCAAGAAAATTGGGAACCTAAAAGGCACATTTCATGCCAAAGTGGAAGTGATAAAAGAAAAAAATGGTAGGGGACTTAACAGAAGAAGATCAGATAAAGAAGAGGTGGCAGGAATACACTGAAGATCTATACAGGAAGGATCTTAACAGCAGTGATGACTTCAATAGTTTGTCCAATAATCTGGAGCCAGAGATCTTGGAGAGCGAAGTGAGATGGGCCCTAGGATGTCTTACTGATAATAAGGCTGAAAGCGGTGATGGAATCCCAATTGAACTATTCAAAATTTTACAGGATGATGCTGTGAAAGTGTTCCTTGTCCTATGCCAACGTTTGGAAAACTCAGCAATGGCTAACTCAGCAATGGACTAAAAAAGGTCAGTCTACATTCCAATCCCCCCAAAAAGGCAGTGTCAGAGAGTGCTCCAATTATCAAACAATTGCACTCATTTCACATGCCAGTAAGGTAATGCTTAAGATTCTACAAGCTCGACTCCAACAATATATGGACCATGAACTGCCAGATGTGCAAGCTGGGTTCCTCAGAGGAAGCGGCACATGAGATCTAATTGCCAATATCCGCTGGATAATAGAGAAAGCAAGAGAGTTCCAAAAAAGCATTTACTTCTGCTTCATAGACTATTCTAAAGCCTTTGACTGTGTGTATCACAACAAAATGTGGCATGTCCTTAAAGAGATGGGAGTACCAGATCATCTCATCCTCCTCCTAAAGAATCTTTATGTCGACCAAGAAGCCACGGTCAGAACAGAACATGGGACAAGAGAATGGTCCAAGATCGGAAAAGGAGTGCAACAAGGTTATATATTGTCACCTTATTTAATCAACTTATATGTAGAGTACATCATGCGTAAGGCCAGACTGGATGAATCCAAAACCAGAATCAATATTTGCTGGAAGAAATATCAACAACCTCAGATACGCC
Organism: Discoglossus pictus; assembly: GCA_027410445.1. Taxonomy (NCBI): domain Eukaryota; kingdom Metazoa; phylum Chordata; class Amphibia; order Anura; family Alytidae; genus Discoglossus; species Discoglossus pictus. Next base: position 246,217,514 of record CM050167.1, read on the forward strand.
GATGATACTACTTTAATGGCTGAAAGTGAGGAGGAACTAAATGACCTATTGATGAGGGTAAAAGAAGAGGGTGCAAAAGTTGGCCTTCTGCTCAACATTAATAAGATGAAGATCATGGCAATCTCAGGTCCTGCCAATAGACGGGAAGAAGTGGAGGCAGTGACAGATTTTATTTTCCTGTGATCCATGATCTCTGCAGATGGTGACTGTTGTCATGAAATTAAAAGTCGTTTGCGTTTGGGAGGAAAGCTATGGCAAGCTTGGACAAGCTAGTAAAAAGTAAAGATATTAAACTATCCACAAAGGTCTTCATAGTTAGAACAATGGTATTCCCAGTCGTAACATACAGATGTGAGAGGTGAACCATAAAGAAGTCTGAGCGCCGTCGAATTGACGCCTTTGAATTGTGGTTTTGGAGAAGACTGCTTAGAGTCCCTTGGACTGCAAGAAGATCTAATAAATCAGAACTTCAGGAAATCAGGACACATTTTTCACTAGATATGTTCATGAGGCTGAAGCTCAAATATTTTGGCCATATCATGAGACAGCAGGATTCTCTAGAAAATACTCTGATGCTGGGAACAATTGAAGGCACAAGAAGAAGGGGGCGGCAGAGGTGGAAATGGATAGATGAGGTAATTGAAGCAATGAACATGAACTTGATGGAGCTCTGAGGGGCAGTGACTGAGAGATGCACCTAGCATGCTGCGATCCATAGAGACACAGAGAGTTGGACGTGACTGAACGATTAAACAACAACTGTTTTTGCAATTGTGTAAAGCATTTTGGACAATAGCGTTCTATAAAAGTGAATGAATCACATACTTGCACTAACACATATTGTCTAATTCCATACATCATCAAATCCTGTCAAGGCCATCTGCTTTCCCTAAAGTACCTAACAAGATTGAAAACTTGCAAAGGTAATAAGAGAGCTGGATAGAGGAATGTCATTAGCAGTGCATAGAGGGTGATTGGAAGAGTATTTTGAGACATCACCAAAGATATAAGAGGTTGTATTATTGTTGTGGGCCTTATATATTAGGGTCATGATTTAAAATTTAATTCTGGAGGCTACGGGAATCCAGTGGAGTGACTGACAGAGACAGTTGAGTATGGTATATGAATCTAGTGGATGCGTTCAATATGGATTGGAGAAGAGACAGACAGTTGATGAGGATGCCAGAAACTAGAGAATTGCAGTAGTCAAGGTGAGATATGATGAAAGTGTGAATTCAAATTTTAGTTGTGTCTTGTGTAAGATAGATTTGGAGATGTGTTTTAGGTGAGGAATGAAAGAGAGGGCAGGATCCAGTAGAACCCCTAGACAACGGGCCAGGGAGGTGGGTGTTCTGATGGCATTGTCAACCATGAGAGATATGCAAGGAGTGGAAGCTGTAGAAGAGGGTGAAAAGATAAGGAGCTCTGTCTTAGACACATTTAATTTGGGTTGTTGGATGGACTCCCAGGAGAATATGCTAGAGAGGCAGTTGGCAATTTGAGCTAGAAGAGAGGGCGGTAGTTTTTGCGCTGATATGTAGATTCAAGTGTCATCTGTATATAGATGATACTGAAATCCAAAAGATTTTATTAGGGTACCAAGAGAGGATGGCGAAAAGGAGGTGGCCTAGGACTAAACCTTGGGGTACTCCAACAGTCAGAGGGCAATGCGAAGAAGATGACACAGAGAAGGAGGCACTAAATGTTTGATTTTCTAGATAAGACGTGAGAGAGCAGAGTCACAGGTGCCAAGAGTCCCTTGACCGAGTGTTTATCTTAAATGTGTTTGGATTTTATGGAATTTAACCTTGGCCTAGTTTGCTGCCTTCATCTGACACCCAGACTATATACCAACACTTTTTTTGCCCCTCTCTCTGATAATTGATTATATAGCACTTAATCAAACAATTAATGAAAGTACATGTGTTTGTCACTCATGTCTTTATCAGAAGAATAAACTACTTAAACATTATAGGCAACACCTATTGCTCTTCTTTAATCATCCTACCTATGTAGTACATTAACACACTTATGTTATTCACATCTGATTAAGTATTGTTTATGGAACTTTGTCTGATGGTTACATTAAGGTAAATGGTACTTTAATAGGGGTTAAGTATCTAAGGAAATTATATCTAAGTAGGGATTAATGTGCCCATCCTTGTGTTGTCATATTTGTAAGTTTTGTTCTCTTTATTTGGTTGGAATGCTGTTCATTTACTAACTTTTTATTGACTTAAGAGCAGGTCACTTGTCTCTCATCACAAGCTACAAAGTAAACACCAGCTATACAGTAATGCATAGCAGCCTTTTCTTAGAGACACACCTGGTTCAAACATTTAAGACAAATGGGAGTGACTTTCAAATTCTACTCTTCTTTACATAGCTGCACAAAACATTTTTTTCCACCATATTCCACTACATTTGTGAGATATGACAGCTGCATTGCAAAAAGGACTGCCATTTATTCAAAAGCAAAGTACACAACGAAAATATATATGTTTGTAAAGTTCACAATCTTTTTCCATACATTTGACTACTTTTCAGGTTAACATATTTCTAAACCTGAAATATGACTCAAGAATTTTAAATAAGAAAATAAATCAAATAAAGTAAACACTGAGAAAAACTCTACAGTCAAAGTTTATATATTAAGTTGGTTGACATAAAAAATTATACATTTTTATTAGAAGTAAGCCAGAGGTTAAAAGGGATTATGGAAACAAAGACTTGTTATCCAGGGTAAATATGCTGTTAATTCCTTCCCTTCATCATTTGCAAACAGTTCAGTAGTGTAGAGCACATCTATTGATTGGTACATAACCTCATGGTGGCATAATTAATTAATATCCGTTCTAAATCTTTATGGTGATATTGCAAATGAAATGTTAACTCAGGTGAAAACAAAATAATTGTCTGGACAATATGTTTGCTATGCCAAGCGATTTAATGCATGGTAATCATCTATAAGTATATACATTTTTTAAATGCCACTTGGGCTCCCCCACACCAGCAACTCCTGGGCCCCATATTATGTACCCCTCTTGCCCGGCCAGCCCCCTTGGCCTCACCAGCCTATAAACTTCTTTGCCTTCCCTTCTGGTAGCGCCTTGGGGCACAGGCATGGAATCCCAAATGCTGTCACACACAAGTGATGTTATTTGGGATTCCCTGCCCTAGAGAGAAGACACATGGTGATGGAAGCCAGAGAAGTGTCAGTGGCCGGATTGTTGTAGGCCCCAGAGGCATTTAAAAAATAAAACAATGAAATAAAAAGTTTAATTGCACACCTCCCCGCCAAGCAGGGCCCTGGCGCATTTCACCAGGTGCACCAATGATAGTTCTACACCCATGCACTGAACAGAAAATTATCATGTCAGCCTCAGTACATCCAGAAAATGGGATACGATTCAGACTTTGCTGCATTAATAATTTAAAAATAATTAAGGTATATTACATTGTGTGAGAAACAATGAAACCTACCTGAGCATCTACTTGCAAATTTTAAAATCCAGTTTCACCTTATGTGTTTAGTTTTTTATTCATATTTATAAGGATTTATGATTTATTGATGAAAATAGAGCATTGCAATATACCCAAGGCAATATTCCAAGTGATGTTATTAAATGATATACTTTCACTCTTTCACAGGCAGACCGAATAGCTTGACAGAACACTGTATTATTATTGGTGAGAGAACAACATATCACAAATAAGGACACAGGAGATGTCGTCCCTGCAGTATTAATGCGATTACAGTCCAATGAACTACTTCATTGGCTGCAATTTGACAAAATATATTTAATTTAAAGATTTTTTTGACATCTAACTCATGCTTCTGTAATTAAAGTTTGTTAAGAAATATTAATCAAGAATAGCAAATTAACTGAAAAGACCTTTGTGGTCAATTTTTATATGGTATTTTAATAACTGAACTTGCTAATGGGCACATGTTATATAGCAAGAACGAATCAATCACACAACTTCAAATTTTTTACTTGTATTACTTTTATATGTAACTATGGTGAGGTACTATTTTCTTTTCTGATTTGATACTGATGGACTGATGCTGCAACTTTCTCAGGAGTTTTTCCTTTAGTCTTCTTGAAAGCATTGACCGTTTTATCTGCCACATTCCCATTATATTCAAACTTTCTCTCCTACTTCAAGAAATGTAACCCCAGAAATGATAATGGTTAGTTACCCTGCAACATAATTGCATGTAAGAAGTATTAAATTAGCGGGTGTATTACAGCTGTATTTTTTAAAATTCATTTATAAGTATAATTTTTCAAAAGAGGGCATTTTAATTTTGGGGTTTCTTTAGTCTTTTAAAGGAACACAAAAAAAGCCAAAACAACATTAACCTCTGATGAAATTCTAATGAAGAACAAGTGCCACTGACGCCATTCTCACATTAAACATTTATAATGTACTTCTGTGTCTGTTTTACTATTCACAACCCTTCATTTGACAAGATTTTCAAATGTGTCCAACTTCTTTGGAAAATTATGCCAGGCATCCATGTATGTCTTGCTAATATGGCTGTCGTATCTTGTTTAATAGAGACACAATATGCAAGTGTGACTCTTTTCCATCAAAGGCGATGTGTTGAGGAACCAGTATAAATACGCACAAATCCAAAAGTAATATTTAGTGCTTATATTCCCCTCTCTTCTCAAATATAATGTTAAACATTTAATGCCATGAATGTATTTTTTATGGTATTATCATCACCTATAACTTATTTTTAGTGTTCAGTCTATGTAGGAATGAAATACATTGCTTTTATTGTTACTGAGTTTTAAGTTAGTTACATTTTACCCAGTTCATTGTCACTTGTGGTGACAAAACAATCCATTACTAGTCCTTTCACAACTGGATGGTAATTGACATAAATATTGACTTAGTAAATACAGCTTCATTTAACAGATTGCATCTGGAATGGTCACTCTTTTTTGTTAGAGTGCTAGGTATACTTACAATGGCATGGCTCAATAATCAAAACAACTAGGCAAACAAATGCCAAAGAGAAAAATTAGTGTGGGATGGTTAATGTAACTATTGCTTTTTGTGACAAAGGACCTTTAATGACAATGACACACTGACAGGTAGTCAAGTCATAGTTCAGTCCCAGAAGCTCACCATGGCATGGGATTAAGTGATGCGAGTGTATGAGTGTCTAAGAGACACACATTGTTGAAGAGAAGAGGTTTTCTCTTACACAATGGAATCAAGGAGTTAGTTAACAAAAGAATAGTATTCTCTTAGGGAAAAAATGGAAAAAAGAGTTAACGTATCAATGACAGATAGCAACATCATATTAATATCTAGAATGTTAAAATAAGGACACAATTGAGTAATATATAAAAGCCTAGAAAAATGTAATGGTTTGTTTAGAAAAGCCTAAGAAATCCGAGAACTGATTTTTCTAAGCCATTATTTCCCTCTCTGTTCATAATTTTTAAGATAAGTGTTAAATAATCAGGACTTCTATTGACGAAATCTGGTCATTAAGGCTTCAGGTAGTAAGAGAATGTGATAGGATCTCATAGGGATGCTTTATTTGAATAAATTAAATCATTGCAATTATTGTATTAATTTCAGAATAACTACTTTTTTTCAGTAGAGTAGAACATACTCCATTATTCACCATATAATTCAGGTAAATGTACAAGCTAATGACATAAGAAATGATTACATGGCTCTTGGGTATTTGGTACATGGCTCTTCTGTTTCTGCCTTACAATAGAATTTACTGAGCTATTACAGTGGTCATGCAGACTAACTCATGTAGGAACTATTTACCTAGCCATGTGGTTTGTGACATTTTGTGATTAGTTAGCAAAAGCTTGCAACTATCCTTACATGTAATGTAAGCTGCTATGAAATTGAACTTGCAAGCAAAAGCCAATAAACACAGAAATTCCCTTAGCAAGCCCTGTCAAGTTAAAGACAGTCAGTAACTATTGAGAAGGAGAGGAGAAGGAGAGAGGAGGAGAATGGGGGAGAGGTGTTGTGAAGGGGAGAGGTGTGGAGAAGGGGAGAGGTCAAGAGAGGGGAAGAGGAGAGTGTGGTGTATCACCAAATTAATATATATATATATTACACAAGGTTCGTCTACATTAAAAGGTATTTATTAAAAGGCAACAACACAATACTATAAATGTATCACAAACACACAGCCCAGACCCATGGAGCAACAACCCTTTTTAAATCTATCTACCTATATAGTAATCCCCTTCCCCAAACGCTTTATCTCACCCACGGTTAGGCCATCGCCATCACCATCACCAGCACCTCCAAGAAAGAAACAGGAAGCAGCAGCAGTTTCCTGCCTGGATATACCCTTAGTTGCATCACTTCCTCCAGCAATTGTGGGAGGGAAGCAAAGACTCCCAGCCCTCCCACCTAGACCTGTTTAAGGAGGTCCTGAATTACCATGCAAGGAAGACAAGTTACCACATTCCCTCACTTTTTCTTCTTCTATGTTGCTCAGTTTTCTAGTTATCCCTCTAGTACAGGAGAACCTAGTGGGAGCAAAAACCTGATATACAGGAGAAATTCAACCCACCGTCCCTCCGGAATAGTTCCCTCAGCGACATAAGTTCTCCTGTATTTTGCTATGGCTGTCAATCCACATATTACACAGAAACAGAACTTATAGAATTTAGGTGAGAGTGTGTGATAAATGTTTATGTATGTGCAATGTAAAACTTTATTGAAGAATGTATGAGAGAGAGAAAGAAGAGGAAAAAGACAAATTATATATCCTCCTTGCAAGTTTCTTCCTCATTTGTTTCATTGCCACCCAAAAGTATATTATTATAATTGTCGTTAATACTTGAATGAACATGAGTACCAGCGACAGTGTTCGTAGGACTGGATGTGTCTCTGCATTGGTAAGAATTCCCCACCAGGGATGCTCAACGTTTTTTGTAGTAATTTCTATTTCCTTTTTCTGTTGTTCCAGCAGTAAGCTGATGGGGTGTAGTTGTTGTTTGGTACGTTTTACTAACTCATGAAGTTCCAAGGTAAGCTTTGGAATTGGGGGAAAAAGCTTCATTGTCAAATTTGTCCAATCTGCATTTGCAGTAAAATTGATCATTTCGGTGGTAAGGTTTCTTGATGGAACCATGATACAAGACCCTTCTTCCACCAAACATATTTCATCAACTGTCCTATATTCAGAGTGGCCGATAAAGCATGCAATGTCCCCTATGCGGATCACCTCTTGCACCGGGTTTTCTTTTATCAACTGCACCAAGCCATCCTCCTCAGCTCCTTTCTCCCAAACACAACTGCACAGCCATCGGTGTTGAGATTTCCTGCAACAGCTTTCATCCATCTCCAATCCTGTAATAGTGGCCAGTCTTTTTGATGGGAAGTGTTGCTTGTAGATTCCATCATTTAACGTGCCAATGCTATGTATAAAGTTCAGTTGCTCTGCCTGCCCCTCCCAACGGGGAATTGCCAGGATTAGTCCTATTGTCCCAGATTGTAGTCCATGTGGCATCCATTCATCTGGGCCTTCAATATAGCTGTATTTAAGATTGTCCTCAGTGATGTCCACTCCTTTTCTTTTCAATGACGTGATAATCCTTGTTGCATTGATTTGTCTTGCCCACTTGTTTTCCTGGATGTCTTTAATAGTTTCCTTTAAATCTGCCAACAGCTTTCCTCCAATCATAGAACAGAAAATGGCAGTTCCCACTATTTCATTCTTAATGCAGTTAGCAATGGAAGCAATATTTTCCTCAACTAGATGCAGGTTGTTGGCAATGGTGTGTATGTCATCAACATTGTCTGTCAGTCTACTCACTATAAGGGAGTCAGCTACTCCACCTATTTTCATAGCATGTCCCATGCCATCAGTAAGGGAGTTTATCCTGCTGTTCAGTCCAATGATGTCTGCTGAATTCCATACTCCCAATCCACTTCCGACTCCTCCTAAAAGGGCTGCATGTGTGTCCCGTTTTTCTCGACTCCCTGCTCCGGTCCACTCAATGATGGTCTCTTGTATACTTTGCTTAAACCACTGCCGCTGTGATTCCAGGCACTTTGGAGAAATAGAAAAATCATTAAAATTTAGAATTATTGGGTAGTAAGTCCACCCAACCCCTTGCACAACTGTTGCATGTGTTGGTACCACCACCAATCCGCCTATTGGCCATGGTACCTTCTTCTGATCTTTACAACGTTGCAGATCCTTTACAGAGACAAATACTTTATCTATTGTTAGAACACACCCCTTTCCAGTATCAAAATTGCAGAATTCCTCTAGGTCAGGCTGGGCAGCTATAACTGCAGCGTCCCATTCTCCACCTTCTTCTAATGTTAAGTTACTCACTACTACTGTAGTATTTGTAAACCTCTCTTGTATTGGAGCTCTAAGAGCTAATCCCCTGGTACTATTATGTGGCAAAATAATGTTTACTTGTAACCCTCCACCCTCTTTTACTTCCAATTCCCTGGGCCAAATAAATCTATCTGCTTGAACGTAATGTAACTCCAATCTTTTCAAACTCTCTCCCTTATTTGCGGTATCTTCTGGCCTTATTGCCTGTCTCCCCATTCCTACTGTGATACAGCTTATACTTATCCATCCTGTAACAAGGATCCACCACAATCTTCTGTTGACACGCATCTTCATTCTTATACAGCCTTGCTCTGTGGGAACACTAGATTCCATCATTAGAAACATATACATACACAAACAAAAAAATAAAAAATATCTTTTTGCAAGGTTGTTCACGGCCCTGTAATCAATGGTAAGTCTCCATGATGAGGCTGCTTTTTCATCACCATTCCCTTTTAACACAGCTTGTGGATTCCCAGTAACTCCCATAATACTTACTAAAGAATCCCCATTTTTGACCCTGTTGGTCATTGTAACTGCTGCTCCTGTATCTACCAACATATTTTTCCCTACCCCTGCGATGACTGTATAAATGGTAGGCCGACCTGCCTCATCCATGGTTAAATTAGCTGAGTGAATGAGATGCTGAGGCGCAGGGGTTGGGATTTGTCATTGTGACTCACTTCTACTCTGTCCCTCTTTTATCATCTTTGCCTCACTTTCCTTCAATTTCCTCTCTGACAGCTACCTTGTTTTTAAGTATGTGATTTTCCTCTTCTATCCTATCCGTCTGTCTCCTGAGTTCCCAATAGCCCATGTTACCGTTTCTCTCTCCCTCCTGATTAGCCCTCCAGTTGCTGCCATCCCTATTCCTATAGTCCCTAGGTGGATCTCTCCATCTTTTGTCAAAGTTCTGTTTTGGTCTCCAGTTTGGATCATCCTTCTTGTTCTGGGGTACATCCCACGTCTGGTTTCTCCATTTACCATCTATATCTCTACCAGACTCGACCTTAAATGTTCTTACAGCTGAAACAGAGCAGGCCTGTTCTGTGAAAGGATGCTTGATCCACCACTTATCAGCTCTAGTTAGTACCATTTCCAAGTCTGTTGGTGTTGGATCAAAAAGCCTGACAAATTCTTGACACTCCCGGGGAAGGGCTTCCATTACTTTTGCTATATGTTCTGGTGAGCCCAGCACTAGAGGCTGTTGAGGTTGTCGTAGAGTATACCAAAAAAATATCCTTTGAGCTACCTCTCTAGGACCATCTGTTGGCCTCATGGTAATATTTGCTATTTCTTTCTCTATGCTAAGTAGATAGAAATTAGTTGCAGCAATTCTTCCTGCCTGATCAGACACACTGTTATTAAATCCCAATAGTCTACTAGCCAAAGGACCCATAGCGTATTCTAACAGTTCTGTCCATTCCTCTAAGTTAAGACCTCCTTTTTTAGCTCTATCTGCTCCCCTCATAAACCAATGTGTAAACGTATTAAAGTTGTTAGTTGGCATACTTCCCCACCATTTCTGGAAATTGTCTTTATCTGCCATAGACATCGGTCGAGTCTGCATAGAAAATCCTGTAGGTGTTTGCCTTGCATTAAATAATTCTGAAACAATAACTGGTGCTTGTGGTATGGTATCTACTTGTGTAACAGAATAACATAAGACATCTTTTCTATCTTGGTTCATTTTTGGCACTGGTTCTTTATTTTGTGCCACGAACATATCCAGATCTGGATATATTTTGGCAATGTCTCTGACTCCTTTTATCCCTTCTAACTTTGTTTTATTTTTATAGTCCATTATTATGTTTTGAAGTTCTGTTATTTTTACTCCATAAGCATCCCTCTGCTCTTCTATTTCCCTTAACTCCCTTTCTAGTTCCCCAACAATTGTAGTTGTTCTCAAAGCTGCAATTTTTAAACAATCCCTTTTGTCCATTGCTTCCTCCATTTTATTTGTTGTTTCCAAATTATGCTGCCGTAATTCTACAACTAAGTATATTAGGCCTCCTATTGTGGCTACAACAGCTTGTGTGACCAAACTTTTTCTTTTCTTTGTTCTATACTTTTTGTTATTTACAATTTGTGTTAGAACATCCATTAATCTCTCCTCTTTTTCACTGTCTGGGTTTGCTGGCTCTGGAAGCTCATATGGACCATCATGTTTTTGAATATATTTCCTAAAGTACTCACGCACTTCTGTGGGAAGGTATTTGGCCCCTTGAAAAGACATTCCTACTCTTTTACTCACCCAAGTAAGAATCCAAATCAATTTGCGACTAAAGTAGCATGCTTCTAAATAGCCAACAATAGTTGATGACTATTCAGTAGGCCAGGTGTAATATGTAGAAAAATAGAATATAATAGCAAGGCCTGCAGGGTAGGAGATATACCTGAACTAGGATATGCAAGACACCCAAAATGTATAAGGTATGGAAGCCTATAGTGTATTAAAATGCAAGCCTGAAATAATATATATATATATATAAGATGTAAAATGGTTTATTTATTTATTTTTCTCCAGGCCTGTACTATGATAAAGGATTAGAGAAAGAAAAAGAAAGGAGAAAAAAAAAAAAAATTTTTTTTTTCTTTTTTAAAAAACAAAAAAACAAAACAAAAAGCAAAAAAACTAAACAAAAAAACAAACAAAAAAAAAATAATAGTATTAACAAACTCAGGTATTTGAAACGCACATCAAAACTAATTGTGGCCTAATGCCCAAGCTTATATATTAAAATGGAGGCCCAAACTAGGATACAAAGGAATCAAATCAGCATTCAAATACAACAAGAAGCCGCATGGAGCCTACTATATTGTATTCAAATGCAGGACTAGGCCTGTACTCTGATAGTCAGAAGCACAACAAAACTCAATTCAGATATTTGAAACCCACAAAAACAACCTGTATGATATCTTTGTTTTATGTAGCAAAATAAGCTAATACGATATAAAGGATTAAAAATAATAATTGAGGCCTATGCTGGTAGTCTATTACAATAAAATAAAAATGAAGGCCTGAAAAACTACTAAGCCTGCTAATATATTCAAAATTGAGGCCTGATGCCCAAGCTTGTATATTAAAATGGAGACCCAAACTAGGATACAAAGGAATCAAATCAGCATTCAAATACAACAAGAAGCCGCATGGAGCCTACTATATTGTATTCAAATGCAGGACTAGGCCTGTACTCTGATAGTCAAAAGCACAACAAAACTCAATTCAGATATTTGAAACCCACAAAAACAACCTGTATGATATCTTTGTTTTATGTAGCAAAATAAGCTAATACGATATAAAGGATTAAAAATAATAATTGAGGCCTATGCTGGTAGTCTATTACAATAAAATAAAAATGAAGGCCTGAAAAACTACTAAGCCTGCTAATATATTCAAAATTGAGGCCTGATGCCCAAGCTTGTATATTAAAATGGAGACCCAAACTAGGATACAAAGGAATCAAATCAGCATTCAAATACAACAAGAAGCCGCATGGAGCCTACTATATTGTATTCAAATGCAGGGATAGGCCTGTACTCTCATAGTCAAAAGCACAACAAAACTCAACTCAGATATTTGAAACCCACAAAAACAACCTGTATGATATCTTTGTTTTATGTAGCAAAATAAGCTAATATGATATAAAGGATTAAAAATAATAATTGAGGCCTATGCTGGTAGTCTATTACAATAAAATAAAAATGAAGGCCTGAAAAACTACTAGGCCTGCTAATATATTCAAAATTGAGGCCTGGTGCCCAAGCTTGTATATTAAAAATGGAGGCCAAACTAGACTCCACACACAATCAGCACTTGATTTCCCATGCAGAGGATAATTAGACAAAGTACTTTTTTTTCTTTCCCCAAAAAATAAATCTGACTATCTATTAATGTGATATTACCTCATAAATAACCTTTGTAGAAGTCTAAAATTCGTGGTCGCCAAATGTGGTGTATCACCAAATTAATATATATATATATTACACAAGGTTCGTCTACATTAAAAGGTATTTATTAAAAGGCAACAACACAATACTATAAATGTATCACAAACACACAGCCCAGACCCACGGAGCAACAACCCTTTTTAAATCTATCTACCTATATAGTAATCCCCTTCCCCAAATGCTTTATCTCACCCACGGTTAGGCCATCGCCATCACCATCACCATCACCAGCACCTCCAAGAAAGAAACAGGAAGCAACAGCAGTTTCCTGCCTGTATATACCCTTAGTTGCATCACTTCCTCCAGCAATTGTGGGAGGGAAGCAAAGACTCCCAGCCCTCCCACCTAGACCTGTTTAAGGAGGTCCTGAATTACCATGCAAGGAAGACAAGTTACCACAGAGAGGAGGTGGTAACCCAAATTATCCCTAGTGTGGGCACACCTATGGGAGAGGACTCTGAGATTAGTAATGGGATCGGGAGGTTGTGACAACCTACTGCTTTTGTTGGGCTTGATAAGAACCTAATTCAAACCTACCCAGTAGGACCATGCAGGTTCAGCAGCAACAATCCCAGTGTTAAGAGTTATTACTCCCTCAGAATGAAACACACAACTCAATTATGTATGTTTAAAATGACAACAACCTTTATTAATGTGTAAAGTGTATTTATGCACAACCCAGTCCAATCATGTCCCATCACCAACACTTCACCCTAGGGAGGGCGTCAGCCCCCAGGCCCATATCAGGAATTTATTTTCCTGCTCTCTGTACTTGGCAAGGGGGCATTTGCTAATCACCTCTGCTGACACATCCAGGATGTTCCTGTAGGCTGATTTCTAACTCTCCATCTTGCTGCACCTCCTTACTTAGCCCCCTTAGCTGGGAGTCCCACACTACATACATTTTGACTAAACATGGCCATATTTCATCCCAGGGACATACCACAAGCAACATTAAACCATTGTTACTTCTAGGGAATTATTGCCCAACTGACAACAGCTTTGCACCCATGTTTACCTCGGCGTAGAGATAACATAGAGATTACAGGAGGGGTTACACATTAAGCTACAACCCCAGTTTTCTTAAAATATGATTCAAAAGATGTATCAGCACCTTTCCTCATCTCCTTGTGGCTGCCATCAATAAATGTACACAATACTACAATAACACCACCATACTGTGGTCCCCTCCCTGAACAACCTAGCTCCTCCAACCCACAGGACACAAAATAAGAATGTAGCTTTCACAGTTCAAGTGTCCAGGCTGGGAGGACAGGGTCAGGGAAGAGAAGGAAGAAAGCATAGCAATAGTCAATGTTAATCCAGGGCTGAGAAGGGGAACTATGAGAAGATCATTTAAATAAACATATGGTATGCTACTGAAAATATTATAAAGAAAAAAGATACACCACGCATACTTTAGGAGGTTGAAGTTTCTCTTTATTTTTTTCTCCTTTCTACTCTGAGGAGACGTGGAGGTGACGCTTTATATAAACATCAAATATATTGGAAAATATCTGTTACAAAGCTGGAATTTCACTACTTCCATTTGGCTTAAAGATACAGAGAAGCATAGAAATATATATTCATTGAAATTAATCTATAAACAAGATAAAGGCAACATGTCTAACAAATCGAGAATTAAAGAGAACTAAAATGTAATGCAGAAACCACTTTTTCTCTCCTAAGATTAAAGATTGTTCCTCTGAGATTTTGCAATTAGATACATCTATAAATTAATCAGTAAGTTACCAAAGCATGTTAACTGCTTTGGACTCCAACAATTCAGAACTTTCCCATACACAACAAGAGGAAACTATTACTCTCCCCAAGATGAAAATGTTATTGGCTGACTTTCAGAATATTATCAATGAGGAATTTAAAAAACACTGTATGGAAAACACTAAAGTTATAAAGGAAATCATGGAAAGAACAGATAACCTGGAAAAGAAATGTGATTGTTTAATCACAGATCATACTACCCTTATCTCATATACATCAAGTTTAGAAGATAAAATGATAAAATAATAAATCTGGAAGACCGTTCTAGAAGGAACAATCTGAGATTTAAGGAATTCTAGAATCAGTCCAGGACTCAGATCTGGAGAAATTCCTACTAAATTTGTTCTTTACTTTAGAAATTCCAGTACTTCAGAAAGAACATATGTTTGATACTGTCCATAGATTACCATTACCTTCATATTTCGACAAGTCAAGAACAAGGAATGTCATAGTCAAGCTACACTTCCTCCCTATGAAGGAAGCAATATTAAAAGCAAGTTTCAAGAAAATAACTTTTGAATCTACTTATGAAAATATAAAAATCTTCTCAGATTTTTCGGTGGCTACATTGGCTAGACGCAAAGAATTCATATGTATTACCTATGCATTGAGAAAAAAATATGTAATCTATAAATGGAGATCTCCAGCCAGAATTTTCATATTAAAAAACTCTCGATGGTATAAGATAAACTCTATTAAAGAAGGAGAGTAATTATTATCTGAATGGAATTTACCTTATGAGAAAAATCTTAAACCAAAAGATTATTAATTAATTATTAATTAAATATCCCTAACGTGTAAAATGATAGCTCGTAAGGTAGCCCACAAGACTTACGGCTATTAAATTGTCTCTTAAACCAGCCTGGGGTAGCAGCTAGAAAACCCTACGGGACGTGAGAATTCAACTTGCGAAGCCGCAAATCCTTTGTTCTTTCAAGCCTGTAACTGTTACGTTCCAATCACGCTTTTCAATTGCATCTAAATCCCGGTAACCCACAAATGGAGCCAAGAAGCCAACAAGTGCTAGAGAGGACCCGCAAGGGGGGTAAAGTCCAATCTGTAGCAATTTAAATGCACATATACATACACTACTGTACATTTATTAACAGGGAAAGTGATGTTAGATCTAAATAAAATACTTTATTTCATGTTTAATTTCCGTGTTATATCGATCTCGGCAATCAATGTGTTAATACATATAATGGAACTCGCATGTAATAGAATATCATATTTACGGCTTTATCAATATTGCATAATATCTGGAATGTGAGTCCGATCTTAACTCATAATTGAACACCAGAAGACTTTGAAATCCCACCTCCATTTTTCAGTGATGTAATTCTGACGATCTCTGTTTCCATTGGCTCCATCTAAACCCGTAAATACAGGTTTGACTAATTGATCATGTTCACGGCCACACATCCAAGGTGTGAAAAATGGTTTACGGGTTTGCCTCTCAAGCCTGTAACTCGCAGCATGTTCTAATTTAATAGCTTTGTAAATCTGCAAAATTTGTGATTTCATTAAGTTGGTTATAGAAGCAGAATTGTGACACTATAGGTGATATTCTATGTAATGACGAACATTAGTAGTGTAATTAGATGTTATGAGATCCACAAGCAGTTATAAAAGAAGTAGAGAGGTTCACTTGTAATGATGTTTAGAAATAGTTTCACTTTAAGATAACAAATCTAAAAAAGTAAAAAGAAAAAAGTAGAAAGAAAAAGGTTTTTCATATATGTTTGAAAGGTTTGAAAATGTATTTTAATAAGGAGCTTGAATACTTTATGATGGATCAGATGGGTACCTCTGTGATGATATGGTTTTTGCAATGTTTTGTATATATGAATCGGTGTATTCTGCTTGTATTTTCCCCACTAGGAGCTTCCTAGAAAAGGGCCTGTCATTTATTTTTGCTAACATGTCCGCCCTAAGACGTAGGAAAGATGAGAGAAATCTCCCAATAAGATGGGGTATGTATGTTAGAATGTACGTAAGTTCGTGAGTTCTAAAACAAAGTTTAAAAAAGATGGAGGATGCCCGGACATTTTTTATGAGAGATATAATCATTTTGAGGGGAAAGTTTATATGATATAACTATGATATTGAACTGAAATTATTAAATCTGTTGAGATTTAGAGATCCATAGGTTACTTCATGAATTGTGTTTAAAACAATTTCCTTGAATGTTCAAGGTTTAAATATTCCCCCCAAAAGAAAAATAGCTATGACAAAGTTTCTGAAAATTAGACCTGACATAATATGTCTACAGGAAACACACTGGAAAAAAGGAATGGTTCAGACACTTAAAAATAGAATGTTTACAGATTCTATAGACTCAATGTATAAAAATAAATCCAGAGGAGTTTCAATTATCTTTAATAAAAATGTACTCTTACAGGAGGTATATAAAATGATAGATAAGGAGGGATGATGTATCATTTGGGTGGGCAAAATAACTAAACTTGCCATAACCTTTGTTAACATCTATGTACCCAATAAAAAACAAATTAGCTTTTTGAGAATGATACTAAAAAAAAGGTTATAAAGTTAAAAAAGGCTTGTTGATTGCATGCAGGGCTTATAATATGATAACTAAAGATAGATCCTCTTCAAAACAAGTAAAATCAGACAAAGCCATGGACCTTTTATGCCAGAAATGTAGTAAATAAATGATAAATTATGAACTTTTTGATATATGGAGACTGCTTAACCCTGAACAAATACCACCTGATTTCAAAATGTCAAAATTTGATCAGTGCTTATAAAGATTTATAATTTTTTTTTAGGATCAGGATTTTAGGAAAGAGAGTTAAATAAGACATGGCTTATTGAAGTGTAAAATAGTGCCTTTCGTTTTGGTAAAAAAATCATCTTTAAGCTCCTGTTATAGCGAGTTTTTTAATACTATATAAAAATAGTATTTGGTCCCCGCAGAGATTAGTAGGTATGACCCACATGTGGTGGGAGTGTGAAAGGGTTCAGCCATTCTGATCACAGTGTGGGAATTCAATAACCAAAAATATCAGTAAAGGTTTCCCTTCTTAGTTTGGAGTTTGCAATACTCCATTTGGAGTAGGATGTCTTATTTCCACTCTGTAAACACCTGATATGCCATATTCTGTTGGTAGCAAAATGGGTCTTAGTAAAATCTTGGAAAAGCAAACATCATTTCTATAAAATTAGCAAGAAAAAAGTGTGTAAAGAAATTGTTAAAATACAGTTTCTTATTTTATATTATGTTGAACAAAGGGCACAAAAAGCAGAAATCCTATTGTAAATCTGAGCTCATTTGCATATCCCTGCACAAGTCTACCAGAATGCCATGGGAACACTTCATGTCTTGATATGGAAATAGGTCTTCTTATTTTAGATATGCAAATGTCCACACAAATTTACTATTTTGCTTTCTCTTGACTCTCAGTTAAATTGAACTATAGCATAGAATCTTCTCTGCACTTTTTTTTTCTGTATAAATACATTTTTAGTATACAAGTTCATGCTTTTAACCTTATTTGCACCATCAAACATCACAATCCTTATTCATACTCCATAGTGGGGTAGTACAGTTAATTAAAATGATAACTTCTACTAAATGCTAACACTAATAGGTAACATAAATTAAATAGATGTGCAAGCTGAATGCATATTGGTCTAAATAAATATTTCAAACCATATAATTTTACATAAATTAAAAAATATATTTTCAAATTCTATAAGTGTTTTAGTTATACATTATATATATTGGTGACATATTAACCTGAATAGATTTGTGTTTCAAGAGATAAATGTATGTCAAGGATAATAAAAGTAAGAACATTCTGTCTCAGACATATTAACCCTTTTATAATTGTGATCACAAATGTATTTATAATGACATTTTTTATATTGTTTTTATATATTCATTTATTAATTAATATTTATTATGTAGAGTATATAAATAATGATTTCCTACCCCCTCTTTTTCATATATTATTATTGTTTTGTTTTTGTGTAATATTAAGCCTTTATGGTTAATCAAACTCAATAAGGAAAAGAAAGAGAAGTTTTAGATACATGGAGGAGTTTACAATAACATTATACTGTAACAAACTTGCAATATATAATTATATTTTGCGTACTTTCTTTGTATTTCAAGAATTCAAAAGTGGACAAGTCCCATTTATAGTAATATATACCCTAGGAAAAAAGGGCCTCTGATCCCAAATTTGAATATATCAAATGATCACTTCCTATTCTATCAAACGGTTTCTCAGCATCAATGCTGCAGAGAGTCGGATAGTATGTCGCTCCTTTTTCTGTCTTATTTTTCAATATTTTTGGATCATAGCCATCATTCTACCACCAAGGTCACTGATGATGCATCATTCCTAATTGCTCCTTGATCAAAACTTTTTTTTTTTTTTTTAAATAGTTTTGAAATATGATGCATACTCAGATAGTATTTATTAAACTTTCTTTAAAGTGTGGATAACCACCTCAGCTAGATATTTAAAAGGTGGGAGACACTAATTAAGAATTATTTGTAAGATTTTAGGTAGAAAAAACAGCTTTCAAGCACTGCTTAATAAAAAAAGTACACAAAAGTAAAGATATTTATATATGTATGTTACATTACTAGTAAAATCCAGAAAACTTCCATGCACCTTTAAAGCTACATAGACTCTCTACATAGTCTGCTCTTAATTTCATGGTCACCCAATATCTAATAAAAAAGAAAAGTATAATTAAGCATTTAAACACCAGAAAGATCCTTCTAAGGTAGTACATTTGTGTAACTTTCAATTAAGCACACATAATTATGCTTAGTGTATGATATCTTCAATTAATGATAATCTTTAATTCTATCGTCTATTTGTAGATTTTTTATTTTCTTACATAGGTCTCAATTGCCCTAAAACCCCATATAAACGCCTGCCACAACCCTACAAGAGTATTTGCAGCCAAGTTTGTGGATCTATTAAATGGATCCTGAAAAAAAAAGTGACTCGTACCCTGGGGGTATTTTTTTAACTTTTTCTTTCATCCTGCCTAATGTATACCCGTAGAAGATTATGAGTCTGAAATCAACAGTGTCCATAGCAACACCAAGCAATGCTACACACTATCTAAGTGAACATGCCATCTATCTATCTATCTATCTATCTATCTATCTATCTATCTATCTATCCCCCTTTAATGGCAGATGAGTGGTTAATATTTAGCCCTATGGTACCCTACCATAAGAAGCCCCATAGTTCCTAAAACTAATTCCTCCAAACTAGGTAACTTAAAATAAATATAACAAATGAAAAAGCAGTATAGAACAAAAAATGGAGAAAAAAAAATACAACAAAAAATAAAATACATTAGATATAAAATGTAAAATGATTATAGAAAAATTAAGCTGATAGGGAAAAATGGTGTTAAATCAAACATTACTCTCTTTGGATGACCCTCTAGCAATGATCAGCGATGCCCTGGTCGTCAATCTTCAGCCATGGATAAGCGGCCATCAACAAAAGGCCTCTTCAGTCTTGATTAAAGATCCTCAAAAAATATACACTTGCTTACTTCAATAACAATAAAAAATGTGAATGTGGGTGTTTGTGTTCCTAAGCACTGAGGTTACTATATGTCTAGCTCAACTGAGCGAAAATGGTTTGGATCCTTAGTTATGGATCATAGAAAGCAGACTAAAACCTCTTCAGTGTAACCAACCGAGAAAAAAAAAGCTGGTTCTTTAATATATCTATATAAATCACACTAATTGTGACTCTTATGGAATCCCTTTATATGTTGTTTCCATAACTGATAGCACTCATTTTGCTTTAAATAATTATTGGCCAATATGTAGCCCAGGAATGTTCAGTCATGAACCCGTACAGGATGAAGCCTATTTCTAAATCTAAAATCTGTGCCACAAAACACTAACATTACTATCTTCTCTTGTTAAACAGATCCCTTTCTAGCTGATTGAATTGTATCTGCTTTACACGTGTACTGACATGACTTAGACTTTAATCACATGGATCTTGCCATTTTTAACGTGATAATGACACATTAAAAATAACTTACCAATCACTAATCACTAATAACTTAATGTGGAAATGTTTTGCAAGTGATTCTACCAACGATATCCCCATTATACTGCATGTGATCTCAAATAATGGTTCTACTTATTAGATGACACTTACTAATTTAGTGTTTGCAAAGATTTGCAATCGCTCGCTATGGCTCAAAAAAAGAAAAGGTATTCTGATCATCCTCTAAGGCTGTAACGAGCCTTAGTGAGTGAGGGCATTTGTGGGCACATTTGCATGTCCCGGCTCAGCTTCCCAGAATGCAGCGTAATAACTGTTTTTCTCGGAATTCTGAGCTGGAAGCAGGTTTTTAAACTTATTTTAGACATTATTTTTATGAACACAGATTAACTATTTATTCATCATAGTGATAACAGAAATCACTCAAATAGCCCTGATCAAAAGTTTACATACCCTTGAATGTTTGGCCGTGTTACAGACACACAAGGTGACACACAGGTTAAAATGGCAATTACAGGTTAATGTCCCACACCTGAGGCTTTTTAAATTGCAATTCTTGTCTGTATATAAATAGTCAATGAGTTTGTAAGCTCTCATGTGGATGCACCAAGGAAGCTGTACTGTCAAAAGATCTGCACAACAAGGTAATGGAACTTCATAAAGATGGAAAAGGATATAAAAATATATCCAAAGCCTTGAAAATGCCAGTCAGTACTTTTCAATCACTTATTAAGAAGTGAAAAATTTGGAGATCTCTTGATACCAAGCCAAGGTCAGGTGGACCAAGAAAGATTTCAGCCACAACTGCCAGAAGAATTGTTTGGAATACAAAGAAAATCCCACAGGTAACCTAAGGAGAAATACAGGCTGCTCTGGAAAAAGACGGTGTGGTTGTTTCAAGGAGCACATAACGATGTTACTAGAACAAAAATGAACTGCATAGTGAGATAGCGGAAAGAAGCCTTTTTCTGCACCAATGCCACAAAAAAGCCCGGTTACAATATGCTCAACAACACCTTGACATGAGTCATAGCTTCTGGCACACTGTAATTTGGAGTGATGAGATCAAAATAGAGCTTTATGGTCACAACCATAAGCGCTATGTTTGGAGAGGGGTCAACAAAAACTATAGTGAAAATAATACCATCCCCACTGTGAAGCATGGTGGTTGCTCACTGATGTTTTTGGGGTGTGTGAGCTCTAAAGACACGGGGAATCTTGTGAAAATTGATGGCAAGAGGAATGTAGCGTGTTATCAGAAAATACTGGCAGGCAATTTGCATTGTTCTGCATGAAGGCTGCGCGTGGCACGTTTTTGAACTTTACAGCATGACAATAACCCTAAGCCCAAGGCCAAGTTGACCCTCCAGTTGTTACAGCAGAAAAAGGTGAAGGTTGTGGAGTGGCCATCACAGTCTCCTGACCTTAATACCATCGAGCCACTCTGGGGGATCTCAAATGTGCGGTTCATGCAAGATGACCAAAGCCTTTGCATGACCTGGAGGCATTTTGCCAAGACGAATGGGCAGTTATACCACCTGCAAGAATAAGTGGCCTTATAGACAAATATTACAAAAGACTGGACTCTTGGACATTGATGCTAAAGGGGACAATACACAGTATTAAGAACTAAGGTTATGTACATTTTTGATGACGGCCATTAGGGTGATTTCTGTTATCATTGTGATTTAATAAAGGAGCCAAACAATTATGTGATAATAAATGGCTTCACATGATCACGATCCTCCAATGAAATAAAAACATTTTTGCATGACCAGTCACATTTTGAAAATAAATGCCATCATTTCACAATTTCTGACAGGGTATACAAACTTTTGAGCACAACTGTGTATATATATATATATATATATATATATATATATATATATATATATATACACTCACACATACACATGTTTGGTATGTGTGTACATATATATATATATATATATATATATATACACACACATACATGGTAGGAAGTTCATGGTATAGATTATATATAGGGGCATAGGGTTCTATAATGATCCCTATTGGGATAGAGGCTCTTGGTGTGTGTAGGGACTAAAAGTTGCTCTTTTGCTATATGCTTGTTTGTATATACCTATTTGTTTATGACCTCCCAAAGGGTCTCCCTCCCTTTGGTGTGCTTCAGAGTAGTGATGTTGAGTAGATTAGTTCACTTTCTTGTTTATTTATTTTCTACATAGTCATTCTTGTTTTAATTATTTGATCACTGTCTGTGTTGTACATATTAGATTTATCAGGTATTGATTTTAAGCCTAAATTTCATTTGAATTCAAGATTCATTAGTATATTGTTAAAATAAGGAGAGGAATTTTGAGATTGCTATCTTTTTACACATTTTATATGTCTGAAAAGCTTCTTCTCTGTCATTACATCTTCATGTCTAGTCCTTTGCTGATGTGTTTACAAGCAAGGATGTAATCAGCTATGCTAAAGAATAATGTGAAAATTCCATATTTTGGTTAAATGGAGCGATAAAAACATTTAAGGTTATTTCCTTTTTCTTAGCAATGCTTTTCATCAAAGTTAATTCTGTTTTGCTAAGATCCATAAATAGGAAGGATACATTAAAAGACTAATAGAACTTGTGGTGACATGACAAGATTTGACTACAAAGTGTGCTGTGTTAATGGCATGTGAGTATTGTACATTTGGACCAAGAACATGAGTCATTATTGTCACAGACAAATGCAGGAGTGGTGATAGATGGGCTGAGTGATATTTTTCTCTGAACAATATTTACACAAACCAGTACACAGTGATTGAAGTTATTTCATGGGCCTCAATGAAAGTGAGTTGGCAACAACCTATATTACATGACAGAACAAACCAATATTCTATGGTTTATTAGCAGGTTACTCATTATTTACTCTCAGAACTTGAATTCATCTGTCATATAGTGTGATGCACAGCTATGTTAACTTTAGATTTTATAAATATAATTTTATTTAGGAACCAACATGTTAATAAAACTTGCCTAGTAAATTCCTTATGTTACTCACATTATTAATTATGCTGTACAATTTGTAAATATACTATTCAGAGCAAGATTTGATTGATATTGATATATACTTTTGCATGTTACATTAAATATTTAATGTTGCCCTATACTGAATCCACATTAATCTAATTTATCTTCATATTGCACAGAAAGTTAGATGTTCATGGCAAAAACAAGTTGATATGTTTAGCCACCTATTCTCTAGTCAACACACAAAGCTCAGATTAAATTATTCCATATGTTTCTGGATTTTCTTTCTTTATTAGTGCATAATTCCTCAGATAGAATATAATTTTACATACAGTATTTGCCACACATATTGGGAAATAACATATTATCTATATTGTTTATTATGTTTTTATTTATGTCACTCAAGCAAATAGATTGAGAATACTGTGCCTACACAACAATTCTAAAACCAATGTAAGAAAGTCTGATTTGGATATACACTTTGCACTCAAAAAAATTAAAAACATAAGCATACTTAAAGCAAATTACAAGGCTTATTTTAATTCTATTTATATTTGGGGGCCCTGCAATAAATTATTATAACCCTTCCCAATCAGAGAAGTGGTTAAAATTGTAAAATTTAAAAAAAAATAAATGTATGAAATAAAACTGATAATAATGTTGATCCACAGCATCCTCCTAGGGATGCCACCAACTGTAATCTGAGGCTCGCAGCAATGAGCACCTGCTGAGAGTATTGCAGTGAATAGTGATACCTTTTTTATTGGACAAACGTATTTATAATAAAGCGACGAGCTTTCGAGAGATAATGCCTCTCTTTATCAAGTCAAAAAGCGCTACTGATACAAGTATGAACTAAAAACAGTAAACAGGAAGAGATGAAAAAAAAAATGGAAAAACAAGAAAAACAAAATTCATTGGCCAGAGTTAAGTGAGTAACAGACCAGCATTGTGAATAATGTCCTGATAGGTCAGTAAGTCTATAGATCAGGTTGTAGATAAGAACACAGCAGAGTAAAATAAAGAGCAATACATTTTAGCATAGCATGTAGCTTAGAAAAACAGTAAAACAAGGGGGGGGGGGGGGGTAAGTGGAATGTGTTAGCTAAAAGACATTAGGATAGTGGGCCAGAAAGCCTAAGTCGATGTTAATGCCCAAATCCTTTGTATTAAAAAATGGAATCATTTTTAATTAAAAAAGTTTTCTGCTTTTGGATAGTTCTGAAATTCCCTCAGAGTACTTTTATTTTGAGGTTCTGGATGGAGTGATTCTCCTGGGTGAAATGGTGTCCAACTGGAGTACAATAGCTGTCTTCATGGTGCTTTTTGATAGAGCTTCGGTGGAGGTTCATTCGCATATATGTGACAAATGTATTTATCTATTTATTTATATATATATATATATATATATATATATATATATATATATATATATATATATATTTATATACTAGCGATATTCCCGTCAAAAATTATAGGGCAATAAAATTTGAAGCCATGGGTATGCTGTTTGACACACAATGTAAAACTTTTTGTACTCTGAGGACCTTCGGTGCTCATTGCGAGTCTCTCCTCTCGTGTACTTTTGCTCCTCTGAGCACCTTCATCACTCATCACAAAGAGAGATATATATTTATATATATATTTAGTTAACTAGAAATGAATGAATTAGTTCTTGAAAAAATGTATATACTTTACCTATTTGTAATTAATATATCCAGCAATCAATAGCCTGAAGAGCTAACAATCTATTTGTATTTTCCGGCAGCATACAATGTACAGTTTGAGTGTTGGTGCCCTGTTGATAAAGTGTAATGAATGTCCCAACTGTGCATTAGAAATAGTCCGAGTGCGCGACGGCAAACCGTTGGTTTAGTTGTGTAAAGCGCCATTGTAGATTCGTTATGTTATTAATGTGTTATGTGGCTCGCAAGCATATTCCGTCATTTGTAATACCTCGTTTTGATTTTTTGGCGTGGGCATTTTTTTTCTTGCTTAGGCAATTTTTGAGTGGGGAAACTAGTCCAAATCAACTTAAATTTGCGTTCCACCTCACTCCCGGACGTCCTGGCTGTTCCCCCATGCTGTGTGTGATGTTTTTGTTGTATTTTTTTGTGTATTTAGTGTGTTTTTATTGGTTTTTGGTTTGCAAGGTTCAGCCGTTAACCTCGCATTTTTCCTATCTCGTATGTATTTTTTTTCTAAGTCCCGCATTTGTCAACTCCTTGCAGGCTGGCGATCCCGCGTTTACCTTCGGTGCTCATCGCCTTTGGGCTGCAACTTTTGGTGCATTAACGGCTCGCCTTTGGTGCTCATGGCCTAAGTGCTCCGCGTTAACAGCTCGCCTCGCTTAACTCGCCTAACTCGTATGCACCACGCAAAGCGTGACGACATCTCGTAGTTTGACAACTATTATATGTGATATATATATAATATATATTAATGTGTTTATTGTGTGTGTATATATATATATATATATATACAGTTGCAAGCAAAAGTATGTGAACCCTTTGGAATGATATGGATTTCTGCACAAATTGGTCATAAAATGTGATCTGATTTTCATCTAAGTCACAACAATAGACAATCACACTCTGCTTAAACTAATAACACACAAAGAATTAAATGTTACCATGTTGTTATTGAACACACCATGTAAACATTCACAGTGCAGGTGGAAAAAGTATGTGAAGCCCTAGACTAATGACATCTCCAAAAGCTAATTGGAGTGAGGTGTCAGCCAACTGGAGTCCAATCAATGAGATGAGATTGGAGGTGTTGGTTACAGCTGCCCTGTCCTATAAAAAACACACACCAGTTCTGGGTTTGCTTTTCACAAGAAGCATTGCCTGATGTAAATGATGCCTCACACAAAAGAGCTTTCAGAAGACCTACGATTAAGAATTGTTGACTTGCATAAAGCTGGAAAGGGTTATAAAAGTATCTCCAAAAGCCTTGCTGTTCATCAGTCCACGGTAAGACAAATTGTCTATAAATGGAGAAAGTTCAGCACTGCTGCTACTCTCCCTAGGAGTGGCCGTCCTGTAAAGATGACTGCAAGAGCACAGCGCAGACTGCTCAATGAGGTGAAGAAGAATCCTAGAGTGTCAGCTAAAGACTTACAAAAGTCTTTGGCATATGCTAACATCCCTGTTAGAGAATCTACGATATGTAAAACACTAAACAAGAATGGATTTCATGGGAGGATACCACAGAGGAAGCCACTGCTATCCAAGCAAAACTTTGCTGCACGTTTACAGTTTGCACAAGAGCACCTGGATGTTCCACAGCAGTACTGGCAAAATATTCTGTGGACAGATGAAACTAAAGTTGAGTTGTTTGGAAGAAACACACAACACTATGTGTGGAGAAAAAGAGGCACAGCACACCAACATCAAAACCTCATCCCAACTGTGAAGTACGGTGGTGGGGGCATCATGGTTTGGGGCTGCTTTGCTGCGTCAGGGCCTGGACGGATTGCTATCATCGAAGGAAAAATGAATTCCCAAGTTTATGAAGACATTTTGCAGGAGAACTTAAGGCCATCTGTCCACCAGCTGAAGCTCAACAGAAGATGGGTGTTACAACAGGACAACGACCCAAAGCATAGAAGTAAATCAACAACAGAATGGATTAAACAGAAGAAAATACGCCTTCTGAAGTGGCCCAGTCAGAGTCGTGACCTCAACCCGATTGAGATGTTGTGGCATGACCTCAAGAAAGCGATTCACACCAGACATCCCAAGAATATTGCTGAACTGAAACAGTTCTGTAAAGAGAAATGGTCAAGAATTACTCCTGACCATTGTGCACATCTGATCTGCAACTACAGGAAACGTTTGGTTGTAGTTATTGCTGCCAAAGGAGGTTCAACCAGTTATTAAATCCAAGGGTTCACATACTTTTTCCACCTGCACTGTGAATGTTTACATGGTGTGTTGAATAAAAACATGGCAACATTTTAGATGAAGATCCGATCAAATTTTTTGACCAATTTGTGCATAAATCCATATCATTCCAAAGGGTTCACATACTTTTGCTTGCAACTGTATATATATATATATATATATATATATATATATATATATATATACACATACAGTTGTGCTCAAAAGTTTGCATACCCTGACAGAGATTGTGACATTTTGGCATTTATTTTGAAAATATGACTGATCATGCAAAATCATATATTTTATTGAAGGATAGTGAAGATATGAAGCCATTTATTAACACATAGTTGTTTGGCTCCTTTTTAAATCATAATGATGACAGGAATCACCCAAATGGTCCTGATGAAAAGTTTAAATACCCTTGAATTTTTGGCCTTTTTACAGATACACAAGGTGGCACACACTGGTTAAAATGGCAATTAAAAGTTAATTTACCGTGGCTTTTTAAATTGCAATTTGTGTCTGTGTATAAATTGTCAATGAGTTTGTTAGCTCTCACGTGGATGCACTGAGCAGGCTAGATACTGAGCCATGGGGAGCAGAAAATAAGTGCTTAACAAGGTAATGAAACTTCATAAAGTTGGAAAAGGATATAAAAAGATATCCAAAGTTTTGAACATGCATTCAGTGATCTCTTGATACCAAGCCCAGGTCAGGTAGACCAAGAAAGATTTCAACCACAACTGCCAGAAGAATTTTTTGGAATACAAAGAAAAACCCACAGGTAACCTCAGCAGAAATACAGGCTGCTTTGGAAAAAGAGGTTGTGGATGTTTAAAGGAGGACAATACGACGATACTTGAACAAAAATGAGCTGCATGGTCGAGTTTCCAGAAAGAAGCCTTTACTGCGCCAATGCCACGAAAAAGCCTACAAAAATCCCTGACAACACCTTGACGCCTCACAGCTTCTGGCACACTGTAATTTAGAGTGACGAGACCAAAATAGTGCTTTATGGTCACAACCATAAGCGCATTGTTTGGAGAGAAGTCAACAAGGCCTATATTGAAAAGAAGACCATCCCCACTGTGAAGCATGGTGGAGTCTCACTGATGTTTTGGAGAATGTGTGATCTCTAAAGGTACGGGGAATCTTGTGGAAATTGTTGGCAAGATGAATGCAGCATGTTATCAGAAAATACTTGCAGACATTTTAAATTCTTCTGCATGAAGGCTGCACATAGGATGCTCTTGGACTTTTCAGCATGACAATGACCCTAAGCACAAGGCCAAGTTGACCCTCCAGTGGTTACAACAGAAAAAAGTGAAGGTTGTGGAGTGGCCATCACAGTCTCCTGACCTTAATATCATCAAGCCACTCTGGGGAGATCTCAAACCTGCTGTCCATGAAAGAGGACCAAAGACTTTGCATGACCTGAAAGCATTTTGCCAAGACGAACAGGCAGCTATACCACCTGCAAGAATTAGAGGCCTCATAGACAACTTTTACAAAAGACTGCACGCTGTAATTGATGCTAAAAGGGACAATAAACATTATTAAGAACTAAGGGTATGCAAACTTTTGAACAGTTTCGAGGACAACTGTATATATACATCTGTGTTCACATTTGAATGTCTAAAACAAGTTAAAAGACCTGTTTCCAGCTCAGAATTCCAAGAAATATAGTTATTACACTGCATTCTGGGAAGCTGAGCTGGGACATGTAAATGTGCCCACAAATGCCTAGCTCTTCAATCCATAACTCATTTTAAACATGGCTTCCTTTAAGCTTATGCCTACTGTATTATACAGCTTTTATGCAAAGCCAAGGTTGGATTATACACAAGCTGGGAATCCTATCCATGTACAGCGGTTTCAAGCTTACTGGCTATCATCAGCATGGAGTGGGATTCCAGCTTGTATTGTGGACCTTATGAGTAGGTAGTCCACCGCACAGCAATCATTTAATATATGTTGAGCAAAAGAGCGATAGAAGCCCTCCACATAAATACATACATACACATATTTAACATTTATATGAATTACTTTATTTGAAATAATAAAGCCTTTTAAGAAACTGGTGAAATCCATGAACCTTAATTTAAGAGAGTTGCTGTAGGTATTTTGTTCTAACTTGATAATTCATAATTGAGTGCGCTTAGGTGTAAACATTAGACTCATAGCATACATGCAATAAGGCAACCAATTAACAAGGAGCCCCTCTCCATCTATATGAATGCTACATTTTTGTTCAAGTTGCATGTTATACCAACACTAACTTGGTATAACAACTAACTTGCTTAGTGAGCGTTCATGAGGGGAATTAAGGTGTGAGTTAGCGTTTGGTGTTCAAGCTCATTTCTATAAAAGCGCTATATAAATGCATGTAAATGAGAAAAACTAAATAAGACTACAAATCATATTAAAACTCTTGTATAGCATTATTATATTAAGTAAGTAAAAAATCCTTAAACATTTTGCAGTTTTATCAAATAAATTAGTATTCAATAAGTATATTTGTGTCCTTAGTTAACTTAGGAGAGACTGCACGTTTTTGTAAAATACTGCCAGCTAATTTATTTGTGTATAGTTATTCATGTAAGCCTATGATTGGGCCATGCCCAACAGTTTAAAAATAATCACAATCATTGAGAGATTTTAAAATGTAATAAAACATATTTAAGACAAAAGTTCTGGACTGAAGGCAATGAACAGGAGAAAAATCTATGTAAATAACTTCTGGAGTACGTGATAGATAATGGGTGTAACCGGGTTAAATTGCAAATGATTGATAGATAACAATGATATACTTACAGCTTATTTTCTGAATAATTCCTTACAAAGGAAGTATAAATATGCGCCCTGTTGGCAATAGCATTGTAAATATATGTTTTTGATTCTATGTTTAAATTCTTTATTCCTGCAAGGTCTGTCTGCACTGAAATGCTTAATAATTACACACAACGTGTCAAATACATGAATTCATTATTTTTGTCTTTTACGTCAAAAGCTGGCTGAGAGGATTTGTTTATTTAAAGCATTTATGTCTTTTAATCTAAGATCATCCTGAATAATAGGTTGATTCTTATTTGAATGGTGCAACAGAATAACTAATCATAATAGCCCTGTGAGTATCAATAGAGTACTTTGTTACACGTAAAGTCTTAACACATGTCAATGCATTGCTATTGTGGAAGGTTTTTGTTTCTTAAAAATCAGGTTCGATTTACTCAACCAGCCTGGGATGTAGTTCTTATTCATATGCTTCTTATGCTTATGTTAGTGTCTAATTACATTTGTATACAGAATAAAAATTAGCTTTTGTCACACATGACAAGACTTTGTGATTCTAATACAACTTTTCACGCTGAATTCAGATATGTTACTAGTTTTTCTCTATCACGCAAGGATTTTAAGTGACACACAGTTTAAATCTAAAATTGTATTGTATTTACATTTGTAACCGTATTCACGCGACTTATAAAGTAACAGTTGATGATTTAAAGGTATATCCAAGTTTTGCTGTTTTTACCTTTTTCTAACCTAACACATGCTGCTTATATCAGAAACACACATACTAACATTCAAGCCAACAGCAGCACAATGCAGAAATCCCCAGAGCAATGTCTGAGCTTCCTCCTTGCTTCTTTGTGCAGGGGAAAACAAGGCTACACATTCCATGACGCTTTACTGCTCAAATTGATATCAATGATTGAAACAGTGTATTAGCTCTTTGTGATTGGCCACAATTAACTGTTAATTAATATTATGCTAATTTTAGCAGTCATTTCCAGGGGTGTTAAATTTCAAAATCAACTGCTTGAAAACTGAAGAGGTAAGTTTAGGGTAAGTTTAATAATGTTTATTTTAATATTTTTTCATGCAAAAAATGTTTTTATATACTGCTAATTCCCATCTATCAGATGCATTCATACTCAATGAAACCTAAATATGCCTTTAAGTTCCCAACAGTAGTCAGCAAGCATGCTCAATTTCACCTGGTACATATTTTCCATGCAAGAGATGTCTTGGTGAAATTGCACACCTTGGGAAGACATCCAAGCGAGAGTCCAAGAAATGAATTGTAAGTGACATATTAAATCCAATAACTTTGAATGAATGTAAAAGTTCAGCCACAATGTCACAGAAGTTCTGTGCTTTAAAGTTTCCCAAGAAACCTTCTGCAACACTTTTCAATGATCTCCACTCTGTTTTTTTAATTTGTTTTAAGAAAGTAAACACTGTTGCTATTTTCAAGGTTCTTGACACCACTTTAGTTGTAACAGCAAAAAATATAAAAATTGCAATTTTGTCCATAAAAAAACAATGCCACAATGAAAAAGGACAACTCCTCTGAAATCTGGAAGGCATGAGAGTAGGGTCAACAATGCACTAAACAAACCTACCATCTTGCCGCCCAAATTTCACAAGTTCTCCTATTTAATTGTGGAATTGCTTTTTTATTGCCATAAATAAAGTATTTCCAATTTTTAGATTTTTTTGCTGTTGGTTTAACATATGTTTACATTTTCCAACTCAAATCAAATCTCTTATTTGAGGATCCACAAAAATGTCTTCTTTTAATTTTAGCATCACTTATTCTAGGGAAATTTTCTTTCAAATAAGGAAACCATTTTTATTCAGTAGTCTCTACAAAGTTTTTAAAAATAGCTAATTTTATATGGAATAGAGGTAAAAAAAAAAGTTTTCAAGGTTGACCAGTGAGGGTTGTGCAACATCTTTCTTTCTGGGAGTGAGTGACTGATGCACTGGCCAGTTCTTCTTGATGTAATGACTTTTGCTGTATCGACTGACCCCTTGCACAAGAAACAACGAAATTTAGTATAGCCGACACAACATATGTTCCAATTGTATTTGGCATATTGCATTTTTTCTTAACGTATTTTCATAGTTTCGTCAAATTATATTATATTAGCAGCATAAGATAACAGCACAGAAGGAAATTTGTTTCCATTGTGCAATATGACACCTTTCAAACTAATTTCAGAGGAGTCAATGAAGAGTCGCCATTTTGTTGTTTTATGCTCATGACCAGGAGCATCCATTACAGCGCAAATATTGTTACAGTAAATTAAATTGTTTTCTTGTGAATAAAAGGTTTTAAACTCACCTTGGCCATTTAAAAAAAAAAAAAAAAAAAGTAATTTTGTGTGTAGCTGAAGTAGATTCAACCCCAGATCAAGTGCAGATCCCAAAAATCCAGCCTGTTTTTTAGACAAATTCAAATGCTCAACAACATAATTTAAATCACCTTGAGTTATTAGTTGGGCCTCAGAATAAATGTACTTAATTTAAAAGTATAGTCTCCTCATGCTGAACTGGGCTAGAGTCTTCATCGTTTCTTGGAGGCTGTGCTACAGGTAAGTCCTCACTGTGAGGAACTGGCCTTATAGCAGATAGCAAATTTGGTTATTTCTCAGTGTGTTCAGATTTAATTGTTATTCATCTTATGTTTGTTAGGCAAACATAAGAATGTGTTAAATGATCTTTGGGTTTCCTTCAAACCATAGGAACTTCAATGGGCATATGGCGGGAACAATTTACCCATCCTGTCAGAAGCCTAACACAGGTGACACCGCAATTATGGGGGGGTGGAGGCAGTTCTTATCTTGGTCTCCTACTTTGCAACTAAAATATAGCTCATGACATATAACACATAACAGAAGGTATCTGGAGGATTTAAACACATCCTTGGCATAATGACACAGTATCAACCACAACACAGTTTCACAGTAATGAACTCACTAGACAAACAAAAACCCAAGCTAGTGCAATGGGTGCACAGTTTCTCAGACTAGTGTTGTGTTCATGAGGCAACATGATCTGTCATGCATCTGCTTGTCTCTTCGGCTGCCGGCCTGCCTACTAACTGCCTGCAGATACATAAAAAGCATAAAAAAATCATTATTTAAAAAACAAAAGTTATTAAACTAATTGTGACAAAATAAGACATATTTTTTTTAACAAAAAGAGCCATAATAGAAAACTGTGGGAGATAGAAAAATTAAGATTGCATATTTGAAATTCATTGTGAAACATTATTGTAGAGGCAACTTAATTTTTCCATGTGACAAATCTTGTGTTTACCAGTGTTATTGCTAATCATAGCTAATACATTTCTATGTAGGAATATTATAGCAAGTATTATAGCAAGTTGATGGAGGCTGATAGTAATGTCCAGCATTTCACTTCATACATACTTCAATTATTCCTATCAATTAATATTGTTGACCCTGTTGCACGAATATAAGGTATAAAGCTATCGGAAGAATCAGAAAGACTTATTGATAAGTAAAAATTACAAGCTTCAATGCAAATTTACTGTAAACACATTTTAAATTGATATGGCATCATGCCATATTTGGAACCTTTGATATGTCCCTTTAATATTGGATGACACATATAATTGATTCAAATAGGACTCAGGTTAACTTATAAATACACCCACTGAATGATGACATTAGGTATGGGTCATTCACACTACATCTTTACAACAGAAAATACAGTAGAGGGTATTAAAGTTCTAAAGCTATCTACTAATTGTTCTGCGCTAATGTATCTACATAAAGTCAATTGCAAAAGTCCAGTTGTGAATATTCATAGGCAGGAAACCATTAGACGAGTATGCAGGTGTTTATTTATTTGATTACTGATGGTTGAGTGTCAACTAACTGTGTAAATTAACTTCAATATTTTTCATTTTCTTTACAATCTCAAAGTCTCTGAGATCAAGACCCAATGATGGGCTCCAGAATAAGTAATTCTGTCTTTTCCAGTTAGTTAACACATATCCACTAGCAAAGCTAGTGAACTTAAACTTAAATTTACAATTTATGTTGCATCTTTTGTTTTTGATGTGTAATGTAGATAGTTGTGCCAATATCGTCTTATAATGTTCTCCAGAGGTAACGTACACTGGAGAATGGCACTGGAGTTAAGAGTCTTGTGGCACTCTACATGATTACGTTACGGCTTTAGATGAGTAGTGACCTACAAGTGAGAAAATATTTAAACCAGTTGAGAAGCAAGCCACCTATTCTTGTAGAAGGTCAATAAACGCATGGAACAGGGCTCTTTCTGAGCTGTACATTTTCATGTAAGCTGACTTCATTGAGTCATGGAGTTTGCAGATAAAAAAACAAGTTGCCATGCAAATAACTTTTATTAATAAACGATTCTAGAAATGAAGGGCCAGATTCAATTGAGCAATCGTAAGTTACCAGAGCCTGTCACTGAGGCAGTAGATTCATTTGCTATTCCATTGGTGTCTTTTTGCGGGCTACGGATGGTTTGCGAGTTACGGGCTTGAAAAGTCTCAAGCTCGCAAATCTGCAATAAAAAAATATTTATTTTTATGTTTCATTTCAGAGTTAAAGTATATCGATCTCAGGAATCAATGAATTTATACATATCAGGCAACCCATATGGACTAGAACAGTATTGGCATTCATTTTTATAATTTCGTATTTTGAGGGTTTGTCAGTCCCATTGCATATTGGACCCCCAAACCTAATGGATTGACATGTAACCTCCATGTTTTACTGACGTAATGATGGCAGTCTCATTGTCTATTGGCGGTTTCGAAATGGCTGGTTACAGACAAGTGCATGGTTTACGGAGTCGGCTTTCGGCCCGTAACTTGCAGGCTCCTTCAATTGAATAGCACCGTAATTGGAAACTAACAGGCGCCGCAGCACGTCCGCAGACATACGGCCTTTATCCAGCGAAATGCGGGCTTGCAATTGAATCGGGCTCAAAGCCTGTAGTTGGCCATGCTGCTAATGGATGGTAAAGATGTGCAGGAAAGGCTCCTAAATGCAGATAACATTGTGCTATTTTTTGAAAAATCAAAGCCAATTATAGCTACAATCTTTTTGAGAATATGATTTTGCCCCATGCTAATTTACATCAAATTCCTATGCTAAAAGGATGCTTTCAATGCAATGGAAGCTTCTGTCTGTACAATGAGATTATGGCAGGTATAACAGCCAGTGCCTTTCGATGACCTAAAAATTAGCAGGCAAGAAAAAATTTAAGCATGCAGTAAAGTATAATGTCATGATTCCCCTGAACCCCCTTTGGGGTCAGTAAAAGTTTAGTTGTTTAATATGCTTTTATGTTAATTTGATTATCCTATATGTGTTATGTCATGTTAATTAATATGTAAAATGTTATGCTATGTTATGTTATGTTGATGACTATATGATTAATTGTGTCCAGTGTGTAAGGAGTTAAATGGTTTAGAATGTTGTGTTGTCTGGCTGTAACTGTCAGAGAGGGCAGAGAGCAGTTGGCAGTTGAGTTTTTTCTGACAGAGAGAGAGATGTATTGGTGTCTCTGAGGGCAGTTGAGATAATGCTGTATATATATATATATATATATATATATGTTCCTAAGCCAAGGGAAGAAGACATATATTGAAGACAGATATGCTCCTATCTAAAAAGGGAGGTAAGAAGATAACCGCAATGACTGTATGAATGAAGTTGCTGTTATAAAGCCTTATAGATAAGCCCTTGTCCACAGAAATAAAAACAGTTTCTGATTTCTTATAATGCTGAGCCTGCATTCATATTCTTAAAGACTACATCTAATTTAAGACACATCAGCTGTCTTAGTGAAGAGATCAAAAGAATCTGGTAGATCTGCTGGGTAGGTTTGGCAATAACAGCCTTATCAAGCCCGACTGAGAAGCAGTAGATCGTGACAGCTGGTGGCAAGTGGTGGAATCTCTTCATCAATAAGCTAAGACAAGCAGCATGTCCAGATATGACAGCATGTCCATTGAAGGCCTCAGGGACCTGTACAGGGAGAGAGGGCTCCACAGAACAGCGACCACCAAAAAGGCAGAGATGATCCAGGAACTCCTGCTGAATGATGAGCTCCGTCAGGTGGAGGAAAGACAGGAGACAGAGGAGGAAGGTGCAATAGTCACACTAGATCCAGCCCTTGCTGTGGAGATACCCTCTAATGAAGAGGAAGAAATTTGTAATAGATTTAAAAAGTGGAGGGCTATGATGCCGGCGAGTCTGTCCGGTGATCAGCTAATGGCCCTTCGGACCCAGATCAGCCAAGAGGTCCAGCGAGAGAAACCACAGAGAGTTACCTGTCTGTCATCCGGTCCTACTGAAGTAATGGATCTAACAGCAGCCAGGATAAAGACAGCGTATAATAGCTTTAAACACTTCTGTGATGAAAAGGGGGACATAGATGGGTTCCTCCAGGAATTTGAGCAGCAATGTGAGCTACACCAAATACCCAAAGCCGAGTGAATTAGGCTTCTGGTCAGCCGACTAAGTGGAAGGGCAAGTGAAGCATTCAGAGCTATCCCTAAGGGTAAGCAGATGTATGAGGAGGTGAAAAAGGTGCTGTTGGCCAGATATGCGGTGACCCTAGAAACCTATATGAAAAAATGTTGAACCTTGACCAGGGGTGCTGGCGACACTTATACTGAAGTTATCTTTCGGATGAGGCATGCCTGTCACAGTTGGTGGAAGGGGAAGGAGGTAACTACCCTGGAGAAAGCGATGGACTTAATACTGCTGGCGCAATGTTACTCAATTTGTCCTGAGAGGTTAAAGGTTTGGGTACAGGATCGAAAACCCACTACAGGGCAGGAGGCTGCTCATCTAGCAGATCATTTTGAGGCTACTAGAGGTGAGACAGGAGTTAAGGGCCCCATCAATGCTACTAAAGTGGGACCTCCAACTCCAGCACCTGTAACGTATTGCCCTATAGCCACCCGACCTAGCCCTGCAGCTCCACAAAGTGATAGTCGCCCTGGGGGAACCACAGGAGTGGCCCCTCGACCCACAGTACTTACCAGCTCTCGTCATGTCACTCGGAACACAAGGGGTTTGGAGTGCTATGGTTGTCACCAACCAGGGCATATGAAAATAGAATGCCCCAATGTGCCTCGCAGGGTGGACAGCCACCCCACTAAGCCAGTCTACTATCTGGGAGAGTGGACATCAAAGAGTCTGGAGTGACACAGACCAGACCCAGAGAGGTGGGCTTCTATCACCCCATCCATGCTGTGCAGACTGGTTCAGAAGGCAACAGGAACCAGCATTTCCAAAAGGTTTTGGTCCAGGGAAAGGAGGCAAGGGGATTTCGAGACACAAGCGCTGCAGTGACCGTGGTCCATCCGGAAATTGTACCACGTACAGCCATTCTTCCTAAGACCATGGAGGTCATGGTGGCTGTAGGCCAAAAAATTTCCATCCCAGAAGCCCGTTTGCAGTTGGATTGGGGCACTGGGAACGGAGTTTGTGAAGTCGGAGCTATGCATGGGCTCCCAGCTGAGGTTTTGTTGGGCAATGATTTGGGGCAACTAGAGAACCGATATGTCACTGCTGTGACCAGATCGCAAGCTGCCAAGGTTACCAGGGATGGTCCTAGCGACGAGGTTAAGGCCGGTCACCTGGAAACTGGGGTAAGTCCATTACCTGCTGGGGAACAGGGTTTGGGTTGGGCTACTGTAAGGGAAGTGAAGGTAGCATTATGGGAGGATGGGACCTTGGCTGGGGTTAGGCAAAGGGCTGACAAGCGAGAGAAGGGTCCTGAAGGAGATGAGTATGCGTGGGAAGAAGGATTGCTGTACAGAATTACCTCCGAACCTGAGGGAAATGGGATGAGAGAGGTTAAGAAGCAGATGGTAGTTCCCCAAAAGTTTAGAGGGAGGTTGCTAGAGATAGCCCATGAGATACCCTTAGCTGGACACATGGGGTGAAGAAGACACGGCATCGCCTTACTAGGGTGTTCTACTGGCCGGGGTTGAACAGGGATGTGTCTAATTACTGTAATTCCTGTGATGCCTGCCAGCGATATGGCTGCCCAGGATGGGGTACCCGCGTCCCTCTTCAACCATTACCAGTAATGGATACCCCATTTCAGAAAGTGGCTATTGACCTGATAGGACCCTTGGCTAGAAGCAGCAGGACTGGGAAGCAGTATATTCTGACCATAGTAGACTATGCCACCCGATATCCTGAAGCTGTTCCCTTGTCTAAGATTTCAGCTACGAAGATAGCAGAGGCTTCATTGGGGGTGTTCTCACGAATGGGGTTCCCTAAAGAGATCTTGTCTGACCGAGGTACCCAGTTTATGGCTAAAGTAACCCAACAGTTATGGAAGTTATGTGGGATCAAACACCTGAGTTCTTCCCCATATCATCCTCAGACCAACGGTCTTTGTGAGAGGTTTAATGGTACCCTTAAGAAAATGCTCTGTACTTTCACAGAACAAGAGAAGGATTGGGAGCGTCTACTTCCCTACCTTCTCTTTGCCTACCGGGAAGTACCGCAGGAGTCCACGGGGTTCTCTCCCTTTGAACTCCTGTATGGTAGACAGATAAGGGGACCTTTGAATGTGATCAGAGAAGCATGGGAAGGTGACTATGCGCAAAACCAGGTTTCGGTGGCCTCATACGTCCTGGCTTTCAGGGAGAAACTAGCCATGTTAACTGTGTTGGTTAGAGACCACATGCAAGAGGCTCAAGCCAAAGCCAAGAAATACTATGATAGGGGAACCAAGGAGAGGGAACTGGAGGTAGGAAAAGAGATTTTGATGTTACTAAGAAATTGAACCCTCATACATATGTGGTAATTGTAGACCCTGAAAGAAAGGTCACAAGGGTGGCCCACATAAACAGGCTGAAAGAATACCAGAGGCGACCCCAACATTTGCTAGCTATTTGTCTGCCTACCGGCAGTGACCCAGAAGAAGGAGTCCTACCTGACCTGTTAGCCCCAGCTGGGCTCAACAATCAGAGGGAGGTGGTAGGACAGTCCGTGAATTTAAGTGCAGACTACCAAAGGCAGCTGATTGAAACCCTGGCCCCCTACCATGCCCTATTCTCTACTAGCACGGGGTGTACCCCTCTAGCAGTGCATGAGGTCATAACAAAAGGTTGCGCACCATTAAAACAGCCCTCTTACCGGGTACCAGAGACAGTGAGGGCTAGTATCTTTGCTGAGTTGCGGGAGATGCTAAGATTAGTGGTGATTGAACGTTACAATAGCCTGTGGGCTTCCCCAGTAGTACTGGTGCCTAAAAAAGATGGGGCCACTCGTTTCTGTGTGGACTATCGTAAGCTAAATGACAGGACCAAGACTGATGCTTACCCTATTCAACGCATGGACGAGTTGTTGGACCGTCTAGGAGGCCAGATTGACTATTCGCCCAGACAAATGTCAGTGGGCCAGGGCTGAAGTACAGTATTTAGGCCATTGGGTGGGCAGTTCGCAGATTAGGCCAGAACCAGCCAAGGTTGAGAGGATAGCTGCATGGCCCACCCCCAAAACTAAGAAGCAGGTAATGGCTTTCCTGGGAACCAAAGTATATTATAGAAAGTTTATTCCTTTGTACAGTGCCATGGCCAAGCCTCTGACCGACTTGACAAAGAAGAGGATGCCCAAGTTGGTGGACTGGACCTCTGCTTGTGAAGTTGCCTTCCAGGCCTTGAAGGATGCTCTCATCTGCTCCCCTGTATTAGCTGCTCCAGACTATCAACAGCCCTTTATTGTACAAACAGATGCTTCCACATATGGACTGGGGGCTGTGTTGTGTCAGAAGGATGAGCAGGGATGTGAGCACCCCATTGCCTACCTCAGCCGAAAGCTGCTACCCAGGGAGGTGGCATATGCAGCAGTTGAAAAGGAGTGTTTGGCTGTGGTATGGGCCCTTAAGAAGCTACAACGCTACTTGTATGGAATGGAATTTACTGTGGTTACAGACCATAATCCCCTATGTTGGTTAGCTAAGGTGGCTGGGGATAATGGCTGTTTACTGAGGTGGAGCCTGGCCTTACAGACTTATAATTTTACTATCCAACATAGACGAGGAAAAGTCCATCAGAATGCGGACGGACTTTCTAGACAGGAGGACAAGTAAAAACAGTGTAGCTAGAGAATTATCCATCAGGATGATCCTCTAGGCTACACTAATAAAAGGGGGAAGTAGTTGTCATGATTCCCCTGAACCCCCTTTGGGGTCAGTAAAAGTTTAGTTGTTTAATATGCTTTTATGTTAATTTGATTATCATATATGTGTTATGTCATGTTAATTAATATGTAAAATGTTATGCTATGTTATGTTATGTTGATGACTATGGCCCTCATTCAATTGCAATTTGGCCAATTGAATAGGGGTCTAAATAAGCACATAACATATTTTTTTAAAGAAGTTTTTAGTTAGTAAGCATCTATCCAAAAGGAAGGTTTTCACTAACTAAAAACTTATTTAAAAAAAATATGTTATGTGCTTATTTAGAGCCCTATTTAATTGGCCAAATCGCAATTGAATGAGGGCCTATATGATTAATTGTGTCCAGTGTGTAAGGAGTTTAATGGTTTAGAATGTTGTGTGGTCGGTGGTAACTGTCAGAGAGGGGAGAGAGCAGTTGGCAGTTGAGTTTTTTCTGACAGAGAGAGAGATGTATTGGTGTCTCTGAGGGCAGTTGAGATAATGCTGGGTTGAATGTCTTAAAGTATATATATATATATATATATATATATATTCCTAAGCCAAGGGAAGAAGACATATATTGAAGACAGATATGCTCCTATCTAAGAAGGGAGGTAAGAAGATAACCGCAATGACTGTATGAATGAAGTTGCTGTTATGATGCCTTATAGATGAGCCCTTGTCCACAGAAATAAAAACAGTTTCGGATTTCTTATAATGCTGAGCCTGCATTCTTATTCTTAAAGACTACATCTAATTTAAGAGACATCAGCTGTCTTAGTGAAGAGATCAAAAGAATCTGGTAGATCTGCTGGGTAGGTTTGGCAAAAACAGCCTTATCAAGCCCGACTGAGAAGCAGTAGATCGTGACAAATAATTACATAAAAAACATGCAAATTTCAAATTTGTGTTTATTTGTTTAACTCTTTATCACATCTAAGTATTTATATGATGATATGGAAAATAGTTTGATCACAGCTTTGAAAGAGAAGGGCACCTCTCTGACTGGCTAAAGATCAACATCCTTTTCAGCGAATCAAAGGCAGCATAATCACATTTTATATTTATTTATTTTTTGTGTACTCATTTTTTCCATGGGCTGAATGTATGTTTACTATTTTCAGCTCAGATTTTATTTCAAATTGTATTTGTGTTTACTGGAGACTCCAAATCCATATTTTTATTATTATTATTGTTTATTTGTAATGCGCCAACATATTCCGTAACACAATACATAAGTTGTGATCAAGGCAAAACAATATTAACACATTACAAAGATGGGGAGCCCTGTCTTTAAGCTTAAGGGATATGTAAGTGAGCTTGACTATGAATGCATCTGATAGAGGAGAATTAGTAGTGCATAAAAACATTTGTTTGCATGAAAACATCCCAAAATAAACATTAATAAGCTTACCTTGAAGTTAGCAACATTTCCTATTTTTTTGGGCATTTGCATTTTATCTTTTACACCCATAGAAAACTCCACCTCAATTAGCATAACATTAAAATTCAGAATCAGGATAATACATTGTATCATTCTTCACCTCAGTGGCTTCTGGCATGTGCTCAGCACAAGAACTGCAACAGTTACTTCCTGTGCTCTGTACCAGAAAGGTCAACATTTGTATCTTGTTGTATTTCCTGTGGGTACACTGCTGTATTTCCTGTGTGTACCCGGCTTATGTAAGCGTCCAGCTCACTTGCATATATTTTTAGAATCCAGTGACCATAGTGCTTTCCCCAAAGCACTGTGCAAGATTAAAAACTTGCGGACCTACAATCTAAAGGTTATATCAAAGGGGATTGGAGGCAGAGGTAGGTTACCCTGCCCCAGCAGTCACATGTGGGAGTAGGAGGGATAGTAGTCCTACCCTACCAGCCAGGGGGTAAGCAGGGCCAGATCTACCTTTTTGGAGCCCTTAGGCACTGAAGTGGAGGAGATCCTGCAAATGCTTACACAAGGTATGCACTCACCTATTTTTCCCTTTTCTGTGCATGTATATCTCTTGCTGTATGAGCAAATCACAGACATTTCCATATGACAGCCATTTTTACAGCATGACTTCTCATACACACACTGAGCTATTACTTAAAATGCATTTTATGGTGGGCCATATTATTTAAATTTTTCTATAGGAAGACAGCAAGCTCATGTTACACAAACACATATTGTGATCATATGATTGCAAATAAATACTCAGAACTGAACTGTAAACCTAACCACACCTCATATAAATGTTTAGCGAAAAAGCACAGTGAATAAAGCAAATTGGGGTGCTATGAGAAACGCAGTCTGCCATATAATGCCCTTCCTCCACTCCACTGACTTGAAGTTTAGCAAATCTAGGCCAAAGTATTTAGGGTCAATATTCTGTACATATGGAAATACATGCTAAACCTTGGTCTCAGGTCATTGAATACATATTTGCCCATCATTATAATGACAAACAAAAGGAATATAGTCAAGGGATGTAAAGGCTACTTTTTCCAAATTTTGGACAACATGTGGTTTATTACATAGTATATAAAACTGCATAATACAAAGTACTTCTAGAACCAAGCTCACAGGCACGCTGTCCATTATATCGCCCAACTGTGCTTCTTTTAGAGGGACAATCACTCTTTTAAAGGATCATTGCACAATGAAAAAAACGTGCGTGTGTGGTCTACATTTCCTCAGATGTTGCCCCCTGTGTCCCTCTTGTGCCCCCTCCTCAACCTCCCTCCTCATCCTCAACCTCCCTCCTCATCCTGAACCTCCCTCCTCATCCTTAACCCCCTCCTCATCCTCCCTCCTCACCCTCCTTCCTCAACCCCCCCTCAACCCCCCTCCTCAACCTCAACCCCCCTCCTCATCCTCAACCCCCATCCTTAACCCCCCTCCTCATCCTCAAACTCCCTCCTCATCCTCAACCTCCCTCCTCAACCCCCCATCCTCAACCCCCTCCTCAACCCCCACATCCTCAACCCAACTCCTCAACCTCCCTCCTCAACCCCCATTCTCATTCTCAACCCCCCATCCTCATCTTCAACCCCCCATCCTCAACCCCCTCCTCAACCCCCTCCTCAACCTCAACCCCCCTCCTCAACCTCCCTCCTCATCCTCAACATCCCTCCTCATCCTCCACCCCCCTCCTCAACCTCAACCCCCCATCCTCATCCTCAACCCCCATCCTCAACCCCTCCTCAACCCCTCCTCAACCTCCCTCCTCAACCCCCCATCCTCAACTCCCCCTTCCTCAAACCCACTCCTCAACCTCCCTCCTCATCCTCAACATCACTCCTCATCCTCCAACCCCCCTCCTCAACCTCAACCCCCATCCTCATCCTCAACCCCCATCCTCAACCCCTCCTCAACCTCCCTCCTCAACCCCCCATCCTCAACCCCCCCTTCCTCAAACCCACTCCTCAACCTCCCTCCTCATCCTCAACATCACTCCTCATCCTCCAACCCCCTCCTCAACCTCAACCCCCATCCTCATCCTCAACCCCCATCCTCAACCCCTCCTCAACCTCCCTCCTCAACCCCCCATCCTCAACCTCCCTCCAGAACCCCCCCATCCTCATCCTAAACCCCCCATCCTTAACCCCCTCCTCAACCTCCCTCCTCAACCTCAACCCCACTCCTCAACCTCCCTCCTCATCCTCAACCTCCCTCCTCATCCTCAACCCCCCTCCTCAACCTCAACCCCCCATCCTCATCCTCAACCCCCCCATCCCTCCTCAACCCCCCTCCTCAATCCCCCTCCTCAACCCCCATCCTTATCCTCAACCCCCCATCCTCAACCCCCTCCTCAACCCCCTCCTCAACCTCCCACCTCAACCTCAACCCCCCTCCTCAACCTCCCTCCTCATCCTCAACCCCCCTCCTCAACCTCAACCCCCATCCTCAACCTCAACCCCCCCATCCTCAACCCCCTCCTCAACCTCCCTCCTCAACCCCCTCCTCATTCTAAACCCTCCTCCTCATTCTAAACCCCCCTCCTCATTCTAAACTCCCCTAAATACCTCCCCCTCTCCCTTTCCCCTCACTTACCTTCATCTTCAGCTTCTCCTCCAACCTCCACGCTCCTTCCGGCATCTTGACCTGGCCAATGCTAATGACGTGGCGCACATGTGACGTCACGTCATTAGCATATACCGGGTGCCGACGCAGGAAGGAGCGAAGGCCGGAGGAGAAGCTGCAGATGAAGGTAAGTGAGGGGAAAGGGAGAGGTATTTAGAGGTGTCTCTCTACTCCCTGTGTCTCTCTAACCCCCCGTGTCTCTTTCCCTCCCCCTCCTCATCCTCAACCCCCCCCCTCATTCTAAACCTCCTCAACCCCCTCCTCAACCTCAACCCCCCTCCTCATCCTCAACCCCCTCCTCAACCTCCCTCCTCATC
The DNA here is from genome assembly GCA_027410445.1 of Discoglossus pictus. NCBI lineage: Eukaryota > Metazoa > Chordata > Amphibia > Anura > Alytidae > Discoglossus > Discoglossus pictus. The sequence goes on from CM050167.1 coordinate 246,261,887, forward strand.
CTCAGCCTCCCTCCTCATCCTGAACCTCCCTCCTCATCCTCAACCCCCTCCTCAACCTCCCTCCTCATCCTCCCTCCTCAACCCCCCCATCCTCAACCCCCTCCTCAATCTCCCCCTCAACCCCCCCTCAACCTCCCTCCTCAACCCCACCATCCTCATCCTCAACCCTCCCATCCCCAACCCCTCCTCAAGCCCCTCCTCAACCTCCCTCCTCATCCTAAAACTCCCTCCTCAACCTCAACCTCCCTCCTCAACCCCCCATCCTCAAACCCCTCCTCGGAGGCCGGAGGAGAAGCTGAAGATGAAGGTAAGTGAGGGGAAAGGGAGAGGGGGAGGTATTTATGGGGGGTTAGAATGAGAAGGGGGGTTTAGAATGAGTAGGGGGTTGAGGATGAGGAGGGGGGAGGGAAAGAGACACGGGGGTTAGAGAGACACGGGGGGGGTAGAGAGACACAGGGGGTGTTAGAGAGACACGGGGGGGGGGGGGGGTAGAGTGACTCGAGTATAAGCCGAGGGTGCCCTTTTTAGCCTTAAAAAAAGGGCTGAAAAACTTGGCTTATACTTGAGTATATATGGTAGTTATACAGCTTACCTATTGTGATCAACTCTACTGTGCAGCTGCCCCATGCATCCACCACTAGTTCTGTGCAGTAGTATGTTTGCTTAGGCTAGTACCCAAAGCCTTCTTTTATTGAAACATGCTTCTGCACTACTCCTTTGTTGATCAAGTAGTAGGGGGGAGGGGGTGTCTGTAATTCTATACTAATCAGGGATTGGCTGGGTAAACATTATTCATATGTGTTACACATAGACACACATAGAGACACACACACATACTCATAAAGACACACACATAGAGACACAAACATAGCGACACACACATAGAGACACACACATAGACACACAGGCATAGAGACACACACATAGACACACACATAGAGACACAGACATAGAGACACACACAGACATACGCATATAGACACACACAGACATACACATAGAGACACAGACACACAATTCAAATAATGTATTTTAATAGTACAGCCTGGAATCGCCTTGTAAAAACAATAAGGCACCTTACCTTCAGCCGCACCAGTAATTGTGCTCTGCCCACATGCTGCTGCTCTGCACCAACACAGGAGGGAGGAGAGGCGGGGCTATGGCTCTGTGCTTTGCCCACACGCTGTCCTTCTGCACAGGAGGGAGGAGGAGGGAGGCAGAGCTAAGGCTGGGGATAGGGCTCAAAATTGTATTTATTTTTTTACTTCACAATTCTGTATTAAAAATGAGGCGCCTTTCACTGAGGCTTTCACTGGAATGGCATAAAACCTCCTCTCTAGAAAATATGTGTCATCAGTGTACCTGTTATGCAAGGGTTTGCAAGCTCTTTGGAGTAGGGACCTCAACCCCACTTTGCATAAAATTGTTTTAGAATAATATTGCTTTGCATTGTCTCTGTATTAGCTCATGTATTACCTTTATTATTTGTGTTTTCTGAAACCTTATTTAAATCGTTATAGAAAATATTAACTTTTTCCAAATTAAAAACAAATAATAATAATTACGGTGACCACATGAACTCATTTTCATGTTTGAATATACAGCTATTAAATAATCAGTACTTTTCTAGAAATATAATCTTTCATCGACATAAAAGCTTGATACAGATGTAGTGGCATTACAAGGCAAAAAAAAATTCAGGTGTATAAAATAAATAATAAAAAATCATTTTTATTTTATAGTGAGAACGGTGAATGGCTTTAATATTTAATGAAATATATATTCAAAATCAAAATTTATTACAAAATATTTTTAGCAGCATTTACTTATTTGACTTAATTTACACTTCCTAGCATATATATGCATCTATTTTGTTGATGTGTTGCCAAGAAAATATGTATTTTATATGTCAACTTCCAGCAGTCTTAAAGTAGATTAAATCTCCTGCCTAAAGCAGTTTCCCATAAAAGACAACTGGAGTTTCCATGGAATCCTGCCCAAGCGGCACTATTGCACTTAAGAGACTATACCCCTTGAGTTCATATTCAGTAAACTCTACAGTGTTTGGCAGCACATAAACTCCCATTGACCTGCATGTAATAAGACAGGATTGGTCGGTTCAGGAACTATTGAATAAATCTTTTAGCCTTACACAGGTTATAATATATATGGTTATCTTGAGGCCTTGTGTTGTCACAAAGCAAATTTTAACTGTGTACCAACAGCGGGAGACCTTTTTCTGAATCTCTGCCAAAATTCTGTGCCAACTGCAGAATGACTGCAGCAATAATAGTTGAGTCATCAAAAGTCAATAAATGAAGTTCAGTATGATGAATTGGCAGATTGGCAAACATCCATGATGGTTAAAGGGCATAGAGTCATTTAATTTTCTTTGGCTTAGTTTCCATTTCTCAGGTGCCATCCTGGGCTTTTAGTATCAGCAGCTGGAGAAGAAAAATTGGGTTCTTAAACATAATAATCTTAAACATAAAACACTTTCGTACAATGCTTTTTTTCTCCCTATCCTCACATTCACTGAGTACCCTTAAACTACTTTCGGCTGTATTAATTCTTCTTCATGTAAACAAGAATGAAAGTGAGATAATCAAATGATTCAGCTGGACATCTGGTGGAGTGACCTCATATTTTAGAAGATCAGAAATAGTGGCCAGTTTCAGAAACAAATAAAAAATAATACTTTGCTTTCTATTAAAATAACCAATAAAAATAATGTTTGAAAAATGGTGTTTGTATGCACAGTACTATGGGCCTCATTACAATTGGATACATAGCTGCACAAAAAGGCTCTCTCTCAAAACTATGGGAGCTTTTTTAGTGCAAACTATCTATCCCTAATTGGATCCCCTACAAACCCTCCAGCAAACTAGGGAACATGAAGGCTGTTTTGCCGTAGGATACACCAGGGCTGTTTTGCCATAGTCCTTAAGCCCTATGGTCCCCACACAGCCTGCTGCAAGAGACAGTGACCTGTTAGCTCAGTATTCTCTGCAGCAGTGCTGCATAGTATAAGACACATAACTCTCCCCATCTATTAAACATTATAAGATATTGGCAGGATGTTTATGACCCCACTGCTGATCACCTCTATGAGCTCAGGGAACCTTCGGGACTTCTCCTCCCATGTGCTGAAGGGAGCCTCTGAGGATTACCTCCCCTGCTTATCTAACCACTATAGAAATATTTAACTATATATTAACCCAGCACCACGGAAGTCCTTAAAGGTAATGTAAAATAATTTCTATTTTAACAGAAATTAAAGTATTTACATTTTTTGTATTTGTTCCTGAAATTGCCAACTATTTCTGATCTTCTGAAGCATGAGGTCACTCCACCATTAAGTACCTCATAGCACAGTGTTCATATCTAGGTGCCAGGGGGTCTCGATAGCACTTGAGTGGGGATCAGGGGTTAGTGAGGAGGAAATCCCTGTGGTTCCCTTCTGTGTGGGGCAGGAGGCAATCCCTGAGGTTCCATTCAGCTGGTGTAAAGGGGGGGATCCCTGGGGTTCCCCATTTATTATACTTTAAATTCGAGAATCCCAGGGATCCCTGAGCTCATAGGGGTGGGGTACTAGGGAGGCATTTATGAGATCCCCCAAGTATTTAAGATGTGTAGTGTGTTATTGTGTTAGTGTGCATGTTACTAGCACCTTGGTTGTGTTGGATATGAGAAGTCAAGCTTTATATCAATGGTGTTATACTGATTATAGTGTCAGATCTGATGCTTGAACAATTTTCAGAGGCATTTTTCTGCCTCTAAGGGTGGTCATCAGTATGCATAGGACTAAGGAGGAAAAGGGCTTACGCACAATAAGTAACATGAGTGAAGCACCAGCAGAACCGATTGGGAAGACTTGGAGGGAAATTTGAATGTGACAGCTAGCCCTAATTTTTCTCTATCCATAGCTGCATTTACAGAGCACTGATTTTTTTAATGATTGGGATAGATAGGTTGGCAAGTTACTTGTCGACTTGCACCATAAATGCAAGTGAAACATTGTAATGGTGCCCTCTATATGTAATAGGAGGATATATTGTAATTTGTATTAAGAGATTATTATTTAGGTTTACAGCCTTAAATTGCTGAAAATGGTATTCAAACATGTTTAATTTATGTGCCACATTCACACATTATTGTTTAAACTTTGCATGTCAGATCAAGGGTATATTGCAACAGAAAAAAATCTGACGGACTAGATCCATAAGTGACTGAATGATATTATATATATTATATATATATACAGGTATACCCCACTTAATGCTAAACCCTGTTATTCTATAGCATTGCCCCACTATAACTCTGTTTTTGCCTGCCGGACCCCTTCGAAAACTCTGATTCCCTATAAGAAAACAGAATCCAACATCAATAATTTTAAGTTTATATTTCTGCTAATGTTCAGTTTGTGTTAGTGTTATGTTTACTGTTTCTTTGAAGTTCATATAAACCCCCAAAAGTTTAAATTTCAATTGAAATTTGTGTTTTTTTCATGAGTTCCCCTATACCTATCTTCCCCATGTTAAACTGCCCCATTTAGAGCTGTTTCGCTTAACACACCTATTGCCTGGAACCTGTCTACAGCATTAAACGAGGTATATATATATATATATATATATATATATATATATATATATATATATATATATATATATATATATATATATATATATATATATATATATATATATATATATATATATATAGCAATTGTTTCACATATGGTGGGCTAAGAGTGATAGAAGCCCTCCACCGTAAAAAGTACAGTAGTACAAATAAGGAATAGTACATCAGTGATTCCATTTGAATGTTTAAAAATAAGTTGATGAAAACTTATTTCCTGCTCAAATTTCTCAGAAATACAGTATATGCACTGCAGTCTAAGAAAACTGGGCGGGGCATGCAAATGAAGCCACATAATGCACCATCACTCTGTCAATCCAAACCATTTTAAACATGGCTCCTTTTACGCATATGCTTACTGTATTTCACAGTTTTAGACATAGCAACGGATGGATTTTTCACAAACCAGGTCACTTAACCACATACAGTACTGTTTCACGGTTACTGCCGATCCTCAGTATGGTGTGAGTGCCTGGTTTGTGTGGTAATCGTTGTAGAGAGTAGTTCTATACAGCAATTGTTTCACATATGGTGGGCTAAGAGTGATAGAAGCCCTCCACCGTAAAAAGTACAGTAGTACAAATAAGGAATAGTACATCAGTGATTCCATTTGAATGTTTAAAAATAAGTTGATGAAAACTTATTTCCTGCTCAAATTTCTCAGAAATACAGTATATATATATATATATATATATATATATATATATATATATATTTATATTTATATATATATATATATATATATATATACATATAGTAAATAAATAGTACATCTGTGTTCACATTTGAATGTCTAAAACAAGTTAAAAAAAAAACTGCTTTCAGCTCAGAATTCCAAGAAAAACATTACACTGCATTCTGGGAAGCTGAGCTGGGACATGCAAATCTCAGTTAGCATTTTTTTTTTTGCAGTCTCGAACTGCCAAATAGTGCCGGGTAGTGCCGGTTATGCCGGTTTAGCAGGAGTTTTTTTTTTATTTGGGGAATTGATGCCGGTGCTGGTTGCTTGAGAGTCTCGGTTAGTAGAGTACCGGATAACTGGGTGGGATTCTACTGTGTTTATATATATATATATATATATCCAAGCAGCGGCCAAATTGTATATATATATATATATATATATATATATATATATATATAAATATATATGCATATATATATCCAGTTCCTACACCCATGTGTGGGATCGATAGTTTTCATACAATATCATGTAAGATGAATACAAATATCTTTTTAGAATTTCTCTATCATGTAAGGATTTGTTCATTGCTGACTTCCCCAAGATTTGCTGGGAAGGAATCCAGGTGAGAATCCAAGAAATGGATTTCCAAAGACATGTTACATCCCATGGTCTTGTAAGATTGCAAAAGATAATCCGCTATTTATTTGTAGTTGTCTGCCTTATGACTCCCTAAGAGGTTCTGGCAAACACTCTTGAAAGATTTCCATACAGCCTTTTCAGCCTGATTCAACTATCAAAGTTCTCATCTTTAATCAGTTGTCCTATTTGAGTTCCTACATAGATCCCCTCTTTGATCTGTGGCATGCCATGTTAATATTGAACACAATGGTAATATAGGGGTTCTGAGGGTCTACGTCATAGATCGGATAACAGTGACAGAAAGAAAAGGTGACCTAGACCGTTAGACTTAGACTGTTGCAGAAAGAGTCCAAATGGCCTCAATGAAGGATTCACCTATACTCATTTTATATAATGGATATTCTTCCCACTTTATACAACAGGAATTACTCTAATCTGTCTATAGGTACATTTGGACACTATAAACTTTTGTGAGCGTCCTTGGTTGCACACCTAGCCAACATCTGACATTTTTATATTGTTCTTAAAGTATTGTTTATTTTTAGTTTTTTAATGGGATATACTTATTAAAGGTTACATTTTAACTTATTTTTGTCTCTTGATATTATTACTACTTTCCTGTAAATTTTTACACTTTTATACACTATTGCCCTCTAATGGATACATATCTATCTGATATATACCTATTTGGTCTTTGCATCACTTATCCTTGGGAATTTTTTTAAATATGTAAATCCAGATCCACTTCTATCCATCGCTTTGACAAAGTTCTTCATAAGACCGAGCTTTATATGGAGTGGAGGTAGATACACCACTCGCGTTAAACCAGGAAAAGTGTATGGACAACATTCTTCTGTCCTGGAGTTAGGGATGTTCATTTTGGCCATTGTTTCTGAGTGTAATGATTTCTTCGGTCTCTGCTGTCCCACTCAAGTAAACAGCTGTACTTTGTGTGAACAAGTTGTAGTCCACGTAAAAGAGTGAATACTTTCAAGTCACCAAAGATATTCCATTTGTATTCTTCATATTTGATTTTTTCAAGCACAAGTTTCATGCTGTCATACGTTTCTTTGATATTGGCAGCATGAGCTAGTAGCACTGATGGAAACTTATTTCCTTCGCGGAGAAGCACAGCTTTCAAGCTAACTTTAGAAGAATCAATAAATAAACGCCAATCCTCGGTTTTGTACTCATTACCAAGTGCTTCCATGACAGAATAAACATCATCGAAAAAAACAAGTTAATCTTCACGGGAAAATAAATCCTTAAAGCCACTATGCCTATCTCTAAAAAAACAAACTTTAGTTTCCTTATGGAGAAGATTCCAGCCTTTCAACCTGGAGCCTAAAAGTTAGATAGGTTCAAGTCTCGGGTGAGGTCATTGAGATCTCCTTGGGTAAGGAAATGTGGTTGTAACAATGAACAAAAAACGTTTGATCAAGCCTTATATCATCATCACCTTGCTCTACAGGATCTTTTTCTTGTTCATCATCACTAAGTATTACTTCTTCTAGAGGCCTTGGCACAGGCAATTCTTCACTATGCAGCACTGGCCTGATGGGAGATGGTACATTTGGATATGTCACAGTGTGCTTTGAATTAGTACTGATTCCTGAAATACAAAAGTAAAACTCTGTGGAGTGATCTTTTTATGTTCTCGCCAAATCCTTGGAACAGCAAAATTCATGTTCCAAGAACCCATTGACCAGCTTGTGAGAAGTCTGACACAGGTACAACCACAAAAATGAAGGTCCCAACTTTTATCTTGGTCACCGACTTTGCATCCAAAGTAAAGCTCATAACACTTCTTAATAAGTATAGTAAATATTTTTAAATATCACCTCACTGCAAATGTAGCAAAATGAGTCCAGATGATTAATACAATTTCTTGGCATTGGTCAACTTCGTATTATGAACATAAAATGTACACAGAACTAAACAAATAACAGATACTCACAGCATTAGATCTTTCAAGAACAAAGTATTTCCACCAACTGGTCAGGAGAGCTTACTCATACAGTAAACAAGCAAACAAGTGACTCATCATGCCTCAAGAACATCATGTGACAGAATATGACTCAACTGTTTATTACTCTGGGCCCTTTTTACGTTGACTAATCAGTTGAATTTACAACAATTAAAAATAATACTAGGATTTTACTGATGAAAAATAAAGATATTGTAATGCTGTATGAATGTGTTATATAGCACAATGTATTGTATTAAAGAGGATGTAACTTTGATACTATGGGTGATAGAATCATTCTGAGACCATTTTCAAAATCAGTGGGATAAATTACATATAACACAACCCTTATTTGCTCTGACACAAAATCTTTGTTGACCAGTGTTCTAGATGTGTAAATATGGTCACATTAGGGAAGGGTTGTAGTTAACATTAATATAAACAAAACAGAGGAGGTACAAATGTTTATTTTCTTAATGTGGAGGTTTTACTGCCCACAAAGTCAAAATAGGTAAGATGTTGAGGTCCTCAACAGTAAATAGCAATGCATGGTAAAGATATTCTAATCTGCCAGATTTTTTCAGTATGATTATATTTACAGCATCAAGAGTATTAGGATACATTAACGAGCAAGTCCTTCAGTTGAAAATACAATTTTATAATAAACTAGCGACTTGCCAACTAGCGACTTTATGACGTCAATAAAATTGTAAGGCAGGTAATGCTGTTTGCCACACAATGTAAGGCTTTTGGTGCTCTGAGTACCTTCGGCGCTCATTGCGAGGCGCTCCCCTGGTGTCGTTTTGGTCTTGTGTGCTCCTTCGGGGCTCATTGCAAGCTCCGCGCTGAGTGCCTTTGGTGCTCATTGGAAGGCTCTCCTCTGGTGTACCTTTGGTTCTGTGAGCACCCTGTGCATTCAGTGTGAACCCCACGCTGAGTGCCTTCAGCAATCATCGTGTGGCTCGCAATGAGAGCCTTTGACACTCATTGCGAGCCTCTCCTTTGGTATTTTTATTTTTTATAAATATATATATTTTTTATAATAATTAATTAATTAATTAAATAATACATTAATATATTTAACCTATTTGTAATTAATATATACAGCAATCAATATCTTGAAGAGCTTACAATTGCTTTTGATTTTCCTGCAGCATACAATGTACATTTGGACTAATGCTAACCTGAGGTGTAAGTGTCAGCAATGTGGTAAGTGTGCAGTATAAATAGGCTGCGTACACAAGGCCAAACCGTTTGTTTAGTTGTATAAAGTGGCATTTTAGAATGCTAATGTTATTAGTTTCAAGTTAGTTTTGTAACATGGCGGCAATTGTGTATGTGTTAGCGTAGCTTGCAATAGTGTGTTTTGTACCTTGTACTTTCCTGGGTAAAAGTCGTATGTGCCTGGCAGTATTTTGCGTGCTTAGGGGTCGTGTAGCCTTGTTTTCGTTTTTTTCGTCGGCCATTTTTTTTCTTACGCAGGCGATTTTTGAGTGCCGAAACTCTGCAAATTGGATTTAAATTTGCGTGCAACCTAAGTCCCAGACGTCCTTGCTGCAGTTTGATGATTTTTGTATGCTTTCTTTTTATTTTATGTGTTTTTCAACCGTTAACTTATTTTTTGCGGGTCGTATTTTTATTTTTTTGTAAGTGGCGGTTTCCTTTTCAAAGTGTTACAGGCCGTAATTTTTGCAGGCAATTTTTTCAAAGTGCTACGGGTCTCACAGTGGGATTTGTGTATTTGAGTTTTCTGTTAATCTGTAGTGCCACGGGTCGTAGGTATGATACTTAAGTCGTGTGGGGTTGTAGGGAGGAGCACCTATGGTGCTCATCTCCACCAGCGCAGTGAGCGCCTTCGGCGCTCCCTGCCAAAATCCTGCGGGGTCGTAGGGATGAGCGCCTACAGTGATCTCCACCAGTGCAAGCAGTGCCTTTGGCGCTCCTTGCCTGGCCGCAACCGCAGCAGGCTCGATTTGCGAGCCCGCAGTTTTAACATTGTGTTACCAACGTTTTTTGGCAACCTGCTCTGCTGAGAACTATATATGTGATAAAAAACTGATCTATCCATGCAAATGAAGACTAATTATAGGGAGCAGCTGTGGTGTAGAGTAGATTAGATTCATTTGTTACCCCCCCCCCCCCCTAAAAAGACAATGGGATATTACTGGATACTTGGTATTTTGGAATCAAGTGCGATTCATTTTTCATTGATTTTAAGTATTAAATGTGCACTCTAGTGCATTTACAAGTAAAGCACAAATGTTTGATTGCTAGGCATATACTATTAAAAACAGTATCCAGTTTAAATGAAAGAAGTCTTCACATTTTTTCTTCTGAATGTGCCATTTTTTTTTCAAGCAAAGCTGCTTATCTCCTCCTACCTGTGATGGACTAATAGAAAAGTCTGACAAGTCAAACTCTGGTTCAGACTGGGCATGCTCAGTAATGGGGGGGGGGGGGGGTGTGATGGCTCATGCACTGGGTGGGTCCCATGCGGTAGCCCCCAGGTAGAGATTTTAACACCCCCTGAAAGGAGATGGGGAAAAGCAGCTCTGCTTGAAGATAAACAGACAATTTAAAAAGTATGAAGAAATATTAACTTTTATTTATTTTAAATTGCGTACTGGTTCTAACAATGTATGCCCAAAAAACAAACATATGAGCATTACTTTTAAATGCATTTCAGTGGTCCTTGGTCCTTTAAGCATCTTACTGTGTATATTGATGTAGGAACCATTTAGTAAAATATACGGTACATAAAACTATAATAATATAAAATATATAAGGTACCAATACTTGCCTAGAGTCATAATAAAGTGCAAACTAGAAGGTGATTGTGATGCATATGGTATCATCATGCAATAATTAGTATTTCTACACTGTGAGTTACACGTCATTTAATTAGTACCATGCATGTTGGGTGTCAAGACTGTATACTATGAGTGGTATTAATCCACTCACTAGTTCCTAGAGGAAAAACGCACAAAGGATATTGAATATTCATACTCACAATAAAGCAAGACCTCAAATATATTTATGATGATTAGTTTTGAATTTGGGCATTTTCAGATAATAATCGAGTGACATCATGTGGCTTCAGACATGCTCTCTGAAGATTCTTATAGTACCTCCTTTGTGACAAAAAATGTGTCTCTGTATTTTTATTATTCTTATAATTAAGCACAATGGTTTTAACACAAGAACATACTAAAGTACATTTTAAATTTAAAGTACAGATTTGGGAAGGTGTTGTCTTGAGCAGCTTGCAATTTATTTAACATATAAAGTTCTTAGCAATTATGCACCCTCTTATATTTCTGCTCTTAGTTTAAAATACTCCCCCAAACACCCTTTTCGCTCTGATAACAACCTTCTTCTTTCCTCTTATCTTATCACTGCCCATCTCTCACGCCTTCAGGACTTTTCTTGTGCTGCCCCTATTCTATGGAACTCACTCCACTAGACTATCCTCCTGCCTCAAATTCTCCAAAACCTTGCTTAAAATCACCTTCAGTCCTAATGTGCACAACGTATGTATCATCCTTCTATACCTTGTCCATACCCTTAAGATTGTAAGTCTGCAAGATTTCAATCTTGATTGGTGCTTTAGGGAAGGCACTATTAATGATTACTTATGAGCTCAAAGACAGGGCCCTCCATTCATTTACAATGCTTCAAATTGTTGTTGACTTATACTTAACTCCTGTATAGCACTGCGGAATATGTTGGCGCGGTACAAATAAAGGATAATAATTAGAGAAGACTTGAAGTTGATCTGCCAAATGCATAGGCAACGTGGTGGGAATACTTTGGTGGGTTTTTGATTATTTTAATTATTTTAGTTAGAGGGAGCATGATAAAAAATGAATAGGAGAAAAAGGACACCTGTAACAGTGAAGTATAATAAAACTATACAGAAGCAGAACCATAAATGTACTGCACAGTTTTAAACCAAGTAATTTACAGAGGCATGTCGACAAGTCTAGATGCTCAGACTACAGTCAAACATTTTCTGGGATCCAATGAAATCTCTGCTATTCTTAAATAAAATACTAGACTTAATGGAGAATTGAAGAACCATGCAATATAAGAGTAACCATGAATTTAAAGCAAAAAACTAAAAAGCTCACTTACATTCTATGCTTGATTACCTGAGCTAAGATAAAGCTGAGAATACTCAAAGGGCAAAGTAGTAGGAAAGAAGTAACAATGACTTTTTATCAATACACAAGCTTCTCTGTATGCAGTAGCTTAAGTAGGTCTTACTACTATTATTTAGTTCAAGTGGCTATTTTGACAAAACTGAAATATATATGAATCTGTATTCCGCCTTATTTTGTCAGGAAAAATGGTAAAATGTCCCCTGCCGCTAAAGCAAAATTTAATATAATATAGTTAAAAATGAAAAGCTGTAGGTTTTATTTTAAAAAAAATGGTACATTGACATGCACATTTATTTTACAAATTTGCACGTTAAAGTGAAAGACTCAGTGTATTACATTTAAAGGACCATTACATAATGTAACATTTATAAATATGGGATTTCTGTGGTCCTGTAAATTTAGCTTATTGGGTCTTTCACATGTTTATGTATTAAGACCCCTTAAATATAACCCTACAACTATAATGTGTGAATTATGTTATTAATTATTAAACAATGAACAAAAAACAATTAATAAGAATGTGATGTTCTATATTTTAGTTTGGATCGGAAATGAGATATGTTGTAAAGCATTGGTTTTTAGTGACCTCATTCTCACTGATATTGATTTAATTTTGATAAAGGGGAACTTGTTTACATAAACATATTTAATTTTTGAGTAATTCAATCTCAATAGTGCAACACTAGACTGTTAACATGAATATATATACATATTGTTATAATATTGTTTTAGTTTTTTTTATTGGTTTTAATGACATGATTCTTATCTGTATTCCACCTGAAATAAACCGAATGTAACCAACTGAATAAATGAAAATATGACAGTATTTACTTTTATTTTTATATTCTAGTAGTTTGACAATGCTATCGGGGTTATATTTCTTGTTCTGAGCAGTGGCGGCTGGTGAACTTTCAACTTGGAGGGGCGCCAGACCAAGACTTGGCCCCCCCCTTACATAGACCCCACCTATTTTAAACTTCTCCCCTGTTGTCATATTGACCTTTATATGCACCGCCCAATGACCTTATACGTGCCCCCCAATTAAAATAGACTACCTACTGAATTTTAATACTGTTTAAACATTCTAGAATCTTGGGATTTAGGCAAATAACATTTCTCTTCTGCATCAATGTAATGATATTCACCAACAGTTGACTCTCCTTCTCAAGGTGTCTTCAAGTGTAGTAGTCCAAAATAGTCTGCAGCCGCAGAGTGTTTGGACCTGGGCGTGATGTAAAACAAGCAAACAAATCAGAGAATGCAAGACCCCAACCGTACTTAAAAACACTTATGCAACCAAGCGAGACTAGGCCACAACCATACCTAAAAAAAACATATTATACAAAGCGGGACTATATAGGCCACAACAAGACCTTAAAAACCCACATTATACCAAGCAGGACAATATAGGCCAAAACCGTACCTAAAAAAAACTTAAAATACCAAGCAGGACTATATAGGCCCAAACCGTACCTAAAAAAAACAAAAAATGCCAAGCGGGAATATATAAACCCAAACCGGACCTTAAAAACCCACATTACACCAAGCAGGATCATATAGGCCCAACCGGACTTTTAAAACCTTAAAATACGAAGCAGGACTACATAGGCCCAAACCGGTCCTCAAAAACCCACATTACACCAAGCGAGACCATATAGGCCCCAATCAGACTTTAAAAACTCACATTACACCAAGCGGGACCATATAGGCCCCAACCAGACTTTAAAAACTCACATTACACCAAGCGGGACCATATAGGCCCCAACCGGACCTTAAAAACCCACATTACACCAAGTGGGGTCATATAGGCCCCAACAGGACCTTAAAAACCCACATGACACCAGGAGGGACTATATAGGCCCAAACCGGACCTTAAAAATCCACATTACACCAAGCAGGACTATATAGGCCCAAACTGGTCCTAAAAAACCCACATTACACCAACTAGGACCATATGGGCCCGAACTGGACCTTAAAAACCCACATGACACCAGGAGGGACTATATAGGCCTTAAAAATCAACATTACACCAAGCGGGACCATATAGGCCCCAACCGGACCTTAAAAACCTTAAAATACCAAGAAGGACTATATAGTCCCCAACCGGACCTTAAAAACCCACATTACACCAAGCGAAACCATATAGTCCCCAACCCGAACCTTAAAAACCCACATTACATTAAGCGGACCATATAGGCACCAACTGGACCTTAAAAACCCACATTACACCAAGCGGGAACCTATCGGCCTTAATCGTACCTTTAAAACCTTAAAATACCAAGCCGGACTAAATAGGCCAAAACCAGACCTTTAAAACCTTAAAATACCAAGCGGGACCATATAGGCCCCAACTGGACCTTAAAATACCAAGCAGAACCATATAGACCCCAACCGGACCTTAAAAACCCACATTACACCAAGCGGGACCATAAAGGGCCCAACCGGACCTTAAAAACCCATATTACACCAAGCGGGACCATAAAGGGCCCAACCGGACCTTAAAAACCCACATTACACCAAGTGGGGACCATATAAGCACCAACCGGACGTTTAAAACCTTAAAATACCAAGCAGGACTATATAGGCACAAACCTGACCTTAAAAATCCACATTACACCAAACGGGACTATATAGTCCCCAACCGGACCATTAAAACCCACGTTACACCAATCGGGACCTTATAGGCCCCAACCGGACCTTAAAAACCCACATTACACCAAATGGGACCATATAGGCCCGAACCGGACCTTAAAAATCCACATTACACCAAGCTGGACCATATAGGCCCCAAACGGACCTTAAAAACCAACATTACACCAAGCGGGACTGTAACGGATCTCCTGGCACCCCGACCGGGTACCTCCGTTGATAGACGCGTCCTAGTTTGCGTCGAAGCCTACAAGCACTGCACCGGACACCAAAACCACCACAGACTCCAAGGATAGTACATCAGGAACAAGCGTTCAGTAGTTACAGCTCAAGGGAGTATGCCAAAGCATAGCAATCCCCAGTATGATATAGCGATCCCTTCAATAACGAGACGAGGCTACGTTTTGAAGGGTCAAGAAGAACTATTTTTTAATGACAGGGAATCTCCTTTTATGCAATGGTGCCCTCTGAAGGGCTACACCCACATAATTATCACAACAGCCAATTATCTACATGGTTCAACCCCCACGTCTCCTCCCCTCAGATAACAGGTAACACAATTAAAACAGACACAATTTTAACCACATTCTGGATGTACCCCAAAAACAGGGGGTACACCTTTAAGTCCCGCACCATTCAATAGCTCTCACCCAGGGGAACAACATATACAAAAATGGCATGAATCAGACCAGGGGTTCAAAAGTTAGTAAAAGTATGTTTTACACAACACACAGACATTGCACATATCCCCCATACAATACACATAGAGGGACAATAGGTGAGTCACACCTCCCTGACAACTTGGATACAATCAGACATTAATTAGATCATTCTTCTTTGTTCTTATCAGAGAATGAAAACACTTTGGAAAATGCAAGGATCCTTTACAACTTTCTTATCTCTTGAATCTCTGTAACAGGATTATCTATTAGCCTAGGTCTGCAAAAGTCTGGCTAATATTCTGAGCCAATATATTCTGTAGAACATAAAACAACATATCTACAGTACAGCAATGTGATCATATTTTAACCAAGAATTAAATAATCATAAAACAGGGTAAAACAGGGATGGGTTCCGCTACAGGGACCATAAAGTCCTTAATCGTACCTTTAAAACCTTAAAATACAAAGCGGGACTACTTAGGCCCAAACCAGACCTTTAAAACCTTAACATACCAAGCGGGACCATATAGGCTCCCCAACCGGACCTTAAAAACCTTAAAATACCAAGCAGGACCATAAAGTCCCCAACCGGACCTTAAAAACCCACATTACACCAAGCGGAACCATATAGTCCCCAACCGAACCTTAAAAACCCACATTACATTAAACGGGACCATATAGGCCCCAACCGGACTTTTAAAACCTTAAAATACCAAGCGGGACCATATAGGCCCCAACCAGACCTTACAAACCTTAAAATACCAAGCTGAACCATATAGACCCCAAACGGACCTTAAAAACCCACATTACACCAAGCGGAATCATATAGGCACCAACTGGACCTTAAAACCCCACATTACACCAAGCGGGACCATATAGGCCCCAACCGGACTTTTAAAACCTTAAAATACCAAGCGGGACCATATAGGCCCCAACCAGACCTTACAAACCTTAAAATACCAAGCGGAACCATAAAGACCCCAAACGGACCTTAAAAACCCACATTACACCAAGCGGAACCATATAGGCCCCACCCGAACCTTAAAAACCCACATTACAGCAAGCGGGGCCATATAGGCTCCATCGGACCTTAAAAACCCACATTACACCAAGTGGGGACCATATAGGCCCCAACCGGACGTTTAAAACCTTAAAATACCAAGCGGAACTATATAGGCACAAACCGGACCTTAAAAACCTACATTACACCAATCAGGCCCATATAGGTGTAACGAATCTCCTGGCACCCCGACTGGGTACGCTTCCTAGCTTGCGCCAAGGACTACAAGCACCGCACCGGACACCACAACCACCACAGACTCCACAATCGCCGTAGCTTAACTTGAGCCGGGCCGTCTTCCTTCCACCCTCATTGAATCTCCAGCATCCAGGACCGTGTGGGGAAGAACTCTCCTCCAAGGAGAGTACATCAGGAACAAGAGTTCAGTAGTTAAAGCTCAAGGGAGTATGCAGCGCACAGCAATGCCCAGTGTGATATAGCAATTCCCTCCAAGAACGAGACGAGGCTACGTTTTGCAGGGTCAAGTAGAACTCCCTTTATTGAAACAACACACATTTTTAAACACTTCACATACACAGTAGGGGCACTGACTACCTTTGGTCAACCCCTAATTACCTCTGACCAATCAGACAGGGTTAGGGCGTGGGAGCCAGGAGTCCCCTCCCCCAGGAGCCACCCACTAGGCGTGGCTAACTGCTCATTCTACCTCTGGCGGTGGAGAGAGTAACATCCCTAGGCTCACTTACTCCCCTGCTGGGAGTATGGGGAAACCCCAGCCCATCTCATTATTCAAGAGTCCTTACCCCCATTGTTCATGGTGCCATCTTGTCTGCTAAAACCCTTTTGTTTTGCTAATCTCTTGTGTGTTTTAGCAGATACTATTAAGAGGCAGATGGGCAACTCCTGACCAAGTGTATGAGACCAAAGATATTTGACTGCATACCACACAATATAACATTTTTACAGATATAACCACAACATATTGTAACCCATTACATATCTGCAGATAGCTTAGGTCTGAGCACACATTATTACTGAATGGCGCTCAGACCACATACATACAGTTCAATGGCCATGGAACCAAAGTCTTTCTCATAGTCTTTCATTATATGAATGGGCTGCATGGCATAGCTATCTGGGGTATCACCGCTCACACAGGGCAAGTACCGAATGACCCTCCTGTATTTAAAGGGCCAGAATGAGTGACATACACTCTGGTATGGCCGAATACTGTTTTTAAAGGGCAATATGTCCCAGGGCCAAAGTCGCAGGGCAGGAGGCTGGCAATAAGTCCTCTCCAGGACAAAGTGGTGAAGGACACTTCGTCACACATCTCCCCTTTGGGGGGAAGACTAACCAGGCACCTGACCTTCTGCCGGTCAGTGTCTCCGTTAGACGATCCACCAACCCACAATAAACCAGTGCTAGAGTAGCCCCCCCCCCCACAACAACAAAGTGCAAGAGCAGCCCACCCACAACAAACAGTTACTGCACCTGGATATTTCGCTGTGGTGATGGGGCAACACGCTGAGGGGACTTGAGGCGCAGAGGCCAGCGGCACTTTTTCCTGATGCCAGCTCTTCGGCTGGTATAACCTGCAGGACATCCTGCTCTGTACAAGGGACAAAGGGAGGGCAGAGGCCGACTGCACTCTGCCCCGCTGTCAGCTCTTCTGCTGGGGTACTTGGGACATATTCCGGCTCAGTAGCCAGGGAAACGTGGGGGTCAGTGGGGGTTAATATTTCCTCTGATAACCCTGGGGCCACATTAGGAGTTAGCTGGGGAGGGTAATTTGTACTTACCCCCTCCTCCGGATGTCCCAGTGAGGGTTGTTGGGGATCTGGACAGGCTGTCCAGCATCCCGGTAGGTCAGGCGCAGAGACCACGGCCCCATCTGCGCCGTCTGGGAGATTGGTGTCTCCCCTTGTTAGGGTAAGCTGTCGCTGGGGGGAGAGGGCGACACCTTCAGCTACCTGGGGTTCACACTGAGGCTGGGGGGGAAGGACGACACCTTCGCCCCCCTGGGGTACACACTGCTGCTGTGGAGGAAGGACGGCACCTTCTGCTCCCTGGGGTTCACACTGCCACTGGGGGGGAAGGACTGCACCTTCTGCTCCCTGGGGTTCACACTGCCACTGGGGGGGAAGGACTGCACCTTCTGCTCCCTGTGGTTCACACTGCCGCTGGGGAGGAAGGATGGCACCTTCTGCTCCCTGTGGTTCACACTGCCGCTGGGGGGGAAGGACGACACCTTCTGCCCCCTGGGGTTCCCACTGTCGCTGGGGAGGAAGGACGGCACCTTCTGCTCCCTGTAGGGCCGGTAGAGAGACATCGGTCCCATCTCTACCTGCCATCTAGAGGTCATCCCAGGACCAGTGATGAGGTCTGGTTCTGCTTGTCGAGTAGGTTGGGGCTGCACGAAGCTGAGCAGGTGTTGGTAGTCCTGCTCCAGCTCCCACTCTCTCATTACCAGGTGGGTCATGTCTTTGCTCACCTTGCCTTCGTCAACCCAGACATACATGCCCATCCGGTAGTCGTAGATGTCCCAAAACCTAGACCCCTCCGTGCTGCCAAGATCAATGTCGTCCTCCAAGGCAATTTATAATAAACCTGGGCCATCATAATCATCCCCCTCCGGTAACTCGTGTTCAGCCGTCCAGGGGGTAAGTCGAACGGTATGCCACCAGAGGGCCTGGTATGTGTTGTCTAGACAGATCTCTCGCCATACCAGGGTCTCTAGTCTTGTCACTCATCCAGGGGCTGCTCTCCCAATAGATACATCCGCATCGCCACACGCTTCTGTAGCCGCTAATCATCACTAGGGAGACTCTCACCTCGCCGCCATTGGGCATCTTCCACGGCATCATACCAGAGTTCCTTTCTGTCTGCATCCCTGTAGTCCGCGGCCTCCTCCTCCTCCTCATCATGGAACGCTGTCCGAAAACTAGCCGGTTCCATCCTGCTGTAGCCAGGGGAGCTGTACGGATACTAGCGTTGCCCTCAATTTGTAACTCCAAACGTTACCAGTGTCTCCGGGCTGCTTTTCCTCGCACTAGGACGCCATCCCACCACTCCCAGCCAATGTAACGGATCACCTGACACCCCGACTGGGAACCTCCATTGATGGACACTTCCTAGCTTGCGCCGAGGACTACAAGCACCTCACCGGTTACCACCACCACCACAGACTCCACAATCGCCGTAGCTTAACTTGAGCTGCGCCGTCTTCCTTCCACCCTGTATGAATCTCCAGCATCCAGGACCATGTGGGGAAGGCCTCTCCTCCAAGGAGAGTACATCAGCAACAAGAGTTCAGTAGTTAAAGCTCAAGGGAGTATGCAGCGCATAGCAATCCCCAGTGTGATATAGCAATTCCCTCCAAGAACGAGACAAGGCTACGTTTTGCAGGGTCAAGTAGAACTCTGAATGACCCCCACTGTATTTAAAGGGCCAGAATGAGTGACATACACTCTGGTATGGCCGAATACTGTTTTTAAAGGGCAATATGTCCCAGGGCCTTAGTCACAGGGCAGGAGGCTGGCAATAAGTCCTCTCCAGGACAAAGTGGCGAAGGGCACTTCGTCACACATCTCCCCTTTGGGGGGAAGTCTAACCAGGCACCTGACCTTCTGCCGGTCAGTGCCTCCGTTAGACGATCCACCAACCCACAATAAACCAGTGCTAGAGCAGCCCCCCCACAACAACAAAGTGCAAGAGCAGCCCACCCACAATAAGTCCTCTCCAGGACAAAGTGGCGAAGGGCACTTCATCACAATATGCATCAACCGGACCTTAAAAACCCACATTACACCAAGCGGCACCATTGTGAGCCTCTCCCCCCTCTACCTCTCCCCCCCTATACTTTACTGGCCTTGCGATGAGCGCCTTTGACGCTCATCATGGGCCTCGCAATGAGCGCCTTTGGCACTCATTGTGAGCCTCTCCCCCCCTCTACTTTACTGGCCTCGCGATGAGCGCCTTTGGTGCTCATCACGCGCCTCGCTCATTGCGAGCCTCTCCCCCCTTCCTCTGTGTCTCATCCCCCTTCTCTGTGTCTCTTCCCCCCTCCTCTGTGTCTCTTTGTCCCCTCTCCCCCATCCTCTGTGTCTCTTCACCCCCTCTTCCCCTCCTCTGTGTCTCTTCACCCTCCTGTTTCTCTTCCCCCTTTCTCTGTATCTCTTCCCTCCTCTCCCCCACCCTTGTGTTTCCTTCCACCCTCTCCCCCCCTCTGTGTTTCTTTCCACCTCCCTCCCTTGTGTTTCCTTCCCCCATCTCCCCCCCTCTGTGTCTCTTCCCTCTCTCCCCCTCTTCTGTGCCTCTTCCCCCTGTGTCTCTCCCTCCTCCTCTGTGTCTCTTCCCCCTCTTCTGTGATCTCCCCCTCTCCCTCCCCTGTGTCTCCTTCCCCCTCTGTGTCTCTCCCTCCTCTCCATCCCCTGTGTCTCTCCTCCCCTCTGTGTTTCTCCCCCATCTCCCTCCCCTGTGTCTCTCCCCCCTCTGTGTCTCTCCCCCATCTCCTTCCCCTGCATCCCTTCCCCCTCTGTGTCTCTCCACCCATCTCCCTCCCCTGTGTCTCTTCCCCCCTCTGTCTCTCTCCCCCATCTCCCTCCCCTGTGTCTCTTTCCCCCTCTGTCTCTCTGCCCCATCTCCCTCCCCCTCCCCTGTGTCTCTCCCCCCTTTTCCCTCCTCTGTGTCTATAGGGATATCATTTAGTGTACAAGTGAAGCCCCCACCATACAGAGTACAAAGACAGATAATATATATATATATATATATATATATATATATATATATATATATATATATATATATATATATAAGAATTGGGTTGTTGCTGGTTCTACAGTGGAGGTGCAGTGGGTTAGAGCTTTGTGCTTCTACAGATATTGACCTGGGTTATAATCCGAGTCAGTTCCATTGGAGAAGGAACTGACAACCCACTCCAGTATCACTGCCTGTGCAAACTTACTTGGTTGATGAGATCAGCAGGGGAGAATCCAGTCAGTAAAAAGAGTGGGAACAGAGTGGGGAGTGTTTGAGATAATTGGCTTTATATAAAGCTTTCCTGTTGTCATATCATAACAATAACGTCTATAGGCATGGGGATGTTCAGAGGGAACGGTCAGAGGGGAGGTTCAAAGCAACATAGCAACCAGACAGCCTGCCGCACTGATTGGCTGATACTGCAAGCTGTCAGTCAGTCAAATTGATACAATTGTAGCAGAGTCAATTAAAATTCACTCACCTTGGAGCGTTATAGCCTGACGCTCACACATCTCACACAGTAATATGATATAGCAGTGCAGCACTAGGGAGAGAGACCAGGCAATGGGGAAGGCACACAAAGCGTTCATTTAAAGTGATATATGCATAATTTTAACAATAACATATGATAGAAGACATGACAGCTGATATACAGATATAATTACATTGTACTATCTATATAAATTTAAAATACAATATTTAAGTGATTGCTAATTTTTTGGGGGGGCGCCTGCCCATTTGCCCCTATGCACCAGCCGCTTCTGGTTCTGAGTGTCTATTGAGAGAAACATGAAACATGCCCCAGTGTCATCTTTGTGTCGGATGTTGCTTTAAAGAGATTCAACATCCATGGTTAAAAGAAGTATGTTAGCAGGTATGTTGTTAATATGATGGAGTTTGTTAAGAAAGTCAGTCATGTCCTGTATATACAGTATCTAATAAAAGTGAGTACACCCCTCACATTTTTGTAAATATGTTATGATATCTTTTCATGTGAAAACACTGAAGAAATGATACTCTACTACAATGTAAAGTAGTAAGTGTACAGCCTGTATAGCAGTGTAAATTTACTGTCCCCTGAAAATCACTCAACACACAGCCATTAATATCTAAACCGTTGGCAACAAAAGTAGTAGGTGCTTCCTCCCTTCCTTCCTCTTCACCTGAAGAAGAAAGTTCATCAGCCACTCCCTCTTGCTGCTCCCTGAAGTTCCTACAGATCCTCAGTGTAGAGTTTTGTGCTCCTCCACTATCTCTTCAATGTCTTCATTGGTCCCCTCCAGGCTCATGGACTCTCCCAGAGAAGCAATGTCCTCTAGTAAAGTTCCTCAGAGCTACAGCTTCTGCCCACAATTTTCTCCAGCCACAGTTTATGGTCTTGAGAGAGACTGCACACCAGGCCTTATCAATCAGAGTGACATAGTGGAGAATATTGAAATGGTCCTTCCAGAACTGCCTCAGTGTCAACTGAGTGGCCAACATCATCTCAAAGCACCTCTGGAAGAGTACCTTAGTATACAGTTTCTTAAAATTTGAGATGACCTGCTGGTCCATGGGCTGGATCAGCGGAGCTGTGAAGAACTTCACTGTTATAAAATTAAAGTCCTCCAGCAAGTGGTCCTCCAAAGCTGGAGGGTGAACAGAAACATGGCTTTGCTGGTGGCCCTCCACACAACTTTTTAGCACCTTTTCTCTCTTAAAAACTCCACCAATCTACACCAACAGTTAGCCTGTCCTTCATTGTCTTGTGCCCTGGCAATGTCTTCTCCTCTTGAATAATGTAGGTTCTGTTAGGCATTTTCTTCCAAAGTTAACCTGTTTTGTCACAGTTCAAGACTTGTTAGGGAACAAAAGCATCAGCCTCTACATAGTCTCTGAACTCCCTGACAAAATTTTTGGCAGCTTCTTTGTCAAGCTACCCTTTGGTTCTGACAGACAGTATGGATTTTGGCTCAGAGGCACATGCTGGACTTGAGCTCTTAAAGGCACAGGCTCGATGTGGGATCTTACAGACACAGGCTCGACTTGCACACTTGCAAAGACTGCTGCAAGTTTATTCCACTTCTGCATCATGAACAGGTCATATTCCGAGTAAGCGTCAAGTTCCAAATAAATTTATCACCTATAAAACGCGACGTGAACCGAATTTGACACAGACCGAAGCAGACGTGAACTGAGGTACCACTGTACACAGTGGTTATTTAAAGGCATACAGGAAAGAAAGACCTTTGAAATTAAAATAATTACACTTTTTAATACTAAAATACAGACCTTAATGTAGATATGGATTTTTTGTCTATCAAAACTTCTTGTAACCTCCATCATCCCTATCATGTTTTTTTCTCTGTTTTCTTTTTTTTTTTTTTTTCAAATCTTTTTATTGACACATAAGCAGTGCTCAATAACACAATATTGTTGGACTCGCAGGTCCAACACAATTTTGCATAAACAGGATTTTTTAACATCGTTTTAGATATCTTGTACAACTTTGTTGTCAATAATGATTATCCTGTCCTGACAATTTTGGGTGTCTGCTTTATGTGTCCACCATAACCTTTTTCCGTTTTCTCAACTTTGCAGGAAACGCCTGCTAGCTATTCCTTCCCTAGCAATTGACTTCTCAATACTAAACTTGTCAAATTCTTACATGTCAGCTAACTTGTTGTCTTTCCATGTAGATATATATAGATGTTCAATTTTGCATAGCTCGAGAATTACATTATTCACCTAGTATATGGGAAGTATAACATCGAACAAACAATGAATAAACAAGTCAATGAACTTATTACCTGTATCTTCCTTGCTTTTTTTTTTTCCCTCTTTCTTCTTGTCTATCTTCTTCAGTTTACTCAATTCGCCAGTAGTTGTCAACGCCCAAGACACCCGTCACCCCGGCCTGGTGTCTCTGCCTCATCCAATTACGCCTTCCCTTCCTAGTGTACTAATTTCCACTCTAAATCAAGTTTTTGTTAAATTAAAATAGCTTTGTCCGACTCCACCCATCTGTCCCAAATTTGACTAAAAGTGGAGAGGGAGTTGTTTATTGAATGCGTCATTTTTTCATAAATCATGATGTGGTTTAATTTTTTTATAACCTCTTGGCCGTCTAAATGGGGTGATTTCCAATTCTTTGCAATGTGGCTTTTGGTTGCCAGCATGACCATTTGTATCCACTTGTTATGGTTCTTATTAACGTTCAGTACTGGCATTCCCAGTAAGCATGTCTCCCTAGAGGGGTGTATTTCCCTGTCTAATACCTCAGAGATCATTGCAGTTACCCTTCGCCACAGGGCCTGTACTTTTGGGCAGTCCCACCAGATGTGGCCAAAGGTTCCTCTATCTGAGCAGTTCCTAAAGCACTCAGGAGGGGAAAGCGGATTTATCTTATTTAGCCTGTCAGGTGTCATGTATACCCTGTGTAGTACTTTAGTTGCTGTTTCTAAATAGCTAAAGAAGAGGGAGCCTTTAGTCAGTGCCTTGTGTATTTTTCCCCATCTCTGGGTGTCCCATTCTACTCCCATTTCCTGTTCCCATTGTAGGACATGTTTAGGCTTTTGATCTTTAAGTGGCTTGTTGGCAAGCGAGTAAAGGGTACCAATTATGCCTCTGGCTAGGGGATTCTGCACACATACTTTCGCAAACCAGGTGTCCTGTGGGGGACCCGAGGATTTGACCAGTTCTTGGACCCTGTGGCATATCTTGTTATAGTTAAATATCTCCCTGTCTGGTAGATTGTACTTATTTATGAATTGTATAGAGGTTAAAAGGTTGCCGTCTTGGAACCATGCCCCTAGCAGGTCTAGTTTACGCGAGAGCCACCATGCTTTTGAGACCCCCCCTAATTCCTTCATAATCTGGGACCCCGAAAGGACTGGCGTGAGAGATGAAAGGGAGTGTGTTAACTGCCGCTTGGAGTTCGCCCCTCTCCACTCCTGCAGGGATAATTTAATCATTGGATTATTGTAGCCTGATTTTGCTATTGGGGGGAGTGTCGGGGACCAAATGATATTATCCCATTTGTAGGGTTTCATTTGATAGTTCTCTAGGGATACCCACATTGGTTGGTGTTCACTGGAATGGGCTTGTGGTAGGAAAGAAATCTGGGCTGCTTTAAAGTAGTATATCAAATTTGGGCACGCCAAACCCCCTGCTTCCCTGTCTCTATACATTAGTATCACTTGTTGATTCTCGGGTGTTTATGTTGCCAGATGAATCGGAATACCGCTTTTTGGAAGCCATCTAGATCTCCTCTATGTATTCTAATCGGGAGTGTTCTAAAATAGTATTAGATTTTGGGTAACATGTTCATTTTAAAAGCGTTTATTCTTCCTGTCCATGACAGGTTGTATCTATTCCACCTAAGTAGATCTGTTTGTAATTTTTTGTAAAGGGGGATATAATTTTCTTTGTATAAAGCTGACAGCTCTGGTGTGAGGTTAACTCCTAGATATTTGATACTTCCCTTTGGCCATGAGAACGAGTGTCCCTCTTTTAGGGCTTGTACCTGGTCTGAGGGCACTCTCATGCATATTATTTAAGATTTATCTGCATTAACTTTGAGGCCTGACAAGTTCCCAAACCGGGACATTAAGTCCATAAGGGCTGCTATTGAGGTTACCGGTTTTGTAAGCGTGCACAAGATGTCATCTGCGAACAAACTGCATTTCATTTGTTGACATCCCACCTCAATACCCTGTATGGTGGGGCATGTCCTAATGGCCTGAGCGAGAGGTTCGATGGCTAGAGCGAATAGTAGCGGGGACAGGGGGCATCCCTGCCTCGTACCTCTCTGGATGTTTATAAGATCTCTATTAGCCCCTGGAAGCCTAAGGCTTGCCGTCGGTGCTTTGTATAATGTATTTACTAGATTTGTAAATTTGCCTCTGATGCCGAATTTATCTAGAACCGCATGTAAATAAAGCCATTCAACGGAGTCGAATGCCTTTTCTAGATCTAAGGCTACTAGACTGAGAGGTATATTCGCCTTTTTAGCTATGTGGGAGACATTTAGAATACGTCGTATGTTATCCCCAGCTTGTCTGTACGGCACAAAGCCCACTTGGTCTTTGTGTATTAGTTTGGGGAGGAATTTGGCTACCCTTGCTGCCATTAGCTTAGATAGGATTTTAATGTCCCCGTTTAACAGGGATATTGGCCTATAGTTCCTTGGATTTAAAGTATCCTTTCCTGGTTTAGGGATAAAGACTACATCTGCCTGGTTTAGCTCGGCTGGCATTGGCTCTCCTAATAGCATCTCATTAAATAATTTGCTTAGGTGTGGGGCAAGGTGTCTTGCAAGGCTTTTATAATATAAGTTTGAGTAGCCATCCGGGCCAGGGGCTTTTCCTGCTTTAAGCGTTTTTATAGTGTCAATAACTTCGGACGGGGTTATCTCTGCATTTAGGGAGTCTAATTCCCCCTCCGAGATTTTGGGAATGTCTAGGCTGTTAAGGAATTCCTACACTGTGAAGTTATTGGCTTTTGTTTTTGCCGAGTAGATTTCTTGGTAGCACTTATGGAATGTCTTTTTTATTTCCGATTGGTTCATTGTAATTTCTCCACTTTCCGTTTTAATTTTGGTGATATGAGTTAAGTTTTTCTTTAGGTTGAGTCTGCGTGCAAGCATAGGGTAGGGCTTGTTACCCTGGGCGTAAAACTTATGCCTAGTTTTCCTAAGGGCCTGTTCAGTTTTAGCGGCTAGTACCGCATCCAGTTCTAGTCTAGTGTTGTCTAGCTGGGTTCTAGAGACGCCAGGAGCTTTGGCCTGAATTGCTTTTTCCAAGTACTGCAGTTTTTTTAAATAAGTCATTTTCTTTTTGAATGCATTGTTTCTTTCTGGCAGCTGCCATTTTAATTATGGTGCCTCTAATGTATGCTTTGTGCGCTACCCAGACCCACCCTATATTTGCCTCGGGGACCATGTTTAACGTGAAGTAATCTTGAATGTCATGTTCTATTTGAGCTAGCGATCCGGGATTCGTTAGAAGTGCCTCGTTTAAGCTCCACTTCCCAGGGGTTGTGAGACTAAGTCCCAGTTGAATTTTGATGCTAACTACCGCGTGGTCAGACCAAGGGCAAGGGTGGATCTGGGCATCCACTGTGTGGTTAAATAGCGAGGTATGAGTTAGGAGAACATCTATTCTGGAATAGGAATTGTGAGTTGGGGAGTAATAAGAATACTCCTTTTCCGAGGGGTGTAGTCCTCTCCAGGCATCAATCAACTCTAGCTCCCTCATTTGTGTGTGAATTGTTTTGAGCTGTTTCAAGTTGCGCATGGGATGGGTTGCTCTTGATCTGTCTACAGAAGGCTCGAGCGTAAGGTTAATGTCACCTCCTAGTATGATTCTGCCCCAGTCTTTTTGCTTCAAGGTACTTAGTAATTTAGTGAGGGCTCTGGTGGGCGCTGTGGTAGGGGCATAGATATTAACCAATGAGATTCTGAGGTTTAGGATGGTTCCTGTTAAAATTAGAAAATTACCCTCTTTGTCTTTGGTTTGTTTTTCGACTACAAATGGGAAATCACGGTGTATTAATGTAGCTAAGCCTGCTTTTTTGCTTTTCTGGTTGCAAGTGTAGAATACTGGGAATTCCTTGTGTAGGTAGGTGGGTACTTTGCCCTGGGCGAAATGGGTCTCTTGCATAAATATGACAGATGGATGGAATCTTTTATAGAACAGGAAAGCTTTGCGTCTTTTAAATTGAGAGTTGAAGCCCCTTACATTGTGTGTTAAAAAGGTGTGCTCTACATCAGCCATTGGTTTTTTGTGTAGTTAGCTTTATATGTTCTCAGTGGGGAGTGTGTGGCGGTTAGGTTACCTGGATGTGGAATGCTGAAGGACCGTGACCTGCACCGGGAACCTCCCTTGGGTGTCTTGGGCGCCGAGACCACCTGTAAACTGGATAGACTAAGAAGAAAAGCAAAAGAGATACAGAAGCTTAGATTCAACATTTCAATAAACTGGTTAAAACATGTCCTAACAATTTGGTAGTTTCCCTGTCTCCCTACCTGTTTCCATACCTTGAGGCCAGTAGCTATTGCTCCCATTACTGGGTTTGACCTCTTAGGGAGAGGACTCCCTCCTGGGGGTTCTACCTGGGGAGTTGTTAAGGGCTCAAAACTCCCCTTAATCTTCATCCCTCCAAATCATTTAAGTCACCTCAAGAGCTCCGCTACAGCTAGATCTGCATTTCTATATATAACAATCTATCTGTCTCTAACATAACTTAAACATTTTAGCTATTTGCTGCAATTTCTTCGGGTCAACCTGCTCATGGGGAAAAAAAAGTGTTCAATACTCTCTCAATGATCAGCATCAGGATCCTCGCAGTCGGCTGACGGAGCGGTGTCCAGACCTCCTCCTGTAGCTTGCTCCATGAGAGGCCCCCTACTGAAGGCTGCTGTTTTTGTTTTTTTGGCCGATACTTGCCACATCTTGGCAAGACTGGGTCTGGGTCTTGGACTTCTCCTTTCAGCGTCTCTATCCTCTGCTAGTAAATTTAGCTTTCTCAGGAGGATCTCAGCTTCTTCTACTGTGTGTACTCTGTAAGTGGATCCGCCCCGCTGGAAAATTAGTGAAAATGGAAAACCCCACTTGTAGAGGATTTTGTTGCTGGACAATATCTCCAGCATGGGTTTCATCTCCTTCCTTTTCTGCAGTGTGGCCGGAGCCAAGTCCATGTATACTTGTATAGATGAGTTGTCCGGGCCTTTGATTTCTTTGAGCCTTCTCGCTGCTGTGAGTATCAAGGCTCTTGCGCTTTGTTTGGCAAACCTTATTATTATATCCTTAGGTTGGTTGTTAGCTTTTGTTGGGCCAAGGGCCCTATGCGCTCTTTCAATAGCCCAGTCTGCTTCGCTGCTTGTGGGAATGATCCCAAGTATGACCGCTTTTGAGTACTGTAGTATGTCTGAGATGCTGCTTGGGACATTTCTCAGTCTTATGTTATATCTTCGTGAGCGGTTTTCAAGATCTTCAACCTTGTCAGTCAGCTCTTTTATCTGTGTGGAGTGTTGCGCCATTACCTCTTGGTCATGCATCTGGGCTTCTACTATCTGGTCTGTTTGCTCCTCTAACAGCTGCGTTCTTTGTCCCAGGCCATGCAGCTCCCTTTTCAGGTCAGTGATAGCAGTCGTCATTAGTTCTTGGAACATCAGTTTTATTTCTTCCATGTTTTTGTCTGTTAGTTCCACCTGAGCATGTGCTACTTCCGGCTCTCCCTCTCTGACCGGCGAGTTTGAGTTGTGCGGGAATAATGACGCATCGTTTGGAGCTTTGTAAAACTCCTGGATGTTTCTACTCGCTTGATTCTTTTTGGGTTTGGTGCTGCTGCGAGCCGCCATGATGCCGCCTTGTCCTGAGGGTGTGATCTATAGAGGTTGCCGTCTTCTGACTCTGTGCTGTAGGTGAAGCAGGCTAGGGATTTTGCTTAGTTGAGCATGAGAGTTTAGGTGGGCTAGAGCTTTTCTGGTAGCAGGCTCATGTAGGTGACTTGCATAATTCAGTGAGTTATTGCATCTTGCTTTTTGAATTGTGTAACATATTTACAATCCTAGTGAAACTTGTCTGTATAAGTCTTGCCAGCTTATTTGTGACATGCGTCTCACAACTTGTTGTTGTTTATTAAGTTAGGAGAGATGCTGGGTTGTGATTCTGTCTCTTAAATCTTTTAACCCCTTTTAATCTTAATCTTTGCACAGATGCATTGGAGGCAGTAATTGTGCTGCTGTAGGCTGTCCAGTTGGGGACTCCCCTGTGGGGCTTAAAAAGGCTGCTGTTAGTGCTGTCTGGGACCCATTTTGGAGCCTTGTCTGGGGGCGGGCCC
Source organism: Discoglossus pictus (assembly GCA_027410445.1). Taxonomy (NCBI): domain Eukaryota; kingdom Metazoa; phylum Chordata; class Amphibia; order Anura; family Alytidae; genus Discoglossus; species Discoglossus pictus. The sequence goes on from CM050167.1 coordinate 246,291,891, forward strand.
CTCTTGGTGTATGTGTCTCAAGATGGCCTCCTGCCCTCTCTAGGTAAATAGAGTTGTGCCACTTTAGATGTTGGGGTCTAGGCTGCCTCTATTATGCTTATTTTTGCTTATGCACTACTTGTGTAGGGATGGTGAGGGAGGGATCTGGTGTAGTGTGTCCCTCTTACCTCCCAGAGTAGCCTCTCAATGGAGTCTGGCACCTCTTTTAGTCTCTGGCACAAGCTCAGTGGGGGACCAGGTGGTGGAGGCCTCAACCACTTACTTTGATCCAGTGGTAGGTGATGCTCGTTGGGGGTTAAAAGTGGGCTTCTGGGCTGCTTGGGTTGCCCCTGCAGCACTTCTCTGCTGTGCAGCTGCTGCTGCTGCTGATCGCCGGGGAGGCCGGATGCACTAGGCCTCAACCATGCGGCGTGTTAATTAGCCCCGATTTTCGCAATTCTTCTTTACTCCTCTTCCCCTACACCCCCTTACACTTGTGCTGGTGTTTAAAGGTTTTTTTGTGGGGGATTAGGGCAGATTACTCTGGATTGAGTGGGTATTGGGATGGAGCTGATGTCTGGCAAGTCTTGCTGTCCTGTTAGGCCACGCCCCCTTTCTCTGTTTTCTTAAAACTTTATTGTGGTCCCTCTACTTTAGATGTGAAAAAATGTACAACCTCATTTATTTACTCTGATCTGCACTTATGCAGACTTGTGCACAGTTGACTGAACAGAACATTATTTACGAAGCCTGACTTTTTTTTAATAGGAAAGCTTGTCATAATACTTATGAAAAAGGTATCACTATATACTGCAATACTCTGATTATTCACATATTCTCTACAGTGTCTTAATGTGATCCTGTAATAGTCCAGCTGTCATGGCTTTAAATTAGTAGAGATCAGTATAAACAATTTTCAGTTTATTAAAAAGTTGATCTTTTATGAGAAAATGTACACTGAAAATTCCTGGTTTTCACAATAGACTGTGACTTCCCTGCAACTGCCTCAATACTGTATAGCTTTAGTGGCAAAGCATGAGCAAAAGGGTTACACCATGCAACAGTTTAAACACATGGGAGGGACTTCAACCTAAAGATAAGGGGATTTGTACTGATCTTTATTACTTAAAAGTTCTGAATGTGAATTCTGAATACATCAGTCCTTTAAATGAGCCAACCTATCACACTGATCCATATGATAGGAAAAATGGAAGGCAAAAGAAAGAGAGGTCAACAGAGGTTAAGTTTGGATAGATAGCATTACGGAAGCAACAAATATGAACTTTCAAGATCTCAGGGAAGCATTTGCTGACAGACATAACTGGCCTGGTACAATCCACAACATTGTGAAGAGTGGAACAACAAAAGCAACAAAGAGGACAGGCTAAGACACACAGTACTCATACAAAAACAATATAACCTCTATTATGTCCAGGACTGAATGGTATAGCAGGGCCTAACTTGGGTTGATTCTTCAAATAGTGCAGAGGATCTTGATCAGCTGTTCTTGCTTATAGGCAGGAAAGATTCAAAATCCTGATGGAATATTAGCTGGAATTAAATATTGACATATTACATATACAAAATATATGCCAACTTCCTGGAAATTGATGATTTTCATCACTTTTTCCTTACATTTGTTTTAAGTGACATTATAGCCAATCCAGGGTGAATTGTAATTGATTACCCCCCATGTTAATAATGATCCTGGGGAAATATTAGGAAAATATAATTTTCCATCTTTAGCTCACAATTGTATTTCAATTATTTCTTCTGGATGCCTGTTTTATCACTGAGTATTTGTGGATATTCACAAATTTACATAAACACTTCCAGAATGTAAAAGAGGCTGGCAGCACTAATCAAGGTTCTCATTTTTTTGAAGCCAGGTCTAGTTTTTCAGTTTTAACCATGTCCCACAGAGGCATGACTGACGCAAATTAATCAAATAGAAAATCTAGCCACTAGTGTCGTTATCTTCCTTACCAGATTAATTTGCTCTAACAATATTATTGATATATCAATAAGGAACATGTGAGGATTTACATAAAATGCAGTAAAAAAAAGCAAACAATCCCCCTCAAACTTTCCTTGATTCCAGCAAGTTGATTGTTCAACAGACTGACAACTATATTTAAGTGAATCCTTTGTGAATAGTCATTTCTTAACCTTCGCAAGAATGGTTGAGTAATACTGCTTATGTGAAATACATAGGGCCTCATTCTATTATCGGCCGTAAATCGTCCGTAAGGCTGCGATTTCTTGCGGGGGTTCTGTTAACTCGCAATTCAATTATACGGCCCCGCAAGGATCTCCTCTTACGGCCGGCCGCATATCTTGAAACCGGCCGTAAGCTCTGAAATCTAAAAACTCAAAAATAAATTCAAGCCTGCACTGTACAGCTCTGTAAATGCTAGGGATCATATTGGGGGACATGAGGATTAAAAGTAACCCCCTCTCAAGCTTGCACATCAGCCCAAACCCGAGTTCAAATTACCTGTTTATTTTCCGGCTGCGGCGTGGGCGTGTCTGAGGTGCTCCAAGCCCTCTGGACTCTTTACATGTATATTTGACGTATATTAAAAAAAATATATTTTACGGATTTGAGTATAGGGTAATTATGTGCTATTTTTGCTAACACCGAATATCACTTTATAGACTCTGCAAAGTGCAGGATGGCTTTATTTGGGCTATTTTATGTGCTTAATTTTCCTGCAAGAAAGCTGCGGCTCGCTTTTAGCCTTGCAGAGAGGGTTCCCGGAGCAATTGAATTGCAAATAGGATTTTCTTACGGACGATTTCCTTGCGGCAGTTTTAGATCAAAGGATTTCCTCCGGCGCGAGCGGCCGCAAGAGATAGCAAGGCACCGGCCGCAAGCCTGCCGGAATCCCCGGCCGGAGGGGAATAGAATAGCCGAATAGCTTGCGGCCGGTCCTTGCGGCCCCGCAACGGCTGCGGCCGCTAATAGAATGAGGCCCATACTCATTTAATTTAAACATGCACCCTCTACCTTAAATGTCAGGTAAATGTAACAAACCGATCCCCTGACCGTAAACATATGAAAGTGAAATAAAATGTATTTTTAGAATTGTTGTTTTTAATGTGAAAACAAATAGATATAATTCTTAATTTTATTGTTGTAAATTTTTTGTTGTTTTCAGTATGTTTTCCATTACCAGGTGTTGTCTTTTGAAACTGAAAAATCTGTTGGAAAAAAAATACAGGGAAAACCACTGAAATTAATGTTGTAGAATAAACAGCATCAGTCTGGCAAAAATATTCTCAATTGCCAACAATAGAGTGGCAAGAAACCAAGAGAATTTGCTGTATATTAACAAGGTTGCAATGTATTACAATTTAGAACTAGCAAAACACATACAGATAAATGGTTCTATGGGAACTCAGAGTATGACTTGGATCCAAGCTTATTTAAATTCACAAGTCAGGCAGTATTAAGTTTAAGAGTTAACTTATTTATATATTTATGATTTTGCAAAAGCAACATTCTTGTATTGTATAAAACACACTCTTTTAAATGCATGATAGAACATTTGGGACTGCAGCATACAGTAGCTAATGTTCATAATTACCATGTCTAATATGTTTATGTTATAGAGAAATAATTGTCATCTGTACATTTGTGAGGAATCTGTCAGGACAAGGAGCATGTGTAGTGTTCATGCATGCTCTTTTGATCATATAACACATTTTGCTAGGCAAGCACAGTCAACAATTCTCAGCGAGGCTCTCCTACCAGCTGTTGTTAGGTGTCAATTCTATTTCCCCAGATTCAAGTTACATTTTCAGATCATAGATTCCTTAAGTTAATAATTGTAAACCAATACTAAGATTGACAATCTTTCTTTGCCTGTTGACAACCTCACTAAATAATTTACATAGCCACAAAGGAAGAAAAGTAAATGTAATATTTCCTGTTAACACGTAGTCTTGTAAAATGATTTCATTGTGAATTAAAATCCCTGCAGTGAATTGTGTGCCATGAAAATGTTTATGTGCGTTTGTATGGGAAAATTATGATAAAAAAAAGGAAGAGAATAATTATTATGTCAATAGTAGTTTATTTTAGGTACTTTTTTTACAGTTAGAATTTGCCAAGCCTGATGCCGTATTTAATGTCACTACATATTGAACAACTTGGCATAATTCACAGCAGTATTATAAATCAAACCTATTGCCGAGTGTTTAATATAACTAAACTTCCTTTACATAACTGCTTATTATATTAGTCTTACATGGAATATGATTTAAATTGTACGTACATTGAAAAAAATTCAAACTGTATGTTAAAATATTATTAAATCCTGATAACAATAAAAAAAATGATTGAAAAAAAGATATATTGAAAAAAAAGAATATGCCAAACTTTGATGGCAGCATATGTATTGCTGTAACATATCACCCATATTAATTGTAAATATTTGATTATAAAGATGAAAAAATTGTAGGAATTGTAACAGCAAATGTAATTGAACTTGATGATATGGAAGTGTATTCTTTGTGGTAGACATGATATGGAGGTAATTTAATAAACATCCCATGTTATCTCTTGATTTACTATACCCTATATCCTGTGGTGGGAAGGTACTTAATAACAAGATCTATTTTTCTACCAACATTATAGTTATCTTCAAACATGTGTAGCAACATGTATATGCATCACTCTACTCTACCAAACCCGTACTACAAAATCTAACGGACAATGAGGAGTCTGCTCTCTCAGAACATTGAGATCTAACTTGTCACTACATGGACATGTACGAGTATGTAGATCAAGATCTGCTTGATGGTGCCACTCTTCTGAGATGCCCATTATTGAAGACCATTCTTCAAAAATGCTTACATTTTTACCAATTAAAATGAAAAAAAAAGTGAATCCCAGTTATACTTCTTTGTGTTTAGGTGCAGGTGCAATACTGCTGTCAAATGTGTTTTTTGTACCTGAATTAGACATATTCTGAAACTGTTTTACAAGAGACGCATGTAATGTGAATCGCCTGGTGCAAAGCAGTACACATTATCTCTTTCAACACTTTTATTTCCTCGCTTTTCTCTGTCCTCCACACACAGTTCTTCCAACCATCTTTATTTTTTAAAACTCTTTATATTTTTTCCTATATATATAAAGGTTCAATGAGGTAATATAGTTTAAATATACTATTTTGAATAAACTGCACTTAAAAATAGGCAAAACGTGTATTTCTTCTTTATTATAGTTTATAAATAATTATGCTACAGTGCAATCAATCATTTTACAGAAAAACAGAAAAAAAACAAGTAAAACTGCCAATTGTCTCAAAAGGGAATTTTTTTTATTCCTTCCTGACCCCAGATACTGTTGATCTATCTGGATCAATACTCCCTCTCTAATTAACCCTGAATACCCTTTTTATTTAAAAAATATATCCAATCCCTTTTTAAAGTGATCTATTGTATCCGCTGTCACCACCTCCCTTGGTAGAGAATTCCACAGATTAACCACCCTTACTGTGAAGAATCCTTTTCTTTATTTAAGGTGGAATATTTTTACTTCTAACCTTAAAGGATGTCTTAGTGTCAATTGAAAACCTCTTGGCACAAAAAGCTTCCTTGACAAATCTTTATACTGTCCCTGGATGTATTTACTGTATATAGGGTAATCATATCCCATCTTTCTTCACAACTTAGCTCCTCCATTCCCGTTATTAGTTTTGTTGCTGTTCTCTGTACTTTTTCCTGCTTTAAAATGTCCTTTTTATGAAGTGGTGCCCAAAACTGTACTTCATATTCCAAATGAGGGCGTACTTGGGATTTGTATAGTGGTAGAATTATATTTGCTTCCCTTGCTTCTATACCCTTCTTAATACATGCTAATATTTTATTTGCCTTTGCAGCTGCTGCTTGGCATTGACAACTGTTACGTAGGTAGTTGTCCACAAGTACTCCCAAATCTCTTTCAATATCTGATAACCCGAAATTGTTTCATTCATTTTATAAATTGCATGGTTATTTTTCCTTCCCAGATGCATAACTTTACATTTATTCGTATTAAATCTCATCTGCAATTTAATTGCCCATTTCTCTAATTTATGCAAATCCCTTTGGAGGGAAAGTACATCATTTTCTGATTTAATTACCTTGCACAACTTCGTGTCATCAGCAAAAATGGAGACAATACTTTCCAGTCCTACTTCTAAGTTGTAATAAATATGTTAGAAAGGAGTGGACCTAATACTGAGCCCTGAGGAACCCCACTTACCACATTAGTCTAATCTGAGTATGTTCCATTTACAACAACCCTTTCCTTCCTGTCTTTTAGCCAGCTCTCAATCCATGTGCATATATTTACTGCAATTCCTGTATCTCTTAGTTTGCACAATAGTCTCCCATGTGGCACTGTATCAAAAGCCTTTGCAAAATCCAAAAAGACTACATCCACCGAGTTGCCTTGATCCAGGTTCCTACTAACCTCTTCATAGAAACTAATTAAGTTTGTTTGACATGACCTATCCCTCATAAATCCATGTTGACTCCTACTGATTAACCTGGTCAAATAGACATATTATTGTATATTATCCCTTATTAACCCTTCTAAAAGCTTTCCCACTACAGAAGTGAAGCTTACAGGTCTATAATTTCCTAGAATTGCTCTTGCTCCCTTCTTAAATATAGGTGTCACTGCTTTTCTCCAGTCATCTGGTAGAGACCCTGTGTTGAGTGAATCTTGAAAAATTAGATATAATGGTTTGGCTATTACAGAACCCAGTTCCCTCAGTACATGTGGATGTATTCTATCAGGACCTGGAGCTTTATTAACATTTATTCTTTCCAACCTCTTTTGGATTTATTCCTGCATTAACCAATTATTTAGTGATGGTAGTGTAGCCCCATTATGTTGCAGTGTCCTAACCACTGGTACCTCCCTTGTATATACCGAGGAAAGGAACCTATTTCACTCATCTACCTTTTCCTGGTCACTAATTGTCAAATGACCTATGTCACATTGTAATGTTCCTATAGCTTCCTTTCAGGCCTTCTTCCTGTTTATATATTTAAAAAATATTTTAGGGTTAGTCATACTCTCCTTTGCAACTAATTTTTCATTATCTATTTTAGTCAGTCTAATAGCCCTTTTGCAAGCCCTAGTGATTTCCTTGTACTCATGTAAAGCAGTCTCTGTCCCCTCTTGTTTGTATAATTGAAATGCCTGTTTTTTACTCCGTATCTTGATCTTTAAATCATTGTTTTGCCACACTGGATGTGATTTACTCCTTTTACTTTTATTCCCACATGGTATATGCCGAGGTGTATGTATATTTAGTATGGATTTAAATGTTGTCCATTTATGTTCAGTATTTTTACCTGTCAGTTCTTTGTCCCAATTTATACTTTGTCCCAGTCTATACTGATCGGCAGATAGCTCACTAGTTTATTAGGACAAACCTTCCTGAGAAAGTAACATGCATAATAAATGCAGTGGAGCAACTTAAACCCTGCAGCTTAAAACATTTTAAAATATAAAGGTTGTTTTTTTTTTGCTTTATAAAAATATTTTGCCAATTATGAAGTATTGTTATTAAAGACACAGGTAGACATTTTTTACATTTCTTAAAGTTAATTGCTGACAATTGTGTGAAAGTTTCACATTGAGTTCTAAAGGGGATATTTATATCCTTTGCAACAAATATGACTGCTGGCTATGGTATTATATGTGCCTCATATGTTGTTCGAACCCTCGTCAGCATGGGTCCAGTAACCAGCCATTTGCTTTGGTGCTCCATTAGCAAAAGGGTTTGTTGTACTGTAGCCCCCTGGTTTGTTTGAACAGTGATTTGCGCAACTGTAGCAAGTTGGTTGGCCCTCCAACACCTTCGGTTGGCCCTCACACACCTTCATATACAACTTTCACCTCTGACATCGATGGTATGTGGTGCTTCACAGCTTCAATGCCGTTTATTTGCAATGTTGCCATTTGTCCAACCATGGTACATTTTAACCATAGCAGCACACAAACAGTTCACAAACTGCTACACTTGGCCCGAAAGCCAATGATCATCCCCTTTTCAACGTCAGATAAATCTCACATTTTACCAATGACAGCAATGGTTGATATGTCTGCAGAATGCCTACATTTCACCTTACAGTATAAACCATCCATGCCAGCTCACAAAATGTGCCGTATTTCATCGGTTACACTGTGCTGATGTCAAAAGTAGGTTGTGGTCACCACTTTGAATATATCAGCAACAATCTTGAATATTGGTTTAATCACTTTGTTCATGAACTTGTGCTCTTCTTTTCTCAAATACATAACTATATAATGTGTTTATAAAAGAAAAAAAAAGATAAAGAGAACAATTTCAAAACAACCTCATTGTGCAGTATAACATGGACACCATTTACTGGAACTACTAGAATGCTTGCTCATGGGATAAAAACATACTTAAAAGGCTTTAAAAACAGCATTACCTGGTCTGCAGGTTCAGGTTTAGTGCTCACTAGATGTAGGTGACATAGAATGCGCCCCCAGGAACACTCATCAATGTACACAGGCATATCAGAGTACTGATAATGGCGTAAAAATGTTGCAGATATTATACCATATTTAGATCTTAAGCCTTTTTCTAACACTACCAACTATTTTTACTGTTTTTTACTATTTTTACTTTTTTGCCAAGTGGTTTCCAACTGACTAATTCAATAAATAACTTTAAAAAAGAGTTGACATATTTTTGGATAAAAAGGGCATACAGGGTTATGTCTGATAATTAAAGTAGGAGGGGTATAGATCAAGGGATTATCTAAATTTCCAGTATTTGGCATCAAGAAGGGATGTTTTTCCCTTATGAGACTATTGGCAATATTTCAATGTTTTTTGTTTGTTTTGCTGTCCTCTAGATCAATTATCAAATCACATAATACAAATGTTACAATGTCATGCTTATTTTTCCTGATTAATTATGCTCTTAGACTCAAACTTTTCAGACATATATTTTGGGTTTTTTCTTAGAAATTTTAATATGAGCCTTCTTATAGTTCCTTGAGATTATAAAGACTCCAAACACTAATCTATGGACTGTGAAAATTGCACTAAACAATTTGTATAAACTCTAACAATTCAAATCCCATGTGTGAACTGGACCCAATACCTGTATAGTTTACATCTCCTCAAATTCCTTCACTTTTCATTAGACTATCTGAAATTGAAATTGAACATTGTTATATAAATGCAATGTTCCAGCCTTTAATAATAAATACACATGGACTAGGAACTGTTTTACAAGCTGTTACAATGTGTAATTGATTCAAACTATGTAAAATTATTTAGACAACTTAATTCAGTTGGATATTTAACATGTGTTTAAATGCTGTCATTCAATCAACCAAAGCTGTTCTATATCTTCTATATCAGCTGTGTCTTGAAATCTTTTTTAGATAGTTACGTGACATAAACACAGCTAACTTGCTGTTTCTAAAGGAGTATATGCTTGGAACCCTATTAAATTGCTATGATTTTAGAAATTGAAGCCTGTAAAGTACCCTGCAAAAGATACTGCTATTAAATTAGCCCCTTTTAGCTACCCACAAGCGATCTGCGGGTTACAGATGCAAAAACCCTATGGGCCATCAAAATCTGAACTCCGTCCCAGCTAAGCCTTTGATCTCTAAAGCCCGTAAATGTAACATTTGCAAATCGCTATTAAATTGCAACGATTCCCCAAAGACGCACTGGCATTCAAAACCGTAAACGGCAAATGGAGCCAATAATCCTAGTGGTACTGGAGAGGACCCGCAAGGGGGTTAAAGTCCTGTCTGTAGCACTGAAAAAGCAAATATATACACAATACTGTATTTTCAATTAAAAGGAAATTGATGTAATGTATTAGTAATAATTGCAAAATATTCTCAGACACGCAAATCTGCAATAAAAAGTAATTTATTTTATGTTCAATTTCCTTGTTATATCGATCCCGGCAATCAATGTGTTAATACATATAATAGAACTTGCATGGATTAGAATATCATATTTATTGATTATTTCATATTGCATTATTTCTGGAATGCGGGTCCGATTGCAACTCAGACTTCAAACCTGTAAGCGATTGAAATCTAACCTCGATGTTGTTAGTGACGTAATGATGACAATCTCTTTTACTATTGGCTCCATCTAAACCCGTAATCATGTTCACGTCCACAAATGGAATGCGTGGAAGCATGGTTTACAGATTTGGATGTCGGCCACGTATTTTGCGGGCTTGTCTAATTTAATCTGTCTGTAGGCTTTGCGGCTGTACCTGTACTTTCAATTTAATAGGGCCCTTGGTATATCAGCTTGCAAAGCCCCCATGTATCCATTATTATTGTTATTTGTATTATTTTTTTATTTATAAATCATCAACATATTCTCTACTGATAAGTTCTGAGGATAAAGTGAATGACAAAGGTATAAAAATGGTACAGGTGTCTTCAGGGCCTGTCCACTTTCTATGCAAGCACGTTAAGGGTATTAGGGTATTATAAAAATAATTCTGTGATTTTTACAAAGCTGAATAATCTAGAACCTTTCCATGGCCGTCATTCAATTGCAATTTGGCCAATTGAATAGGGGTCTAAATAAGGCCCTAACATATTTTTTTAAAGAAGTTTTTAGTTAGTAAACATCTATCCAAAAGCAAGGTTTTCACTAACTAAAAACTTATTTAAAAAAATGTTATGTGCTTATTTAGAGCCCTATTCAATTGGCCAAATCGCAATTGAATGAGGGCCCATGTAATTTGTCTAATTATTATTAATATTGTTCTTTATTATTTCTCATTATGGTATATGCAATTCAAATTTGCAAACTGACGATTTCTGCAAACAGAGGGCTGCCATTTATATGAATTCCATTTGGATTTGAAATGATAAGTTTATCACATTTTATTGCAGTAATCAAATGAAACAACAGTGTACATGTCTTAAAATGAAATGCTAGTGATGCAAGTTAGCTTTAGGAACCATTAAAGAATGAATTAAAAAATCTTAATTACTTAATTACTCTAATTAAATGAGGTGGAGTCAGACATAATAAAAAAACAGGTTTTGCCTTAAAGCTTAAAATGGATTGCAAAGTTGTTGACATGTAGTTGATTTGCCTTTCAACCATAATTAGCAGAGATGTAGTTACTGTTTATGCTGCCCTAGGCCCATTTAGTTAAATACCCCCAATACTTGAACAATATTACTCTTGCTATTGCCTCATTTCAGTATATATAAGAAAAGGTGTATATATTTATGTACATGCAGTATATCAAAAGTGTCCATGTTACAGTGATTATATGTGTAATTATATATAGACATCTCTCTGTCTCAAACCCTTATGGGCATATAACTGCGTGGAACTGCACTGAAAGCTTGTTTAGGCTTTCTTCTAAATTATTTGGTTTTAGACATAAATAAATATAGTATAAAAATACATAATAATATGAATCCTTGTAGCTTCTGAAATGTGAATAGATAAAGCTTCCTTTGTGCTATTTGTGTGTTTTGAACCAGCCCTAAATTTACATTCTCAATCATTTGCTAATTTGCTAACATATAAAATGTGACGTGAAAAATAAACAATTGTAATTGTGGAAAATGATTGAATATAATCTATACTTGTCAATTTATCTTAGGGCTTTGCATGATATATAATGCACGTACAGTGTATCCTGGTTGCCCAAAAAAATAAAAAATACATATGTGCTAGAAAGTGATTCATATTGACTCATACCAGAGATTGGCAGTATATATTGCAGGAATTAGTTATACAACTGTCAAGAATGCTTATTATAACTCCACTTGTCATTATGACTGATATAGAGCTGGATTCTCTCCCTTGTTTCTGGCACGGTTGTATCTGGAGATTAGAGTTATCCCTAGCATATAGATGCTAATTATAAAGTATAAGGATGTTCTTATTCAATTTAAAAACTAATCTGTGCAGCCACACCTGTTCGTAGTTGGACAAGAGAGACGAAAACTGCATTTATTTAGCCATGGGAGACAGTAATGTTTTAAAAGTGAATATAAAAAAGCTCACGTATATAGTCTTTACGCACGTCTGCATGTAAACTTTTGTAGAGACATGCATTAGGCAAGCATTTGAATGAAACCTAACAGGTTGTTATAGTAATCGTTTTTAAAGTACCACTGCAGTTCAATAAAAAAGACATACCAATATTATCAGCTGTGTAAGCCAAAGACATACAAAAAAACTATTAGAAGACTCAGTATCACATTTGTATTGTATTGTACCTATACCTATAATTTGCAGCTACAGAAGATGCTGGCACTTTATAAATAGAGTAATAGTAATGAATACAGGAATCCATTATGTGTTTGCTACATTACATCCAGAGAGCTGGATGATGGATGTGTATGTTTGTAGTTATATGTGGGTGCAAGGGCTAGGGGAGGGGGAGGCAGGAATCCACAGCCATGGTTTCATTACTGGACAAGACTAAAATTGACACCACACCCCTATCTTCTCAGTGGCACAGAAGCAGGATGTTGCATCAAAGGATGCATCCACAGTTCAACAGTAAAAGTCTCTCACACGTACAACTACCACCAAATCTATAAAACATTCCTATATCTTCTTTTGTTTTCTCTATGCCGTTTAATCCAGATATGACTTCAAAAAAATATTAGTTTATCTCAAAACCTTAAAGAACCACTATACAATGGAAACAATATGCCCTTTTTCACTTTGTTTACTGAAATAAAAATAGGATAGCATGTGCTTATATCTGATATAAGGAGTTATGTGGACTTTACACTCATATATTCTGAAAATAGTTTCCATCTGTGGTGAACGTCACTACTGTTGACACCATCCAAAAACATTGTGCTGAGGGATCAATCAAGCTTCACTAATTAGCTGGACTATAGCTGATTTGTATGCTGTATATATTATATCCCATATAAAGTGAAACAAAACTGTAAAATAATGTATAATGTAATACTTTCATTATTTTAGCTCAGTCCCGACAAGTACTGTGTTACATTTTGAAAATGCATTGAAGTCACTTAGTATAGTAAAATGATGCTATTTGTTATTCTTGATTGTTAAATTATATGCATATATTTTAGTTGGACATGGTTTCTAAATGTCATGGGTTTATGTAATATGCATAGGGAACATATTTCTAAATGCCAAATTAATATTTTTTTAACAACATCAATAAAGATTGTCAAACTGCATACATTATTTCCCAAGTACCATATATTTGATGTTGGAATTACATTTATCCAAATTGTCTCCAAGCCAACTCTGATTTCCACAATGGCCAACGAAAAGAAATCCTGTAAAAAAAGACTGCCATAAGGAACATACTTTTCCATATTTTATCTTCCTAAGGATTTTACACATAGAGGTAATGTGACTTACCCAAGATCACAAGGAGCTGTCACTGGGAACAAGATGCACTGCTTCTGAGATAGAGACAGTAACTTCTGAGATAGAGACAGTAACCCTCAATATGCAATTGTTTAAAGAACAGAGTAACATTCTAAAAATGGCTTACACATCAAGGTGTGACAGGTAGCACAATTTTAACACTTTAAATAATATCTATACACTGCTTATAAAACCACAACCCTAACCACTCCCCACTTAACAAAATGCTATGACACTCCACCACAAGAAGCACACATTCCTTTTGGAGATTCAGATTAAAGTCCTATATAGTCCTCAAAGGCTCATTTAGTGAAACTGACTTATGAACTATGCTTCTCTGCTTTAGTTTAGATCATTTCTCACTTTATGAATTACTGCAGCACTTGTACAATAGGTTTAATTTGTTTTACTTATAGAGAGGTCTGTAGAGAATAGTTAGGTAGGGATTGATAAGAAAAAAGCTTTATTCAACTTTTACTGTGCATTTAAGCCCTTACTATTTTCAATGATCCCCCAGCACATAACCACATAGCCCAGGGAAAGGTGCCAAACCGAAAGCCACTATCTGAAACATACATTAGTGACAGGGTGCAGTGTATCCTTAGTTGCTAGCCATATGTAAACAGACTTTCTAGTCACCACCGACTATCATACTGCAGTTGTGATACACCAGGTTATTTAGACCTCCCATAAGGGTGGCTCCACTCCAGATACAATATTTCATTCAGGGGTTGGAGAAACCTGGAGTGTATTTAGCCTGGTGGCATGATTGAAAAATAGTAAACATTTAATGACAGAAAAAGCTTAGTGAAGGTTTTTTTTCTTATTAGGACCTACCTATTTTTTAGAGAGCTCATTATGAGACCATTAATGTACCGTTATTAACTAACAATACAATTGGTACCTGAAGAAAAGCATGCAATATGGCTTTTAAAACTTACATTTGAATGTAGATATGCTTCTTTCCACTCGTATCATGGGAGAAAATCTGCCCCAGTATTTAGATAGGAGTCCTTATCTCCTTCCCTGCAGAGGACACTGTAGCCAAATCTAGAGCAGTTTAAGTCATTATAGCCTTCTGGTTGGATTCCTTTCCCACATCCTGGACACCTAATAGGGTGCTGAGAGAAGCATTTCTGATATTCCCCAAAACATCCAAGTTTGATTCTAAGATTTAAATGCTACACTGAAAATAAAGTTTTTGAATACTGATTTTATTGCTAAATAGTTACTAAATAAACATATGAATCCCTATCATATAAGCGCCACAGTAGTCCTATAAAGAGGGGTTCCTCAATACTGAGTAGCACAAGTAAGGCTAGAACAACGTGAAGATTAGTGAAAGGGAACAATCTTAAGACACAGTGCCTGTGTAAGTGTATATATATTTCCTTGCCTTATTGCACAACCGTTCACTTTGATCTTCTTTTTCATATAGAACTGGTGTGTCTTTGTTTGTAGAATAAACAAGAAAATGTTACTTGGCCAATTTGTTTTTCTTTTCATCTTTTAACGATATTTATCAGCAAGTTCAAACATTAAAAAAAAACCTTTGAATCAATTTGCTAACCATCAACAATCCATCCTAGTACTTTTGTAAATGCTTCATGTCCATTGTTAAGATTCCTGATTAAGCGTCATAATACAAAATCATCACAGCTGTCTGGCTTCTATGGCTGGACAGGGCTACTGTGAATCAAGTTACTTTGACAAAATGCGCCTGAGGCCTGAAGCAGGCAGGGGATGCAGTTGTCCAGACCAGAGAATACATGGATCTGGTAGCTGCTTAATATGAACATTTTAGATAAATGTTTTTCTTTGGTTGCAAAGTCATTTATACATACATTTTTTTTGTTTTTTTAAGTATAACAAAAACATTCACAATCAAAGCTCTGCACACAACTATTATTATATTAAATTAAAATAATAATAAATTATATTAAATTAAAATATTAATAAATGCATCCCAGAATAAAACAAAACTCTACTTATTCATCATTTAATTGGTCATGTATTAAGCCTTTCAAATATTTATATTATAAAATAATGAATAAAATTAGACAATCTTATTTATCACATATGAATTATAGAAGATAGCATCCTATATTATTCTGCAGAGCTCATTAAGTATAGAAATAGTTATTCTGATATTATTATGTTATTCCAAGACATTATGATATTACCACTCATAGAATAATATGGTGATTTATCCAAATTATTATTAAGAAAAATAAATAAAGACCATGTTGAATAAACCCCTTAGAACTGCTTTCTTTTACATATTGTATGTATGTATATTACTGTGTATATTTTAGTGTCAGCAATCAAGAAAGAGGGATGAAATGTACATGGAGCATAATTATTTTTATGCATTTAAAAATAGATTGATATAACAATTACCAAAGTTGTGTTATGAAAAAATATTAAGCAAAACCTATTTAAACTTAATTGAAACTCATTTTAAATGTGCAGAGCATACATATATTGATAGTTTTCATTAGCATACAAGTACTAAATCTATAATACTTCTCATTGGCTGAAAGGAAAGTCCCCAGAACATTTCAATACATTTTGTTTCTGTTATGAGAGCATCATTTGAAGAGACAAACAGTGGCACATTATCAAAGACAAAATGTTTTCAAGGTCAATTTAAAGCCTTTGAGGCATTGAAGAACGCTGGCGCTAATGGCAGCCAGCGGCGCCGTCACACATGAGAGCTCTGAAAAAAAAAATATGACTTAGGAAAAATACGAATCTAACGGCCGGCCAGCGGAAATCAAAAAACACAAAAACAAGAAAAATAATAAAAAATATATAAAAACACATTTACACACGGCACAGGAGGAGAGCCAGGAAGCCTGGGAGTGAGGTTGCAAGTGATTTTGAGCCCTATTTGACATGTTTCATCACTCGAAAATCGGCTAAGCGGAAATCAAAAACCACGAAAAACTTGAAAAATAATAAAAAAAACATAAAAGCACACTCACGCACAGCACAAGGGGGAGAGCCAAATGGCGGACGAAAAATGTAAATAATTCTGAAACTAAATGAAAACTAGGCTGAGCAAAGCCAGGCACGTGGGACTTAGAGAATACACAATGGCAAAGACTGTAACACTTACACGAACAACGACAGGGACGCGCGACTTAGAAAATACACAAAGGCAAAAACACTAACATTTACACCAACAACGCCAGGCACGCGGGACTTTAAAAATAAAATAAACGGTAGTCACTGCGCGCCACTCAAACATTCAGCACATACACAGAGGAGAAAGACACAAGGTAGGGGCAGGGGGGATCTACTGGAAAGAGACACATGGCATTCACAAACACAAACCTTGCAGGCTAATGAACCCTGCAATGAGCCCGTACAGTAGGTGGGAGGAAAGGCGCATGGCTCACGATGAGCACCAAAGGCGCTCAGAGAAGCATAAGCCTCACATTGTGTGGAAACAGCATTGCCTGGCTTACAATTTTATTGCTGTCATTTATTTTATTGCCCTTCAGTCGTGTCAGACTCTCCGTGACCCTATGGACCACAGCACGCCACGTACATCTGTCAGTCACGGCCTCTCTGAGTTCAATTAAGTTCATGTTCATTGCTTCAATTATCTCATCTATCCATCTCCGCCTTGGTCATCCCCTTCTTCTTGTGCCTTCAATGTTTCCCAGCATTAGAGTATTTTCTAGGGAATTCTGTCTTCTCATAATATGGCCAAAATATTTGAGCTTCTGCCTTATTATCATAGCTTCCAGTGAACAATTTGTCTTGATTTCTTGAAGTACTGATATATTGTCCAAGTTATTCTAAGCAGTTTTCGCCAACTCCACAATTCAAAGGCATCAATTCTACACGCTCATATTTCTTTAGGGTCCAGCTCTCACATCCGTATGTTACTACTGGGAATACCATAGTTCTAACTATGCAGACCTTTGTTGATAGTGTAATGTCTTTACTTTTTACTAGTAGTTTAATAGGTGTTCTCAAGGTATTTTGATGGCAGTGGTTATTTTTTGGGTAATAATACAGGGTTTGTAACCCTTTTTTTTTTTTTAAAGATTCAGACAGTGTTGTTATAATGGATGCAGTTCTCAGGCGAAAGCTTTCTATATAACTGTCCAGTTTGATGTTACAACCAGGTTGTGGGTTGAAATATGTTTTTTTTTTCTTATTACAATCTAATGATGTTGTGGTATGTCCCTTGTTGTAGAAAAATTCTGCCAGTCTTGATCTCCTGAAGAATTCTTTTATGTCCAAGTATAGTTGTATTTTATCTAGTTTTATGTCTGGACAGAAAGACAATCCTTTAAAAACACTGTCTGAATCTTTCAAACAAAAGGGTTACAAACCCTGTATTATTACCCAAAAAATAACCACTACCATCAAAATCCCCCGAGAACACATATTAAACTGCAAAACAAAAGAAACTACTTCACGTATACCTCTAGTGAACTAAAGTATATATTCCCCAAACCTCCCATCCTTGCATTTAAACAACCACCAAACCTGAAACTTGTCAGCAGAAAATTGTCCAATGAACAACTGAATACAAAAAATGGAACTAAACCTTGTAACAAACGTGCCTGTAAATTATGTCAACACATTTGTAATGATAATATAGCCACACATAACAACAAACCTATAACATCAAAGGATCATATTCATGTCCATCGTCTAATGTGGTTTGTATAATACAATGTACTTTATGTGACACAGGCTGTTACATTGGAGAAATGGGCCAAAAAATACATTTAAGGATGAATTTACACAGGCATTCAATAAGAAAGCATAATGAAGACAGTTATTGTAGCCCAGTAGGACACCATTTTAGCCAGAATGATCACTCCACAAAATACTCAGAGGAAAATGTAAAATAATCCAAGAGAGAAAAGCATTTGAAATAAAGATGATCACATTCTTCAACACTAAAAACACAGGACTTAATATAGACTTGGGTTTTCTAACACATTATCAGAATTTTATGTGATTTTTTTTCCCTCTTATACCATAACAGACTTATCACTCTTAGTGAGGTGTTTGTCCAAATGGAACTAAACCTTGTAACTGTGGACTACAGTGCTCTGCTTTTTCATGTATATATTGATGTATATGTGTATATAATATGTGTATATATGTTTCCTTTGCTATGTTGTGTTTATTCCCCATATATGTATTTACCTGATGATGTCAGATGCTGTCCCAACTCTCTCTCTATGCATCTGCTGTTATTATTCAAACTGAGTGTTCCATCTCATGTAGTATTGCTTGTGACTTGATAAGGAGAGGTTAAACCTCTCGAAAGCTTGCCATTATAAGACGTTTGTCCAATACAAAAGGTATCAAATTATATTGCAATACTCATTATTAATCTATATATATATATAGTAATAATAATAATTACTAAATTACTATATTTATATATATATATATATATATATATATATATATATATATATAGTAAATAAATAGTAAATTTGTGTTCACATTTGAATATCTAAATCAAGTTAAAAAAAGCTTCATGCCCAGAATTCAGAGAAATTACTCTGCATTCTGGGAACCTTGGCAGGGACATGAAAAAGTGCCCACAAAGACTTAAACAACATAACCATATTAAACATGGCTTCCCTACAGCATATGCCCGCTGTATCAAACAGCTTTGAGCAAAGCTAGGTTTGGATTATACATACAAACAAATGTACTATTCATTTACTTTATATATATACTAGCGACTTGCTCGTCAAAAATGACGGGGCAATAAAATTTTAAGGCAGGTAATGCTGTTTGCCACAGAAAGTAAGTGTTTTGGTCATCTGGGATCCTTCGGCGCTCATTGTGAGCCTCTCGGTTGGTGTATTTTTTGTTATCAGAGGCGCTTTTGCGCTCATTGTAAGGTCCGCGCTGATCTCCTTTTGTCGCTTATTGCAAGCCTCTCCCCTGGTGTACTTTATGTCCTATGAGCACCGTTGGCGCTCCTTGTGAGGCGTGCAGTGAAGGCCTTTGCTGTTTATTGTGATACTGTGGTGTTTTTTATTGTGATAATGTGCCTGGCGGTGTTTTGCGGGTTTAGGGGTCGTGTAACCTCGTTTTTGGTTTTTCCGGCTGACATTTTTTAAGTTGCTTAGGGGATTTTCAAGTGTCTAAACTCTAAAACTCTAAATCCCAGATGTCCTGGCTATCCCCCTTGCAGTGTGTAATGTTTTTTTTTATTTGTGTGTGTATTTTGTGTTTTTTTTATGTTTTTCGCTGTGCGCCGTTTAGCCTTTAAGTTCGTATTTTTGCAAGTTCGGAATTTTTTTTTTGTAAGTCCAGCGGCTCATATTTTTTTGTGTAAGTCGGTAATTTTTTTTTTCTACGTCCCACGGCTCGTATTTTTTTGTGTAAGTCCGTATTCATTTCAGCCGACGTTGGAGCATCCACCTTCGCGGGTCCACATTTGCGGCCCGAACTGCGTTTCTCGCTTTGTGCCGACGATTCGCAGTTTGACAACTATTAAATGTGATAAACATATATATATATATATATATATATATACGCGCACACATATATATATATATATATATGTATATATATATATATATATAGAGAGAGAGAGAGAGCATTTGTGGCCATATTTGTGTGTCCCAGCTCAACTTCCCAGAATGCAGTGTAATAACTGTTTTTCTCGGAACTCTGAGCTGGAAGCAGGTTTTTTAACTTGCTTTAGACATTCAAATGTGAACAGATGTACTTTTATTTTACTGTACTACTATACGGTGGAGGGCTTCTATCGCTCTTTTGCCCACCATATAATAAATGATTGTTGTGGTGAACTACCTACTCATAATTTCTACAACAGAGGCTGAGATCCCGCTCCATGCTGATGATAGCCAGTAAGCTTGAAACAGCTGTACATGGATTGGATACTCAGCCTGTGTTTATTCCAACCTTGGCTTTGCATTAAAGCTGTGTAATAATACAGCATGCATAAGCTTAAAGGAAGCCATGATTGATAATGGGTACGGAATGAAGAGCGAGGCATTTGTGGCCATATTTGTGTGTCCCAGTTCAACTTCCCAGAATGCAGTGTAATAACTGTTTTTCTCGGAACACTGAGCTGGAAGCAGGTTTTTTAACTTGCTTTAGACATTCAAATGTGAACACAGATGTACTTTTAATTTACTGTACTACTGTACGGTGGAGGGCTTCTATCGCTCTTTTGCCCACCATATTATAAATGATTGTTGTGGTGAACTACCTACTCATAATTTCCACAACACAGGCTGAGATCCCGCTCCATGCTGATGATAGCCAGTAAGCTTGAAACAGCTGTACATGGATTGGATACTCAGCCTGTGTTTATTCCAAACTTGGCTTTGCATTAAAGCTGTGTAATACAGCATGCATAAGCTTAAAGGAGGCCATGATTGATAATGGCTACGGAATGAAGAGCGAGGCATTTGTGGGCATATTTGTGTGTCCCAGCTCAACTTCCCAGAATGCAGTGTAATAACTGTTTTTCTCGGAACTCTGAGCTGGAAGCAGGTTTTTTTAACTTGCTTTAGACATTCAAATGTGAACACAGATGTACTTTTAATTTACTATATATATATATAAATATATAAGGTTACATGTTAAGAACCAAATATGTCAGTTCTGCACAAGCTAAAGTAGCGTCTAGCAACTGCTATATAGGAATGAGGGGAACAAAATTATTAGTTGCAATTGTATACTTGTAACCAAATAAAACCATTATACATGCGTCCGCATAATGTTTCAGTTTGATACACAGCTTAAATTGTGTCAGTGTTGCTAAATGTCCTCTTTTTAATATTTATTGATTCACTTAATAGGACTGTTCTAATGTAGTCACCATAATTTCTAACTAATCCCTTGCAGATACAGTTGTGCAAGGAACAGACATTGGAATCAGGTAAGATTAGCATTCAGTTCAGCATTGTATGAGCCACTGGAATAACTGTGCCTAATTTATTGGACCTTGTTATACAGTACAGAATAAGAAATAAATGATATGATGATGATAAACTCAAATTGAAAATGAATACAGTGGACTATGAATATTAATTGCAGGTGGTTATAACAGTGTTGGTAAGACGGAAATGATCTATTGTGTAGTAAATTCACACAACTGTAATGTTCTTTGGCCCAAAGAGTTAGAGGTAAATAAGTATGTTCAAATAAACACAAACGCAATATAAAATATTCAAAGATACACTATTAGCAACACTGATGCGTTGGAATCCAATTTATTAGGGCATTATTTTTTTAAATTTGCTTTGTTGCTTCCAACAGTTGTGCTACTCTCCACCCCCTGTTAGGTATGCAGGGGATGATAAATTTGCCTACAAATGAAACTCTATTATATTAGCAGTAGGATGGCCTTTAACTAGTCTCTCTCGTGTGTATCTATGTTTCACCTAAGTTTCAGGATGCTAAATTAAAATGGACTAGAGGAAGATGTTTTGGCTATAGATTACAAATGTTTAAAGAGACAACTAGCAGTAGCTTTTCAGTTAATGAAATGGAGCCTTATTCTATTCCCTATATTGCAGAGTTACACCGTCAAAAAGAGCAAAGTAACTTTCCCTAGCTACTCTATTCACCCATTGCAGCATAACTATGAGAGCTACCCCTGATGACTTCGCCAAGTCAGAGACACAAAATACGGCAACATATCCCCACATTAGGAATTTTATGAGTTGCTTAAGCTCCAAAAAGTTATTCAATTCAAAATAACTTAACATTACTGGCACGCACTATTTTTTAAAATATTGTGGCAAAAAGCTCCCACAGCCTATTTTACATTTGTCAATAGTTTACTTGGCTTGATTAGAATAGGGCTTATGGTTTCTCTACCATAACATTTTAAAATGCAAATTTATAAGGTGGAAAGTGCAGTTCACAGGGGACATGTGTTAAAGGATAGTAACACAAGTTGTCTGCTTAAGGTAAATCAAAATTAGAAATGAAAAAGCTAAGCTAATTCTCCCTTTGTCCACTTAGTGGTTTACTGATCTCATGTAAATAATATATTCATTAGGAATTATTTATTTTAATTAGGGTAGATAATGTTAAGCCTGCCTTCTTGTACTTATTCTTGGGCTTCTGAACCATTTCCATCGTAAGGTGTTTTAAAGAGATGTAGCATACACACAACAGTATATTTTGGATGTGTACTTTTATTTACCCATAACCACCAAGAACACAGACAATATGTAATGATATAGTATAATATTTATTGTATTTTTTGGCAATATGAGTCTTTCTACAAACCACTTCATGGATTTATGTTGATAAAAATTGTATTTGTTTTTTTCCTGTGTGGATAAATGTATAAGCAGTGTTCCTACAAATAAATTCTATCTATGTCTATTGAGATTTTTTTTTCTTGGAAAACTATTAAATGTACTGCTTCACAGAACATTTGGTACAGTTAGAAACCCAATACCTTCATATCACCAACATGTAAAACTGTAAAGAGATGTAATACATTTCTTTAGAAAAGCCACATATGTGTGGCATTTAGAGATTCATTATCACAAAACCAAGATAATTAGGGGGTCAATTACTAATAATAGTGTAGCATTTAAAAGCATTCAGGTATTGAAAAACTATTATGAAAAACCACCTACTACAAAGAAACAGGAAACAAAATCATAAAAGTTTTACCCAAAGTCTAATATTTACTGTATTTGTTTATAATTGTAACACATTATTCTGTGTGTATTTCTAATTACCAACTATGGGCCCCACTCTATTGCCCAATTCATAAATGTATACACACTTAAAATCACTCTTAATATTGACACATATTGTTTTAGCTACTCACAATCCGATCACTAGTTCCCTGCCCACAATCACTATGGGCCAGCCAAAGATGCAAATGTGTCCTTAGAACTCCATTGGTTTTAGCACATCCTGAATATTACAAGGTCTAAATAATCGATATTCTATTAGACCCGTAGCTATAGCTCACAAATAAATTCTAACCCGCAACTGAAAAAAGTATCAAGTTTCTGTCAAAAATATTACAAGTACTAAATAGGACTCACAAGGGCTTTTTCAAACACTAATTAGAGCTGTAGTTGCAATTAAACACATAATACTGTACTTTAAAAGCACAGTAAGGCATGGGAAGACATTAGAATTAATTGCACAACAGTTTCAGACTTACA
Source organism: Discoglossus pictus (assembly GCA_027410445.1). NCBI lineage: Eukaryota > Metazoa > Chordata > Amphibia > Anura > Alytidae > Discoglossus > Discoglossus pictus. The sequence continues at coordinate 246,315,465 of CM050167.1, forward strand.
GATGTTATTTCTGAGTAATATGGATCATGGGACTCATGGGGTTAAAACTTATCAGGAAACCCACATTGACTAAATCAGATGATCTAATGAATTTTATAGATTGCTAGATTGCTTGTTTAGGCTTAAGGAGATAAATTGCGGGCTTGAGTCAATAGAATACATCTAAACATTTAGAGAAAAAAATGCCTGCAACCAAAATCACGGGTTATAGGAATTTGCAAGCAGCTAATAGAATATGGCTTTATTTTAGCACAACCTAAGTATCAACACAAACAGTTAAAGGGTTGACTAATTTTCCAATCAAAAATAAGAAAAAAAGAACAACTCCCTTTCCCTGATGGGAAAATACAGTAAACTCCCTGTCATCCGGCACCTATGGGGACTCCCTATTGACGGTTAATCGGGAGTCCCTGAATGCCTTCAAAATGCCTTTGAAAAGACATTAGCACCTAAACGGAAAAAATAATTTGCAAAAAAGAAAGCTAACTTTTTTTCTGTCTCGAACTTCGGATAGTGCCGGATAGTGCCGGTTATGCCGGTTTAGCGGGAGTTTTTTGAAAATTGGGAATTGATAGCGGTGCCGGTTGCTTGAGTGTGCCGGTTGGCTAGGTGTCGGATAACCAGGAGTTTACTGTATGTGGTAGATTTAAATAATGCTTTGCTTTACAACATTCTGTCTTTGTTGATAATATCCACTATACTATCTGATTACATATTGTGCTACATAATTAAATATGATTTTATTAAATTTTTAGCATAATTAACAAAAAAAACAAACATATTATCATGCTTTTACTCAGTGCATAGCCGTCGGTTTTTTTATAACACCTATTGTACGTTCTGTTTAATTTATTTCCTATAGAACTAGAAAATGATTACAATTACCAGTGACACACGCACACATGCACAACCACATATATATGGCGCCAGCTTATATTTAAAAAAAAAAAAAAAGCTCATATTTTTGTATCTTCAGCCTTTATAAATCAAATTTTTTTGAACAACAGATTTCAGTGTCATCAAATATCAATGCAGTATATTGTCGGTGGCCACTGAGATTATGGAAGTGCCACATGTACGTCAAGCTTTTACTTTGAATTCTTTTTTTGTAGTTAGAGGAATGAGCAAAATGCAAGTATCCATAAGAGACATCCCAAAACAGCTCTAGCCATTTCCATCAAAGCAAAAAGCCATTCTCATCTGACAGCTGTCCATAACAATTGGAAAAGAAAACTGTATAATATAAACTAGAGACAGAACAAAAGTACCACTGAAAAAAAGAAAAAATGAGCTTGTTAGAAGACTCTGTCTTATAGTTGTTTCCCTTGACAATATTTCTGTACCCTAATATGCTCAACAAATTGGCAACCTGCACTTATAGTCCTCCTCTATTTGCATCCAAATTCCCTGAAGGGGAATGTCTATATTATTCAGTTTTGGATAAAGGAAGCAATTTGATATGACAGGTGGGTCAAGTGTTTCTTTAATAAAGCAAACTGGTAGAGAAAAAGAAATGTGCTATTGTGAGAAGCTTGACAAATAGGTAGATTTATCTCCCTTGAGTATAGCCAGTGAAAGCTACTAAATAAATCACTCTTGTTACTTTGATTTAACCACTTCAATGTTGATGGATACGAGGTTGCTCGCAGTACAGCAGGATTTGCTGCCTGCATTTCCACAAGTATCACATTTGCTCTACATACCTGTCAGTTGTCTTAGTTGTTGAACTTTTAACTCAGTAGTTCATCTTCCGGACTCCATCTTGTTCCAACCTTTTTAAAATTGATACATGGCGACTGAAAGTAATCAGCTCTATTAAGATAGGGTACTGTATTTTTTTCTGTCATTGTATATATTACAGATGTATAAGCTTACGTTCACGTAGATAACATTATACTGTATTTCATAAATATATTTAGTTATTACAACTTTCAACAATATAATTATTTTGAATAGCCGAGTATGAGAAGGTGGAATTAAGTTATCATGCATTTCACAAAATGTAATGAATTCATTTAGATTATAATTAGAGAGGATGATAAATGATTCGACCCTTTGGTGCTTTTATGCTAATATTAAGGGAAACAATAAATTATGTCTTCAATACTTCTGTGTGGAATTATCTAAGGCTTCGAAAGCCCTTTCTCAACATTTTGGATCCAAAGCTGATTTTAATCATTTTTGTTTCTTTGAAAGCTAAATATTCTTTAGGTAGTGTCCTAGATGTGCAGCCAGCATGAATAAAAGATTTTAAGCTTGACGAATACGTTAACCACTAAAATATGTCTAAGTTACTCTGCTCACGTCACTTGTACGCATCATTACTATTATTATAATCTCTTTAAGTGTAAAAATGATCCGATTTAGTTAATTCCATATCCTCTAACCAGACCCACCACCCAAAACCAATGGTATTTGTAATTAACAAATAAATAGCAAAACAGAATTTAACAGATTAACAGTTTATAACATTGGTTAATATTTATTTTTAAATATATTTGTTATTGTGACAAAATAAACACAAGTAATCAGTGTTATAAATACACTTCAGTTATAAAAAAACACATAATCACATCCACATAATAGAACACAGCCCTTTTGTGTTTACATAACCTTTTTTGTATTTCTTTCTTCTTTGTACCTTTTTCCGCATTTTCTTAAGTCTAGCAATAACAAACCAAAAATGATAAACATTTTGTGTAGTAAGTAGTATATTTGTCAAAACCATATTTATTTATTTCTTGTGTCTTTTATACAGGAATCAATTAAATATCTTATATATTGAATCAGAACAAAAACAAAAGGTGGGGTAAGAGGGAAGTAATAAGGGAGTACATTGAGTTATTGTCTTTTTGAAACATCTCTTTTTTCAAAGCAGGTTAGCCTCTGTAATAGTCACTTAACTACCATCTTCTGTAGTTCTCGGCTATATATGCTGACATTATACACATCATGTGTATATACTGATATTTTCATTTTACTTCATCTGTTGTGGGTATACCTGATTTGCAGTTTTTCGGTAGGACACATCTAGTAGCTAAAAATATTTGCTTTATTAAGATTTGTGAATATTTAATATTGGCAGTCCCAATAATGCTTCTTCTGGTTTTCTAAGGATAGAAGATCCCATAAGTGTTTCTATTATTGTATATGTTTCCTTCCACAATTGACTGATTTTAACGTGTACACAGTAAATATTAAAATATTAATTCTGATGCAAAGGTAATTTCTAAACACGTTTTGCTTATGACTTAAAAAAGAGAGCTGTATCACTCAAAACCTTGTCACACTAAAATATTTCTCTAGTAATACTATAGCAATACTCAGAATATATATATGTATATATATATATATATATATATATATATATATATATATATATATATATATTCATTATGTAACTTAAATAACTCATTTAATAAGAGATCTCTTAGTTTTGACAGATTTGTTCTATATATTCTGGTGATCGCTTTGTAAAAAATTCTTCATCCTACTGTTTATCCTCTTATTATCCACTCCACAAACTGTAACAAAGCTGATTTTACTACACTGAATTACTGAGTTAGTTTGTGTTTGAAGACATTTGAATTTGTGATCTTGATGCAATTATAAATGTCAAACAGTATTTGATATGCTCGCTAATCAAACTATATAATTATTACCACAGTTCTATATTCTATAGATTAGTGCTTATTTGATTCGCTTTATTAAATTAGATGTTGGCATAATTTTAAGGCATTGTTGTAAATGGTTTATCATAGAAAAATGTAATGTTTAAGAGCAGATATTCCAATGTAATGTTTCAAACAAAACCTGCAATAAGTGTAAAAAAATATTTGTTTTTGTAACTGAATAAAATATGCTATTATTTATTTAATTGAAATATAATAAAATTGTTATATATTTGCGTTATTTGGTTGTCACCAATTTCCAGCAGCATAATTTAGATCCCCCAACTATTATCCCAGCTATTGGTCTGGTAAATGCGTAAAATCATACTCATTATTCCAGTGAGAAATCCTATTAATACAGTGTACATTTGGTCCTAAGATAATTATGTCCTACACAAGGATTTACAGCACTGAGTGCAGCTGCACTGTGGCCATTACATTTGGAGACTTATTTACATTCTGAAAAAGATCCTTAACAATGATGTAAAAATTATTTCAAATATTTAAGATAATAATTGCATATACATTCAATTAACTACTATTTTGCAGTATTTGTAGTTTGATTTAATTTTTATTTTATTTTTTGCACAGAAATGGGAACAAAATATTGCTGAGAATTGAGAAAAATGTTAGGGATCTAATCTTTACTAATCTTAAATCCAGGCAAATATGAGACAAAACAATGACATAGAGTAAACACGGGGCTTCATTCATCCTGGAAAAAAGTTTGTCATTAGTGAGAAATTATTAAATATATTATTAAATCAGTCCTCTGTTTCAAATTTGAGACATGGACATATATATAGCCTTCATATCATACATAAGAAATGGAGAAGTCTCATCAAAGTTAATAAACACATAGAATAGGAGAGAAACTATAAGAAATAAGAACGAAATGGGGGCCGGATGGTGGGTAAAAATGAGAACCAAAAAAACACTTTTAATGAATGATGAATGGCCTTTTTGTATGTCTAGGTTTACTCTATGCCTGTAACCCTTTACTATTTGTAGGCTATTTCAAGCAATCTCTACCTTAGCACTAAGATAGCACTTCTAAAACATTGAACCTTTTCTTTTAGAGAATTAACTCTTTTCTTTTTTGAAACATACCTGCATCTGTTTCTAGGCTGAATCTCTTAATGTGCTGTCTTGTCCATAGCCCTCTAGTGGCCGAATCTGGTAATGCATGATTATGTTTATTTTGGCATTTTTTGTGTCCCCTATTCATTTAATCCCCCAGCCCCACCCATTCAGTTCTTACTCCCCTGCTGAGGACCATAATGTATCTTAAGTCTTATTATTGACCAGTAAATGGCATAACCACCTCTCCCATTCTTCTCTTTTTGAATTCAACATTAATGTTTGTTCGTCTCAGCAGCCTTTGATTTCTAAGGTTCTAAGGTTTGAACATATCTGTGTGACCATCAGATGGGTAATATAATGTACTATAAATTTACAATACATATAATGTAATAACGCATATTAAAACATCAGATAATATGTTGTGTGCCAATAGGTATAAAATAGATACAACCTCTAGTAAGGAGTCTAACTAAACAGTAAATTGACTTGATTAATATTCCTTATATGCGCTTTGTAGAACCTCCCTCCCAGCATGGAATCATCTATGGAATTTAAACAATAGAGAATTCATAGTGTTTAAGTTAAAATGAACATGAATTATAAAATCATAAAAATTATAATTTTATTATAAATATTTGCTATTGCTTTGAGGTACCTGCTTCTAAGCATGTGTGAGGGAAGAGGTGTCAGATTCCAAAAGCTCCTATCATTTACTAAATCCATTATTTTTTCTCTCTTAGCCCGCCCTCATCGGCACAGTACATTAGTATATGCCCTCAGGAAGTGGGCAAACCAGACATGATAGAGCCTTTCTATAGACAAAGTCTTCAGGAGGTACATGGAAAACATTTTTCATGCTCTTTGCTGCACATGTAAGAATATTTGTTAATGCATCACAGTGTTTTTTTTTGTATCAATTGAAACTCTGAGAGCAGAATAAATGTATTCAAATCTAACTCTATCCACAGAAGCACATTTCATACTCTTAATGAAATTTGAACAGGTTTTATGTTATATTTTTTCATGCAAGATTCTTTTGTAATGTGTAAATGATGAAAAAGTATGTTAGATGTTCCTTTCAAATATTCTCTACAAATGGATATATATTCCTGGCTTGCACAGCTGCTAATGCTGTTAGTTTGTTACATGCTTCACAAACAAGAGGTTTTCCTGAAATTCTGTGGTCTTTTAATTGTATGATAGAAAATATATGACTCCGCTACAGGATTGACACATATAACCCAAACATTTGCATTAAGGTTAGCAATGTAATAATGAATGTTCTGGCAAATGAATTAATTGCATTTAATTGATAGCACAAATACAACGTTTGATGCTGTATCTGTTATATGTTATATTCATGTAATAATAACCACTGAAATGCAACTTTTTTTGCAGGCAATCATATTTTCTTGAGTATGTTCCTTTGGGACAGTTCTTCTAATTTAACTGCTGACAAGTTCTGTAAAACATTTAGGAAATAAGTCAGTCAACATCATTTTTATGCATTCTCTGGCTGGCCTCTATCTCTGATGCTGGCAGATGATTACTTGGTGCTCATTGCTGCAAACTCAGGATATTTAACAGATGCATGAGGCTTTTTTCACATTTACTGATGGTTTGTGTATGGAAGGCCATTTTTCTCTTTCAGGGACAAACCAATAATAATAAAAAAATAAAATAGATATTGTCAGATTGATGCTTATAATTGCTATTATCAATAGTCAAACATCTAAACATACATAATACAAGCTTTTATAATTATTAAACAGTTGAAACTAGGTCAATGAATGCCCATTTCTGACCATTAACTGTTTGAAGTTCTAATTTTAGTATCTCAGTATCAATATCTCAATCTGTGTAGGGATCTGAATCGTTCTGTACCTTAAAGAGACATTGAAGATTTCTAGATGTCAATAGGAATGTAATATACCTATGTATCTATTTACTTTTGTGTAATTTATTTAGGCGTGCTTAAAAGCTCTGTCTTTCTGCCTAACATTATAGAATTTTAACCTTTTTGGGTCGGCTTTCTGTAGCTCATGCAGTTTATGAGTACACAGACTGTGAAGTGCAATGTTTTAAATGTGACTGTCAGAGACATATCTCAAGTAGCTTGTTGCAGAATATTGCCACTGATTGGTTACTATGAGACAATCCCTGTAGTTAGGAGTACACTATGTCAGCTGCAGAGAGGTGAAACCGATTATAAACTATAGATAAGATTGTAGGCAGATCAAAAACATAGGTTTTAAGCACTTCTGAATAAAGTACACAAAAGTAAAGAGACACATAGGTATATTATAATCCTAGTGAAGTCCAGAAACCTTCCATGTCCCTTTAATGTAATCACCCTAAATAATTTGCTAAAATAAACATCTGGCCAATTTCTTCCTGGTGTTCTCCCTCTTAGACTGCATGCTCCCAAGTGCTAATGCTAAAACTGCTTTTGTGGTTGAAGTGGCTGTAGACTAAAAAATAATACATGATAAGTAAGTAACAATAAGAATTATTCACTATTGTTTCCAACTTTTAAAAGGACCTGTCATACCCCAGCAATCTACATAATATTTTCATTCACAACAAAATAAGCAACTTTGCAATATACTTTGTATTAAAAAATAAAAATGTTCTTAATGAATTATTAGTTGTAAAACTGCATTTTCTACTTTCTACCCCTCTCTTCTTCCACCAATTAATCATGGATCCCACCAAACTATTTTTTTTGTTCTAAACCAAAAATAGCTTTATGACTTTTTCCTGCTTAATTAAGCTTTTATTCAGACTCAAAGTTTCCAATCATATTTATTTTTCATTGGGCAGTGGTCCTTAAAGTGAATTAATCTACATAGTTGACTCAAACTGTTCTTCACTGTGGCCTTGCTGTATTCAATATGCTCTATTTCCTATGGGGGGAAATTACCATCACAGCCCGCCGTTCGGATCCTTTTGTAAATCTCCCCTCTCATCAGCGCCGCTTTGGTGAATTAGTAAATATGCCTCAATATTTTTTGTTCGCAGGTGTTATTTTGAATAAAAAATGGGTAACTTGGAAAGTAATATAGAATAAGTCACAAGTAATAGAAATAAAGGAAATAATAACATCTATTTGTGCTCCTGATATTGCTTCATAAGGAGTAGTGTCCTGAGTTTTATTTGCAAGGAACTATCCCATCATTACTTCTTCCTGTGAACCTACATTTTGATACATAATTACATCACTTCTGACATTTGCAGCTCAATTCCCTGACCTTAGCTATGATTATGGGATGTAATTTGTGAGCTCAGTAAGCTGTAATTGACCACTTTCTAGCATTTAGTCTTATGACTGTAGACAAGTGAATCACAATGTTAACATTTTCATAGCTAATTAATTTCCTTCTTTTTTAAATGGGATTGGGTGCAGGTGAGGGTAAATTAGGATCAAATTCTGTAATCCACATTCATTTCCACAAATGACATCAATGTGTGAAATTAATGTCTGAAGAGAAAAAGAAACTGATGCTTGACACATGCTTAAATATTATGACAGTAAAACAGTTTTTCTAAGATTTCTCATCACACATGTCAAACATCTTACACATTGACCCATGTTAGTCTGAAATCTCAAATCGTATTAACATTTTAAGTTTATTAATGGTTGACATACTGTGGAAGAGTGGTGATTTTGACACTATAATAATTAAAAAAAATCTGGTTGTCTCTTATAAAGTCAGAATTATAGTAATGATAATAATAACTACCGAAAATCGCCAAAGTGAGAGAAAAAAATGGCTCCCAAAAAACTAGAACAAGATGAAAACGAGGCCGAAGGATGTAAAATGAGGCCGAAGGATGTAAATACGACCCCTAAGCACTAAGACTTAACGCAAAACAGTAAAACTTAATATAAGGCAGTAACATTTAACTCAAGCCAGTATCACTTACGCCAAGGCAGTAACACTTAACCCAAGGCAGTAGGCCCCTAAACTACACAGGCCTATAAAGTACACAGGGGAAGAGGCTCTCAATGAGTACCGAAGGGGATCATTGCAAAGCAGGAAAGGTGCGGTTTGGCAAAAATGGCAATGAGCGGCAAAGTGGCTCCTTGTAGGGCTCGCCATAAGCGCCAAAGGCACTCATGGCGGGCCCTGTAAAGTAGACGGGGGAAGAAGCTCACAATGAGTGCCAAAGGCACTCAGAGCAGGGCTCATGATGAGCACCGAAGGTGCTCAGAGGGGCCATATCCTCACATTTGGTGGCAAATAGCATTGCCAGGTTTAAAATTTTATTGCCATAATTTTTGACTTGCAAGTCGCTATTTTAATATATATTCTGTATTTTCATTAATAACTGTAAAATGATATAGTTCATTAGATTTTGTCAATATTACATCTACAATGTGTTTATCGCTTATATTCTTTTACATATAATTCAGTTTTAGTAAAAAAACATTAATATAACGTAACTAAAAAAATGCTAAAGGTTTTTTTAAGTGACTCTCCACTGGAGTGTCATATCCTTTAGCAATAGCATTAATATGCTCTAATACACATCCACGAAACTGACGGATAGATTTCCCCACATTCAGTTTGTCACAAACGCACTTGATAACATATATCACACCAGCGGAGGCGCAATAAAAAAAATCTTCAATGGTTAGATTTTGCCAGCGCTGGAAACATTTGCTTGATTAAAGTGATAGATCTATGAAATATTTGATTCTAAATGTATAACTTTATATATTTATGTATCATTGCCAATTAAACACAATTCTAGCTAAACTTGAAAATGGCAAATATGCTTTTTTAGAAAGTAAAACAAATATTCGTCTTCCTAAGCACATTTTGTAAAAATTGGATTGCCTGGGATTCTCTTAATTGGAGTAAAATATATTTTCAGCAATGAATGACTTTGCAAATCAACTTCCTTAATTATTTAGTTGGAAAAATTTAACTTTTTAAAAGTCGACTTTAGTGATGATGAATGGGTAAAATGGAAACAAATGTCAAAAAAAGAACTATAAAGATTTAACTATATATACAATTTCAATGTGCAGGGAGCTATAATTGTAAAATTCTAAATATCTTCCTTGATGTGTGTGTGGGGTGGGCAGGGTTGTGGGCCTTGTTTATCCAACAAGCAAAGGGGAGGATTTACTAAAGGACACACTATGTGCTGTGATCTACCATGGCTCAAGCATTGGTGTTGTTCAGGTCTTCATGGAATTTATTAAGTTGCTGGTTATATAATTAGGTCCACTATGAGCCATGGTAATGCCTGAAGGAGCACTATGTGTCCGTCCGTAATTCACCTCTTTACACATCACATGCGTGTTATGGGGTAAGATCACAGATCCCAAAAAATAAAAGAAATAATAGTCACATACAGTTAAGGAAAGAGCCCCATCCAGCCCACTGGTCTGATTTTCCTACACCTGTATTTTAGGAGTCTATTAAAACATCATCAAAACTTTAAACGTGTGTGGTATGGGTTCCCTGGTCCAGTGGTTAGGACTTGGTGCTTCCACTGCTGTTGACCTGGGTTCGATTCCAAGTCAGGGAACCAAGAGGTTACACCACCCTGAAGCTGAGCGGGGTTGGGCCCGGTCAGTACTGGTATAGGAAACCACCTAGGAATACCAGGAGCTGTATTCTGTGGCTGCCTGTCAAAGTATTATTGCCATGAATACCAAGTGGATCAGCATGACTATGGACATAAAGATGTTCTGGTGTGTTATGGTCCATGAGGTCATGGAGCGTCGGAAATGACTAAACAACGCAAAAAAAGAGAGGAACATAAAATTATTTTAGTGAAAATGTTATATTTGAATGACTCACAGGTGATTCCATGTTAGATTGTTGATGTGTCTGTAGCTTGCCGTGCATTGCTTTCCATTGTCAAGGGCCATGAGAGAAAGCTTTTTTTTTTTTTTAATTAAAGCCTGTAATTATTTATTTTAAATTGTGTAAAACCATTTTGACAATTTCTCAAGTAAAATTTTCCCAAAACAACTTCAGTGGTCCTTAAACAATTAACAAACTATTACTAAGCACTCTAGCAAACCAGCATGCATTAGAGATGAAAAGATGTAAAAAAATATATAATGCAATAAAACCTTTTGTAATGCATTAAAAATTATATTTTAAATATTTGATGTCCCTTAAGAAAACTGCAATGCACATATAATTAATACTATGACTTCTTAACTTTCAGAAATTTGGCATGTCATGCTTAATAACTGTTTTAAAACAGGTGTAATCCAAATGACTCTTTCTTAAGATCATGTGTTAATAATAGACATCCAAATGGAATCAGTTGTTTCCAAACATACCAAGCCTGCTGTGAACACCACTATCACAAAGCAATGTGTGCTTATTATGTACTTGTTTGATATAGAAAAATGTGCAAAGCTAGGCCGCTTTTAGATGGTATCCTGTTGTTTGAGGCACATTTGCTAATGTGACATACCAATGCATTTGTTACACCCATCCACATATTAATGTATCAACAGCGACCAACTGTATGAGCAAACTGATGCAGGTGCAACCACAGCTTTCACACAATCATAAATATCTCAGTCCAGAACAAATCCAGTGCTATATATAAGGATGAACAGTAGTCAGAAAACCATATCATGTGTATAAAAGAATCGCAATAAAGAACTGATCAGGATATAACCCGGCCCAAAAAAATAAACGTACATTTGTGGCACTCAACTGGTCTAAATAATATTATGTATAGTGCATTTAAAACATATTTTTTATTATATTTGAAAAATAAAAATAAAATGGATAAGGGAATAATGACTAAAAAGGTTAAAAATACACATGCATCTCTGTCCCACATACTTTGGCCTCCATTTCATTCTGGCATGTAGCAGTTAAAAATAGCTCACTCGTAAGTGTGGGAGCATTTTTTTTTTGCTATCTAGGGAGCTATTCTATCACTCCTCTCCTAAAAATCCCCTCAACGTAGGTAACACAGCAAAGAGGCATACACACAAGCTTCTGGCAGGAGACTCTGAGTCTGAGGCTCAGTAGTCTCCATAGCAATGCTGCTGAATGGTACCCACTACGTGAACACACTACACTAGCCCTAAAATCCTCTCTATCTATATAAACATCTTCCCATGGCATTGAAGGGATTAAATAATAACACAAACTAATGCAGGGGATTATGACCCCTCTACCCATGACCCGATACCCCCCATATGCCCAGGGATCCCCAGGATTCTTCCTGCCCATGATCCATGAGCTGGAGGAACCCTGGGCATTCCCCATCCCATTCGTTATGAGTTGGGGGACCTCCTTGGCATCTATAAATGAACCCCATACCATTGGGGTCCTCAAAGGATCCCATGGCATACCTATTAACCCTTAACTACTATGAGGGTCCTTTACGTCCATCAATCTGTGCAATCTGATTGGTCCAGATAGATTTAATTATTAAATATTGAACAGGGTGACAGCGCAAATTCCTCTCTGATTGGCTGGAATATGATGGACATCTAATTCAACCTATCTGATTATGCAAAAAAACTTCTTTAAGTTGCAGCAATGGCCATTTGCAGCGGGGGAGATCCTCCTAGGAGGAACTCCGTTAAAGTAATTGTTTTCTAGAGAACAGTGTTTTTTTGTTTTTTTTACGAGGGCCCTTTCCTGGCACAGAAGATCAAGAGGATCAATGGCTTCAATCATAGACCACCATGGTATAGACCGCCATGGTATAGACCGCCATGGTATGTTAGGGGTTATTAGATAGATCATGGGGGCTATATAGACCCCCATGGTATGTTAGGGTTTTTTAGGTATACCATGGGGGTCCTTTAAGCACCCGTATGGTATGAGGTCAATTTATAGATGCTGCAGAGGTCCTTCATGGTCCTCTGCATCAGGGGTTAATCATTAGATTCCATAAAGGTCCTTCAAAGACCCCTGTGGCATCAGGGTTAACACTTTGCGCCACAGGGGCCCGTTAGGGACCCCCATGATGGGGATTAACATTTAGATGCAATGGGGTTTTCAATGGACTACAATGGTTATGTAGATGGGTGATCATGGGTGATCGAGGAACAGGGGATCGGGCTTGAGCAGGAATGGGGAAATTGGCAGTGAGCATTTATGGGGAAAGCAGCAGAAAAGGCATATTTATGCCTTTGTGGGTGCTCTATAATACACGTACAATTTTGATACAAAATAGTACTGTTAAAAGTTGCGAGTAATAAGTAATTTGGAATAATTTGGTGTTGAATAGCTATTTTGTGCAAAAGCAACTCATAATATTACTTACGAAATTAAATGGAGAAGCAAGGTGTAATAATGCGAGTGGGGTTACTCGAAGACATTGTGAGTAGCACACTCGTAATCATGCTCAGTGCTGGATCTACCTTTTTGGAGCCCATGCGCAGTAAAGTGGAGGAGCCCCTGCGAGTGCGTGCTCAAAGTGTGCACACACCCATTTTACCCTTTTATGTGCGTGTATATCGCTCTCTTGCTATGGGCCTCATACAATTGCGATTTGGCTAATTGAATAGGGCTCTATATAAGCACATAACATATTTTTTTTACAGAAGTTTTTAGTTAGTGAACTTCTATCCAAAAGCAAGGTCTTCACTAACTAAAAACTTCTGTAAAAAAATATGCTATGTGCTTATATAGAGCCCTATTCAATTTGCCCAATCACAATTGAATAAGGCCCTATGTGAGGAATTCACAGACATTTCCCCATAACAACCATTTTAACAACATAGCTACTTATGCACACACACAGAGCAATCACTTCTTTATTAAATGAATTTGATGGTGGTTTATACTTTCTATGGGACGACAGCAAGCATATATTACACAAACACATATCGTGATCACTTGTATCGCAAATAAAAACTGAGTAATCATGAGATTTAAAGAGCCACTGCACAATACAAACAGAAATTGTATGACAAATTTGAGTCTAAGAGCATAACTAGTTTTTAAGTAGATAAAATAAATTTTGATGTCTCTGCTGGGCCCTGGGGGAAATACATGACACACACATATATATGCACAATATGCTGATAACCTCTGCAGGCGTACAAGCGAGAAACTGAGAAACAACCTAATCCACCAACTATATGGCAAGAAACAAAGACTAAAGGACCAAATATCATCCCTTCTTCAACAACTAAGGGAACACAACATACATGATGCTGAACTATTTGAAAAGGAAATACAGCACCTCCAGAGGAAACATCAACAAGACCTTATAAAGAAGAAGAAGAAAAAAACTTAACTGCCTCTCTCAAAAAAAAAAAAAATACAGATACAGGAAGAAAGTGTGAATGGCCCAAACACTACTGTGATTTCTACTATGACCAACACTTCTCCTGAAGACAGCTCAGACAAAACAGGAATTATAAACCTATCTAACCACCAACTAACACTGCCAGATATTTCTGTTCTATCTAAAGGACTATCATTCTGTCCAAGCACAAAGCTGGACAAAATTCAACTATACTCAGACATGGAAGAATTCTTCAGGAGGCTGAGACTCACAGAATACTTTCCCAACAAAGAGGATACCACACCCAGATTGGATTGCAATAGCAGGAAAAAGAACACAAATTTTACCCAAACACCTGGACGCAACCCTAAACTCGACAGTTACATAGAAAGCGTTCGCCTGAGAACGGCTTCCTTAGTAACAAATCAGCAAAAAAGACAATTATACAATATCTCCCCATTAGAAAGAGCTGCCATAAAGGGCTTAAGAGAAAACCCCAACATCACAAAGGAGGCACAGTTGTGATTTTGAACACTCCGGATTACATACAAGAAGGTAACAGACAATTGACAGACCGCACCTATTACAAGAAATTTGACCAGAATCCTACAGAGGATTATACCAGCCAACTCAGGGAACTTATCCGAACGTTCCCCAAGATCGTGCAGCAAGAATTGGAGCAGCTCATACCCACCCACCCTACAACTGGGACTTTCTACCTGCTGCCCAAGATCCACAAGCCAGGCAACCCAGGGAGACCAATTGTTACAGGTATGGACACACTGACTGAACAGTTATTTGGTCTTGTTGAAAACATCCTGAAGCCACTAGTTAAAAACACTGACAGCTATATACAAGACACCACTGACTTTCTTAACAAACTCAGTCAGATTAAAGAACTACCTGCTAACACACTACTCGTAACCATGGATGTTGAATCGCTTTACAGCAACATCCCTCACAAAGATGGTACTGAGGCATGCCTCAAATTCCTCTCAACACACACTCCGAACTGCAAATATAACCCTGATACCATTGCCAAAATACTAGAATATATCCTGACCCACAATTACTTCACCTTCAATGAACAGGTTTACCTGCAAATAATGGGGACCGCAATGGGGACTAAAATGGCACCACAATATGCCAATTTCTTTATGGCTGACCTTGAACAGAGATTCCTGTCCACATATATCCACAGACCTTACAGATACTACCGTTATATAGATGACCTGTTCATCATATGGACAGAGGGAGAAAAAAAGCTGAGAGACTTCCACACTGCCTTTAATACCTTCCACCCATCTATTAAATTTAAAATAGGTTACTCTGCAGAACAGGTGAACTTTCTGGACACCATCATATCCATCACCAATGGTCCTTAGATGTAAAACTATTTACGACCCCAATTTACTTACTCTGGTCTGCACCCCCACACACTTGCACGGCTGGCTGATCAGAACATTATTTGTTAATCCTGAAATTTTTTGCTGTATTTGTGAATCTATAATCAGTATTGACTCTGACTCGACAAAGAGAGGAACGCTCTCGAAAGCTCATCATGAAACCTATGAATATGTTTGTCCAATAAAAAAGGTATCACTATATACTGCAATACTCTGATTATTCATCTGGATTACTGGACATTCACGGCTACCTCACTCTTCATATATATATATATATATATATATATATATATATATATATATATAATGCTAAAGTATAGCGCCCTCCCAGTTTAACATTTGACTGGATGCCACTGAGTTCCCTACATATAATTGTAGTCATATTCAGTAGGGATCACTTTTACTTATACAATCTTAACATATTAGACCAAGGCCTATTTTTATTATATCAGCATTCACTAAGGGCCCACTATAATTATAATACCAATAAATACATAATCAGGATATGGTGCCCTACACTAAAATAAGTATGCACATATACACCCATGGTCCTGTGCAATCAAATAAATATGTACATATCTAGGTCCCCTCTAATACTATATATGTACACCTATTCAGCCAGGGTCTCCTATAATCATATTAATGTATAAATATTCAGAGAGGGTCCCCTGGACTCATCATAGAAACACAGTATATAAATATTTAGTCAGTGTCTCATACAAACATATTTAGCCTGTAGACATATATTGGACATAAGCCAGGGACCATTATAATATACACTTTCAACCTCAATTGTCAATTATTATATTAATGTATACATATTCATATTTAGGTATTTTCACCTAAAATAATATGAATGTATACATATTCAGTTATGTTCACCTACAATTATAAACACATATATATTCAGGTTCATCTATAGTTATAATTCAGGGTCCCCAATTTTTTTTTCTAAATATATATTCAACCAGGGCTCCCTAAAATGATATACATTTACATATATTCACCCAGGGTCAACCTTAATTATAATATAAAGACATACATATTTAACCACTTCCCCTATAAGCATACAATTGTATGCATATTCAGCTTGGATCACCAATAATTATAATACAAATACACAAATATTTAACCAGGATCAAGTGTACAAATATAAGTCCTCTTTAATTAGCATGACACTATATAAATGTACATATATATACATAAATATTAACCCAGGAAAACCTATATCATATAAATAGCCATAAAGACAGAATCCCTATAATAAAGTAAATAACCTACCTCCAAGAATAAATACTATTGAGGAGATACCTTTTACCAATATTTCCTTCCAAATTGTTTTTACTTACGGTACTTATGCCGCTCTGTACAACTGTTACAGTTTCTTTCCCAACACTCAGCAGGAAATGCATGGGATGAAGGAGGGAGGGAACAGTGAGCACTCTACACTCTAGTGGCCAGTCTGTAAACTGCAGCATTTAGTTTTTAAGCCAAAAAAGTATTTTAGGGGTTTTTAAGCTAAAAGTGGGGCACCTCTCACAAGGAAGCACCCCTAAGTGGCTGCCTGGTTTGCCTAATGGGTAATCAAAGCATGATCATACAGGGCACTTTTTTGCCGGTGTAACTTTATGAAATGGGGAATTGAATGGATCCCCTAGTTACCCATCTGCCTTACCAAGAAGATTAATGTAAGTTACTTAGATTTATCTTGATTAAGCCCAATGACCAAAGTCCTCTCTTCTCATGCAAATAATTACAAGTATCCCTTTCCATGGACATCAATATGTTCTCTATCTTTAAATTATACAGAATATTTATAGGACATTCTATCAGCGCCTTGGTTTAAGCCAGAACAAATAGTAATGACACCTATTAATTCAAGATTATATAAAAACTCCAAACTATGACAAACAATGGAAATGATAATACAAGTGAGGCAAACAAAATACAAGCCACAACATGAAATAAAGTCCTGATAGATAAAGTTTCATGGCCTTTCACTGCATTATTACAGAAAAGGGCCACCTGTCACACATTGTCACTTTAATCTTACATAATAAATGTACAATACTACTTGGAAATTGAAGGGTGAAATTTACAGTTAAAAGAACACAATAAACTTGAGGTACAAAATCTAGCAAGAGACACATTGTCCCTCTGTCCTGCTCAACATGTTTCTCAAGTTCTGTTACTAAATCTGTGGAAACCTGCTCTCCCATAAACACACATACAAACTGGTAATTCAATAACAAATCATCATTAAAATGTCAGTGAATTCACCCATCAAATTGCACGTCTTGATGTTTATTGTTTGCAAGTCATTTACAATGGGTATTTTATGTTTATTTTAGCTTAAATATTTTTAAATTCTTTATTCCACCCATGCAAGAAAGATTGTTTAAATCTTTTGTAGAGGGAACATATACAGTTTCCTAAGTAAAATCCACTCCCATAGTAAAATGCATAATGATTCCAATGCAGCAAATACATTTTACTTTTATGACCCTTTGTATATATTTTCTTATAAATGTTTAACAAAATATTCTTATTTTAAACAATACGGCATTCTTACATTTATAACATGTTCCTAAGCTGCTGGTACACTGCTCAAATAGTTTTAAAAAAGGAAATAGATTCATTTGAAAAATGATCTGAATAACACAGGAGGACAGATTATCAATTCTTCTCCCTCCAAAAATAATAAACTTTATTTAGAAAGCCAAGTAAACAAAATCAAGCCCATTGATTATAGTATACTCCCTACATCATTGCTTTTTTCACATGCTTAAACTAAGAGGTGTTAGAGGCTCCTTCATATGATATTAAGAGGTTTGTTAAAATATTCTTTAATACATCTATTATCTTTTTATATTTATGCAGTTTACTGTAGCTCAAACATTTTCTATTCTGCGTTTAGAAGAGTGCACATAACTTTTTTTTTGCATGAAACAAACATGTAAAGTTTTATTAACTTTCTAATAAAATCCTCTCTGCACAGATCATACAGCTGAATCCTATCTGAATGCCTGCAACTAATAACCCACACAGTTCTCTTGTTCCTCTTTAACTGACATGGTCACACATCTCAGGGGACCTAAACATTAAGAAAAAAAAAAAACATATTGTGAAAATATTTTGTAGATACCTTCTTGCAGATACAACACTTTCTCTCGCCATTTAATATTACATTACAATAACACACATTACATTGACTCATTCTATACACATACAGGTTTATTTGATTTAAAAATAAAACTTGTTTTCCACACCGCCAGACCTGTCTACATAGGTACAGTGTACTTATCAATAGAAACAAAGAATTTTTGGTATGGTTTCTGCAGCACAATGCAGAAATCCACAGAGCAATGTCTGGGCTCTTCCTTGCTTCCTTGTTCAGGGGAAAAACAAGACTACACATTCCATGATGCCTTTCTGAACAAACTAGCATCGCTGATAGAAATAATGTATTTTCTGCCTGTGATTAGCCAAATTATGAATTGTATGCTATTTTTTAGCAGGGATTTAGCAAACTCTTGGGTAAGTTTAATAATGTTTATTTTGGTATTTGTATTGCAAAAATTTTTTGTATACACTACTGATTCCCCTCTATCAGATGTACTAATAATCCATGAAACTTAAATATGCCTTTAAATTGACAAATAAATCCTTACAGGGGGGCTTTATTAAGTACCCTTGATATTACTTGAACAATATCTGTACTTGATACACAAACAAAGCATAAAACAGGGCTAAGCCTGAAAATTTTGACTGATGTTTTTTTACAATATAAATGATCTAGACTGTGCTAAAGCATTTCACAGAAGAGTAGGAAACCTAGCTTATATCTTGTAAGACACTTTCTGTCAGTAAACATATCACATATATAGTTGTCAGCTGCCAGGCAAAAAACGTTGGTAATGCAACAGGTAAGCGAGGACCGTGGTTGCGGCCAGGCAAGCAGCACCAAAGGCGCTCCTTGCGATGGTGGAGCTCCAAAGGCGCTCCTTGCGATGGTGGAGATGAGCACCATAGGTGCTCATCCCTGCGACCCCATACGACTTAGGCAGGGAGCACACAACTTTACCATCATACCTACTACCCACGGGACTACACATCAACAGAAAACTCAAATACACAATTCACACTGCGAGACCCGTAGCACTTTGAAAAAATTGCATGAAAAAAAAAATACGGCCCATAACACTTACAAAAGGAAACCACGACTTACATTAAAAAAAAAACGAGCCGCAAAAAATACGAATTTAACTGCTGAACCACGCACAGCGAAAACCACGAAAACCAAACTAAATGCAAAAAAAAAAACATCACACACAGCAAGGAGGGACACCCAGGATGTCTGGAAGTGATGTTACACATCGATTTAAGTCCAATTTCCAGAGTTTAGCCACTCGAAAATCCCCTAAGCAAGAGAAAAAATGGCCGCCGAAAAAACGAAAACGAAGCTATACGACCCCTAAACATGCAAAACTCCGCCACACACCATATGAGGTATAAAATACACTATTACATAGGGCACAAAATGATCCAAACCTGCCTAACACGTACACAATAGCCGCCATTTTACAACACTAACTTGCACATACTAACATTCACATTACAAAATGCAAAACTACACAGCTACACAAACGGTTTCCCCTCGCGCACGCAGCCTATTTAAACTACACACTGCACACATTGCTGACACTTACACCTCAGGTCACCAAGACTGAAAATCTACATTGTATGCTGCAGGAACATCAAAACAGATTGTTAGCTCTTCAGCACATTGCTGCATATATTCATTACAAATAGGTAAAGTAAATAAATGTATGATTTCATTCATTAATTAATTATCATTAAAAAATACATATACAGAAAACTTTAAAAAACACCACACCACACGATAGCAATAAACGCCAAAGGCGTTCACTGCACCCCTCACAAGGAGCACCAAGGGTGCTCACAGGAGCAAAACTACACCAGGGGAGAGATTTGCAATGAGCGCCAAAAGGCCATCAGCATGGACCTTGCAATCAGTGCCAAACGGGCTCAGAGAACCAAAAAAACAACCCAGAGGCTTGCAATTAGCGTCAAAGGTGCTCACCGCGAGGCTCGCAATCAGAGCCGAAGGTACTCACACAACCAAAACACTGACTTTCCTTGACTTACAATTCTATGGCCGTCATTTTTTGACGGGCAATTCGCTAGTATAAATTAAAATAATGTATTATTCCTGATTACATGTAGTGAACAATGCCCTGCTCCTAATAAGGTTGCAGGGATTAAGCATTCATTTTTATCCTCAATTGCAAGTCAACATGTAAAATAACGTATGCCAGGGCAGGATTTCTAAAAAAAAAATCAAGTTAATTGAAAGTCGAAAGGTTAATTATTTATTTAGGTTTTATTTTATACTGTGTAGATAAGAATAGATTATGTTAAATGGGAGTGTCAAAAGGTGGTCATATGACATTGCCTATGGTACAGACCTAGTAGGCCTAACTGGACTTGTTTTTGCATTCTATTTATTTTATCATCACACTAAAGAATGTAATACAGCATAAACATTTGCTTCCAAAAAGGGGCATTCATTGCAACTGCTTAAGTAATATTTAATATGAAATGTACATATATGAGGCAGCTCATCATCATATTCATTTAACAGTGTCTTAAAAAACAGTGTGAAAACTTTGTTTCAGCTTTAGAGTTGTTTTAAAGAGTGAAAATTCAGTGATTTGTAGGTAATTCACTGCCATAACATTTTTTTTACTGTGTGATTTATGCTGCATAAAAATACAATATTTTATATACTATAGTTCATTTTTCATTTGGATAATTTAGTAGCTTAATCTTCACATTTATTTCTTGACCTGCTGAGCCCATTTCTGTTATTATAATATTTCTGCTCTGATTCACCATAGCAAAGATATTGGTGCATCAGAACAGCTGGAAAAGTCCAGGGCTCATTCCTCAATGACCATTCAGTGCAGTAACACTTCTTATCCTCTCTCATCCAGACTCTGAACAGTTCTCAGGGCCAGATCCCAGTGTTTACACAGTTCTGGCCTTTAATGCCATAAATCTTCAGTTCTTAAAATGTGCTAATGCTAATATTCATACATCATGCAAATCTTACAAGACTACAAAGGCACTGGGAACTGAGACTTCTAATCTCTTGTTAGTACATTATTATGGAAAGTGTAATGCAATGTCACAGTTATTAATTTTTCCTCCCTGTTATGGATTTTTTTCCCACCTCGTATTGCTGTTCATTCAAGATTATACCAGCACAAGGATTCATTTTCTTTCTTAATCCTTCACCCTTCACTACTGGTGCAGCTGGCATCACAATTCCTGTTCACTCAGTCATTCATTCTTGAGCATTAACACTGTCTTCCAATAATCCATTCTCACTGTAACATAATATATAGTAAACCATGAAGCTAAACTCATTATGTGCGTTTAAAGATCCCAACATTTCTACCAAGCCTTATACATAAAGATTTATATAGGCCAAGGATTACTTGCTTCCTGCAACTTGCCTGTGTGTTTTTCTCCATATATTTTCTTCCGAACTCCAGTCTGTCTGCATTGTATATTATTAGGGAATAATCCAGCAAGGAAATTTTACAGATAACAAGCAAAAAGGGTTGAAAACATCCCAAGAGGGCTGCTGGTGATTTTCCCTCCCTATCATGTTTTATTCAACGGTAGTCACTAGATTCTTTTTCATGCTCTGAATCATAAGTATGTATGGGACCACTCTGTAATTTAGTAGTTGTTATGCTTCCAAAAGAAAAATATTAATGAAACATATGTTGTAATGAGTATCCCTATTTCCGCTTATATGTGATAACAAAAACAATTAAAAACTCGGACAATGCATTATTGCTAATAAATGGTGCTATTTACTTAATAGCAGATTAATGTTAAAATAACATTTTTTTTCTGTGTTTTAGGATACTGTGTAAAAATAGTACTACAAATAAATATTCCCTAAAATGCTTTAAAAAATGTTACACCCTCTGCTTTACAAAGCTGTGTTTCTGGTTGGTTTGCTGCAACCCCCATTCTAATCATCTAAAATTGTTCATCCCTTAGACTAATTTTGTTTTCTTTAATCCCTCTTTCCTCCTATTGTTAAAAGAAGACGCACCATAAAATTGCTTTGTATAATTTCATTGCCTCCAATCAAAGGTTTACAAAGTCAGAGCCAGACCTGTCTCACAGATCTTCTTGTAATAGTTTACATTGGCAATACCTGAAAAGTGGCGGCTGTCTTGCTGAATTATAGACTGAAAGCAAGAAATATTACAGTCTTATACTAACACAATATAAAAAATAATCATACCTCTAAAATATTTGGAAAATAAGCAATTCCACTTTTAGTGTGTTTTTACATGTATGTGCAGATTTGCAATATTTTACTAACTAAAAAATGCAATATATACTGCAATATATACAAGGGCGGTAATATATCAGATTTATTGAAGAAAATTAATCTTCTATCATATAGAGCTTACAATCTAACTGTAACTATGTGGATTTATTCGGTTGTGGTTAAATAAGTTTCTAAATAAATATGCAATAGAATCTTTTATGTGTATGTGATTATTTATAAGCGTATTAAAGAAATGGTGTTGGGAGTGGATAGGATAACTCTCAAAACCCTCAACCAGGGAGCAATTTCTCCCTAAGGGGGAATTTTAGGATTTCATGGAGGGGATTAAGCTGTGCCTGCATGAAAGACGTATGTGCACGTATATGCGAACGGAAAAATATTTTGTTTGGTTCGATATTTTGCGCACACATTTTCATTCCATTGTTTGTAGTTTGCTTGCCTGGTCTATACAGAGCACTGTGCGCAATGCTCGTACAATCCTTTGATCGTAAACTGACAACCGACGCATTTGTGCACGAGACTGTACATACATATATTCCTTGCCTGTGCGCACATGTTTTAGTTTGGTACTCATCTTATCATTTTTATGCACTACCCATCGTAACAATTCAAATAGTTATTTTTATGACACTTTAAACTATTTGCTTCAAAAGCTGACTCGCTGCATGGATTATATCACTTACAATTGGTTAAATGCCATCATGGCAACACTGCAGCTAAAAACATGCAAGATAAACAAAAATAATTAGAGATTATTTCCAAAGAGAATGTCCTCATAAATATAATGAATGCATACATAAACAGAAAATTATTTACATTAAACCATTAAAATGATTAAAAACATATTTAATATGGAGGACTACGTTAATAGCAGGTGTAATAAAGCTTATCAAACAAAGAGAAAAAAGACACCCCTAAAGCGATTAAGTATTTCTCATATGGGAACCTCAATTATGAAATCGACACTATCCAGACTTAATTCTGTAAGTCTATAACTTTTATTTATAATTAAAATTATACCCTGATTAAAAAATAACAATTACAATGATATATATACTGTCCCAACACTACCAGACATCATCAAGTACTTAACAATCATCAAATCTCAATATACAATTATTGGTAATCAATCAATACCTTATAAATCAATACCTTCTAGTGTAAGTGAAATCTATGTACTCTGATAAATTGGTAATAACCTAAGGAGATGAATTAATACTCAAATCTACAAAGTGAACAGTCTATCAATAATATAATCAATTATACAATGAAATAATTAATCATAAATTAATCATATTAATCATACATATATATAAATTAATAAACCCAATGACCCCTTTATTAATGATTATTGCGGCCTTGCCACTAGATTTAATCAAATAAAAATCTCAACAGTGTGCATACATATTTAAGGCGCAATAAAATAACTAATAAAGATCTTCACAATCTATCCACTCAACTAGTTGTGTTATTTGCAACAATGCTTTATAAAATGATTCTATGAAACCAATGAAATTGAAGCAACATTTTCAGAATTCTCATCCTCAACACATGGACAAGGACAACAACTTTCATGAACCATGAAAATGCTCGTAAAAGGATGAAACAACACTTACAATTGGGTAAGCTTTGATAAAACTTTGCATTCTCAAAATGGCAATTGATATCAAGTTGTATAGAAGATCAAATCTGCAGCATTTTACTTATTTTCAATCTAACTTTATAAATCAACTCATGTGGCATTCTGTTCCCAGTTGCTGGTGATTGCAAGATATGTTCACCCAGGTTCCTCTTGAAACAACTACCAACTACCAAGGCCTCAGATATTTTTCGAAAAGTTTAATTTTTCTTTGAATTAAAAAACAATTTGTGGGATAATATCTGTGGGTGCTGTACAGATGGTGCCCCAGCTTTGTTGGGATCAAAATTTGGCATTCAAGTTAGTGTGAAAAAGCGAGCTACAAAAGTGAAAAGCATTCACTGTATAATCCATCTTTAGGCACTGGCCTCAAAAAGCCTTCTAGGAAAGATTTTGGATAAAACAACTCCCTCTTGCACATATTCCTATTAATGTATGAATGTATGTGTAATATAATAATTTTTGACTGTATTGAGGTGCATGAATTCTGCTTTGCACATTTTTATTAATGTGATGACTAAGATTATTACTAGTATCCTGTATGATGTTTTATCACTGTGATAACTAAGAGTATTATTAATATTTATAATTTTACTACTATTAATTACTATTATAGCCACTGGGATTGATCATATCAATTAGATAGGATTACTATGTAATTAATGCCTAGAGTATATACAGGGGAAACCCCTGACAACAGGGATAATTTTCAACAAGCAGGAAACTTTTAGCCCCTTTTTCATGTACATATCAATGTGGAGTATTTATCCATGTTAATGTATCTCTATTATTCTTTTTACTACCATTTTTTATTATTATTATTTGTATTAATATTATTACTACTATCATTACTATAATTTGTATGTATTTAATTGTATTGATTTTACTTGTGTATATATAGGCATCATAATAATGCTAATTCATTCTAATATACGATATATCCCTTCATAAAATTCAAGAAACGTGCGTTGGGTGCACGTAGGAGCGCCGTCGCAGGTCAATGACGTCATCTGTTTGCGTCTAGACCGCGGCGTGCCTAGCAGAGAGTCAGCGTTTCTAGTTTCAGGCCCATAGTTTAAAGTCCCTTCCCTGCTTACTACATTTACGCTATTTAGCCAGTTTAGTAGCCTAAGGGAGGCAAATACAATATATTTAACCAAGATCCTGATTGCAGCGCTCGAATTTGGGAATTTGGGATATTTGGGATATCATTTAACTAGAGATAATTTAGCATTGAGGCATTTATTCCCCAATAGTTATCACTCAAGTACACAGTCTCATGATATCGCCATTTCTAAAAGAATATTGGTTTCTGTTTTATGATCAGCATTTAGCTGCAAAATAGATCTTTCTGCACCTTATAGGTCTCCATATAGAGTATTTATTTACCTGTTTTTCACTCACATATAGTTATATATTATACTATATGTATCATAGCACTTGGCACTTTATATATATATATATACAGCACTTTACTTTACACACTAGTCACTCTATTTGTGACTATATCAGCACTTAGCACTTTATATGGTTTGCCTTATAGTGGCAGAATCCACAATTGGAAGATTTAATAACAGATAACCTTATATATTTGTAATCTCTCTTCATAAGGTGCATAATATCTCCATAATTATAATTATATGCTATGTGTTTTGCATATGTGTTTCATATGAGATACATACAGATTGTAATCTCCCCATCTGTTCTAATGCCGTTCCAGTTCTGTGGAACTCTCTCCCCATAACAGTCCAAGAGTTTCCCTATGTTTATTTAAACCTTAGCACTATGGAATCTGCTGGCAATCAATGTATTAAAAATAATACATAATTATTATGATAAATAATTGATTTGTAATAACCTAAACTTATCACTGATACATATGTGCACTTTTAGTTTTTCAATCTTTTTAAATACTTTTTATGTGCCTTAGCGAATTCAGCTACACACAATTTAGGCCGATACATACCTCTGGGCTTTGTTGTTTCTCCTGTTCAAAGTAGAATTGATTAGTATTTCGGGGCTGGATCACTCTTGAGTGAGACCAGACTGATATACTAGAGAATATTTCTCCCTGTGAAGTGGTCACGTAACTGCTTAATCATTTAACAAATAACATTTACTAACAGGTAATAATCAATCCACATATTATAATGATCAGAAGAGATCTAAAAATTCAAACTTGATGGACTAAAAGTATTTATTCAACCTCAGTTACTATGAAACTATGTAACTATTTGATCAAATTAGTTTAGCAAAGACCATTTTGATTACCTACCAAACATGTTTTACAGAGAAGAAAAATGTTCTACGCCAGTCTACTTTGATTAATGAAACTAGCAGTTGTAATTTCACCCATGATGTTTTTTTTAAGATTAGAAGACACTTGGGGCTCCATTCCAATATTGAAAGTGGCATCTGAGTATTAACACCCACCATGCAAGGACCTCTCTGGCACCTGCAATGAACGCCTTATACAATGGAGGTCTATTTTCCTGCTTCAGATTGGCTGAAATATGGGTCAATCGCTTTTAAATGCATGTTTCACATGCTTTTAAGCTGGGATACAGGCTGCCATTTTTCTCTTTGTGGAGGATTTTCACTTATCACAGGTCTGTGACAGTAGATCTGACAGTAGATTTTTGAAAAATGTTATTACAATTATATGCAGGATTTGAAAATAATTCTCTAGATATTTTGAATGTTTTGTAATTTATATATGACAGTATTTATTAGTTACACATACTTATATTTGTGCAGCTTTTGAACTTTATTTTGTTACTAGCAACTTGCCCGACGGTAATAAAATGTGAATCCTGACAATGCTGTTTGCCACACAATGGGAGCCTCTCCCCATCTACTTTATTGGCCTTGCGATGAGTGCCTTCAGCGCTCATCACGGGCCTCGCAAGGAGCGCCTTTGGCGCTCATTGCGACTCTCTCCCTCTGTCTACTTCATCCCTTTTGTCTAATTTTCCCCCCTCCTCTCCCTCCCTTATGTCCCATTTCTCCCTTCCTCTCCCTCCCTTATGTCTCCTTTCCTCCCTCCACTCCCTCCCTTGTGTCTCCTCCCCCCCGTGTCTTTCCCCCCTGTGTCTCTTTTCCCAACTCTCCCTCCCCTGTGTCTCTTGCTCCCCCTCTCCCTCCCCTGTATCTCTTCCCCATGTCTCTTTCCCCCATGTCTCTTCCCCCCCTGTGTCTCTTCCCCCTCCCTCCTGTCTGTTCCCCATATTTCCCTCCCCTGTGTCTCTTCCCCCTCCTCTCCCTCCCTTGTGTGTCTACCCCCCCTCTCCCACCTCTGTGTGCCTCCCCCTACCCTTTGTCTCTTCCCCCTCCTCTCCCTCCCCTGTGTCTCTTCCCCCTCCTCTCACTCCCCTTCCCCCCTTTTCTCACTCCCCTGTGTCTCATCCCCCCTCTCACTCCTTTTTGTCTCCCCCCCACACTCCCCTGTGTCTTTCCCCCTCCTCTCACTCCCCTGTGCCCCCCTCTCCTCTGTGTCTATCCCCCTCTCATTCCCCTGTGTCTCTCCCCCTCCTCTCCCTCCCCTGTGTGTCTACCCCCTCCTCTCCTACCCCTGTGTCTCCCCCCTCCCCTGTGTCTTTTCCCCCATCTCTCCCTTCACTGTGTCTCTCCCCCTCCCTCCTTTGTGTCTCTCCCCCCCTCCTCTCACTCCCCTGTGTCTCCCCCCTCCTCTCACTCCCCTGTGTCTCTCCTCCCTCCTCTGACTCCCCTGTGTCTCCCCTCCCTACTCTCCCTCCTTTGTGTCTCTCGCCCCCCACCTCTCACTCCCTTGTGTCTCTCCCCCCTCCTCTCACTTGACCCATTGCGCAATGCGCATGCACGCCCAATTTTCGGCAATCATAGTTGTCACACTGCGATTTGTCGCAAGTGTGACGACGAATCGCGGTTTGACAACTATTATATGTGATACTGTGTGCATTTGAAACTGTGATGCTAAAGCAAGTTGTTTGAAACA
This sequence comes from Discoglossus pictus, assembly GCA_027410445.1. Lineage (NCBI taxonomy): Eukaryota > Metazoa > Chordata > Amphibia > Anura > Alytidae > Discoglossus > Discoglossus pictus. Next base: position 246,343,879 of record CM050167.1, read on the forward strand.
TAGTCCGTTGACTGAAATGCTTGCTCATACATTCAATATTTTATTACATGCCATATTTTTTTTTTACTAAACCAGGAGACAGGAGTTTTCCTAACATCAGCATTCCACAATTACACATGTTTTAACACTAAATTTAATAACTAATGAATAGTGATTGTAACCAGTCAGGCTACACTTATAGATTAAACTCCAAGCTTTGTAAGAGCCTAATCTGAAAGAATGTAAAACATTCACTGCATAGCCAGTACACTAAGGCTTAATTATTTATGTTTGAATTTTTATAAGATTTAAAAGGATATAGTAAAGGTATAATTATACTAAGCTCATGAAGAGCTTGAGTAAGTAATAGCCAAACCTTTTAAAATGGAACAAAAATGTTTTTTTTTTACTTTGAACATGTTTTCCCATGCACTTATCTGCTTCTTCCACAGCTCCTGGTTTGAAACATATTTCTGGTTGTTGAGTCAGTTACAGCAGACTCTAGTGGATTTGTTGTGTTTGTATCTCTTGTATTAGTACTGCTGTGTTAGTTTCAATTATACAAGATTGTTTCCTGACATAGGCTTGTGGGACAAAGAGACTAACTAAATGTAAATGCCTTGTGAGCAAGTTCCTAATATTGTTAGTCCATTTTTTTGGTTAAAAACATTTTACTCTAATTTTAACCATTATAATTATGGACTATTCCTTTTGAGCTGTTTTTCTTTCACATTGTTTAGTTGTTAACTCGTGTCTGAGTCTCCAGACCCTATGCACCTCAGCACTCCAGGCACATCTGTCACCACTGCACCTCTGAGCTCTCTCAAGCTCATATTAATTGTTTCATTTACCTCATCTATCCATCTCTCCTTCTACCGTCCTTCTCTTTGTGTGCCTTCAATCCTTCCCATCATCAGAGTCTTCTCTAGGGAATCTTGTCTTCTCATGATATGGTCAAAATATTTCTGCACACCTTCTCCATGGTACAGGACTCACATCTGTATGTTGCTACTGGGAACACCATAGTTGTAACTATGTGGATCTTTGTTGATAGCGTAATATATTTACTTTCTAATAGCTTGTTCAGATTTGACATAGCTTTTCTCCCCAGAAGAAAACATATTTTAATTTCATGATTATGTGGTAGATTCACTAAACTTCATATAGTTTACAATGTGCTTCACATATTACTTCAGTTTTCCACATAAGAAATATAGAGCCTATTCAATTGGATGGCACCGCAAATCACTCCTTCCTACAGCCGATCACAAGCCATGCAATCGCGGGTTAACATTGGCAGGCTTTATCCTGCTCGTGGGCGTTAGCCCGCAGATCAGGGTTCAAGCCGGCCAAACTAAAAAGTCAAATATAAATTCAATAAAGCACTGTAAAGCACTGTAAATGACGAGGAACACAATAGGGGACAAGAGGATTAGATGTACTACATTGGCTAGCTGGGAACATTGCCACTAGCCAATACTGTAATTTGTGGCCGCAGTCCGGGCTTGAATGACCCCCAAGGCAGTAACCCTGTTCTCCAAGCCTGGCGGACTTGTGGCCACAAATTACAGTATTGGCTAGCGACGATGTACCAGATAGCCAATGTAGTACATCGAATCCTCATATCCCCCCTAATGTCACCCATCAATTACATCGCTTTACAGTGCCGCATTGATTATATATTTAACCCCAAAGATCTCCAAGCCCGTCCTCGTACGGTCTTGGTTAAAAAATTCCCTGCCCCGGCTCCTTAAAGAGACGGCGGCACACTAAGGCTAGACCCCATGCCGTGGCTGTACAGTAAGAACCCCAGGGGCAACTAACATTAACTCCCCACATTAACCCTTGCAGTGGGGGGCCTGATTGGGCCCCTCGCTGCATTAAAAATTTAAATTTCCGGCCGTGCGGGTCCTGAAAGGACCTGCAAGCAATAGGACTATTAACCTCTGCCGCAGGGGTACTATAAGTACCCCCCGGCGCATAAATTAACCCATTCACTCATGGGGTCAATATAGACCCCCATGAGACTAAAATTAACCCCTCAGTCTAAAAGGGGTCTCTATAGCACCCTATAGAACACTATTAACCCATAAATTAACCATAACAAGTGTTGTGAGGGTCCCAAAGGACCCTCATGACACAAAGTCTAAGCACTACACTATTAGCCCTAACCATACCAAATTAACCCTAACGAAACCCTATCACCCCCAACTGTCCCCCTTTAACCCTAATTGTGCCTCTTTAACCCCTTCTAGGCCCATCCAACCCCATATAAGCCTTTCTAACTTCATCTAAGCCTATTTAACCCCATCTAAGACTATTTAACCCCTTCTAGGCCTATTCAACCCCATATAAGCCTATGTAACTACATATAAGGCCATGTAACCCCATCTTAGCCTGTCTAACTCCATCTAAGACGATTTCCCCCATCTATCCTATTTAACCCCATCACTTATGGGGGTCTATACAGACCCCCATAAGCCTACATCTAACCCCATCACTTATGGGGGTCCATATAGATCCCCATAAGCCTCTATTTAACTTAGTTCCATAAGGGTCTATGAAGATCCTCATGGAACAATGAGAACCCAATTATTAACCCCATAAGTGCCACGAGTTCCTCCAGGATCCGCATGACACTAAGTACAAACCCTACACTACACAGCACTATCCCCCCAATAAACCACTAAATCTCTACCCTAACCTATTAACACCTACCTTCCTAACACCTGCCCTAACATATTAACACAGACACTACCTACCTAACTCCTATTAAACCCCCCTCACCACACTAATTATAAAAAAATAAAAAAGCTAAGTTATAAAAAATAAAAAAGCTTAGTTACAAAAAATAACAAAAGACCACCATTACAAAAAATAATAAAAGACAATGACACAACCTCTCACTACAAAAAATAAAAACAAGACTACTCACCTGAAAAGAAAATACATGCAGAAATAAACATCACATTACATTACATCAATAAATACAGTACAAATATACCCCCTAACTACATACTCTATCTACAATACATTATCCCCTAACTACAATACATTACGCCCTATCTACATATATTACCCCTATCTACAATACATACCCCTATCTGCAATACATTACCCCCTATCTACATACATAACCCTCTATCTACAATACAGCACCCCCTATCTACAATACATTAAAAACCCTAAATCTAATCTAAAATAGAATAAATAAGACCACTTACCTTGGCCAGATGTCCCTTCAGTGACAACGGTGTTCCTGCTGCAGGTAACACCCCTAGGGAAAAAAGAAACATAAAATGAGTAAAAAATAAACACAACATAGAAAAATAAACATTCTAAATATTAAATTTACATTTCGCTATGTCCCCGTCCTTCCTGTAGTCTTCTCTGTCTGGGCCCCTGGAAAAAAAGAAACATAACAGTAGCACACGAATAAACACAACATTTAAATCTAAATATTCTAAATATAAAACTTCTCTTTTAGCCATGTCCCCATCCTTCTGCTCTTCTTCCCCATCTGGGCCCTTGAAAAAATCAGCCTCTCTAAAAAAAACAACAAAAAAAACAAAGGAGCTCCTCCCTGGAAGACCTCCCCGACACTAATGAGGCTTCTAGAGCTTCTTCCGGTAGAAAAATCGAAATGTCGCCTTTTGCTTGGTTGAAATGTCTGTCAATCAAATTTCAGCCAATCAGAAGGTGCCAAGGTGTGAGCCAATCAGAATGGGATACACCCCTATATCCCATTCTGATTGGCCGATGGACCTGTCAATCTTTTGCGAATCAATCAGAAGGCGTTATTGCCTTCAGCCAATCAGAATGGGATACACCCCATGGTATATATCCCATTGTGATTGGCTGAAGACATCTGCGCCTTCTGATTGACTGCAATCTGATTGACAGTGACAACTGTCAATCAGAAGACGAAGATGCTTGGAGCCAATCACAATGATATACTCCCCCACGGGGTGTATCTCATTCTGATTGGGTGAAGGGAATAGCGCATTCTGATTGGCTGTTGTTGATTAGACAAAAAATGGCCCTGCTCTGGGGGTCCCCATTGTAACTTATTATGTGTATATATATATATATATATATATATATATATATATATATTTATATATATATAATATAATATACAGTAAATGATGGGTCACAACGTTCATGGGAAATACATACTGCTCCATAGCATTATCTGATAATGCATAATTAAGTTTCATTTAACTTTTTTGTGTCACAACTAGCACTTCTCACCAGAGGATTACAGTGGTATTTAAAGGACCACTGTAGTCCAGAACTTTTCCTTATTTAAAGGAGCATATGTTTCAGAGAATTTAAAAAAAACTAATATATGTTTAAGAAAATAAACACTAAAGCAGGTGAAAATCTGGTACACATTTTTTATTTAGTCTACATTTGTCTTTCTAGTGAATTGAGAGGAATTATAAAAAAGAACTTAAGGAGTCCTAGTTGATTGTGTTTACTTATCTCATCTGCCCTATACAAATGGGAAGAAAAGCACAATGACCGGAATTTTCAAAAATGATGTGATAAACCTTCTGATTGGTAAAAGGCTTACCAATCGAAATGCACAGATTTCAATATCCCTGCATTCTGATTGGTCGAAATCTTAGTATATATAAGGTCATAAAGCCATTAGTCAGGGTGGAGCTCCTCAGAGGATGAGTTCCGTTAGTTTAGTACTTTTTTTTTTTACTGTGGCAGATGAAGACCCTTTTTGTTGGCTGAAGACAGGAGGCAAGGGTCTTCAATCAATATAGCAGAGGATCGTTATCTTCCATCAACATGGATGTGCCTGTTTATCTAGGGATAAATATTGAGGACAATGGTGTCATGAATCATGGCTGGAGTGTAGTCCAAGGAAGCATAATGTATAATGTATTCCTCTTTCCATGCAACAGGAGTAATTTATTTCTGTAAACTATTTTTTATTTTACTTTTTATATTTTTATTATTTTACTTGTAATTCTTTTTTTCTGTAGTGTTTAGTTTTTTCATTTTAGGTAATTATTTTATGCAATTCTGTTTTTTTTTATGCATTTACTGTATGTAATTTAGTTAATGTGGCGGGGGAGTCTTTATGAACCATCATGGGAGATAAGGTTGATAAGATGGTAGTAAGGTTGACATGGTGGAGCCACAGGGAGCCACATATCACCAGGGTTAATATTAGTTTCCATTAGAGTGACGTACCAGGGTGGTCTATAAGGTTAGATATTAGATTATCAACAGTAAAAAAAAGAGGAATTTTTATATATTACTCAATAATAAATGGATTAAACAATATATATTAAATTAAATGATGGGAAAACAGAAAAAAAAAAAACAAGTGAAACTTAGCCAATCATCTCAAATGGAAAACAAATTAATTCCTTCCTGACCCCAGATACTAATGATCGGATTTCTCCCTTGATCAATACTCTCTCTCTAATTATCCAGGATAACCCTGAATTCCCTTTTTAATTAGAAATAAATCCAGTCCCCTTTTAAAGTTATCTATCGAATCCACTGTCATCACCTCCTCTGGTAGAGAATTCTGCAGATTAACCACCCTTACTGTGAAGAACCCTTTTCTTTCTTTAAGGTGGAATCTTTTTACTTCTAACCTCAAGGGATGTCCTCTTGTCAGTTGAAAACCTCTTGGCACAAAAAGCTCCCTTGACAAATCTTTATACTGACCCTGGATGTATTTATATAAGGTTATCATATCTCCTCTTAGACACCTTTTTTCTACAGAAAATAAGCTTAATTTGGTTAGTTATTCATCATAATTTGCCCCTCCATTCCTTTATTTTTAATATTTCCTTTTTATTAATGTTGCAAATATTTCTAAAATAGTTTTCACTTGAAAGTCGTTCTATAGACTGTGTAAATAAATACAAACTGCATATTATTGCATTTTAATTGCATGCATTTAAGGTAACAACAGTAAAAAAAACTACAAGAGTGTACTTCCTATAGACTGTGTGTGTGCATAAATGTTTATACACTATAATAACAGTGATAAAATAGCATATAAATAAATGAGGATGAGTCACAAGTTTTGAGAGAATGCAATGATTAATACAAGTTACATTTCCTTACTCTTCAGATGCCATAACAACCAACGTATCTTCTACTGACATGTAATTGTCTTGCACACTGCATGTTTGACAGTTTTGAACGGGTATGGGGAGTGGTGATAAAATGTCATGTGTGTAATAGACAATTATCTATGTCTGCATGTAGGGCAACACACCTAAGGTAAACATCTAAATCAATGAGTGGTCTAATTAATAAGATGTAGAAGGTTAGATAATCATTGTACGTGTCTTATAGCGAGGATAGCTTAGTGTGTTCTAGTGTTTTACCAACATTGCTGTTCCATGAATTCTCTATAATTTCTGTAAAGCAGACCATGTCTATTTTTCCAATTGCTCTGGCATTTTTTTTTCATCACGAACAGTGCTAAATCCCCATGTAGATGTGTGATAACTAATAAAATAAGTAGTTGTTCTTTTTAATCATTAAATATGTAAGTTACTCTAATTTTACTGTTTATCCAACTACATTTTACAGCATGTATAACATTATCGTCTTGGTTTACAGTTCCTGAGAAGTAAATGATATGTTGGACAGAATTGGTTCTACTTTTGGAAAAAATGTCTTGTAGAATCATGAATGTTTTACAGTGGATTGCGGAAACATATTATTTTAAATTATGCTGTCACACATGCACGACAGCTTTTGTTTTCTTTTCGAGTAGCGAGGTGATGAAATGCTACTGTCATGGGAGGAAGATACGTTTCTGCTGTGTGTAGCTGTCTGAGAATGGTGTGCCACACCCTATCTCTAACATGTCTATCTTCAATCACTGCTCTCATATGACGTTGAAGAGATTTTTAGACTTAGACACGCAACCACAAAAATACTGTTTATTCAAAGGTAGAGCAGTACGTCTAGGAACAAGTAATTAAAATGTATCAAATGAATGACTTTTGTAATGCGTGTTGTACAAAGTAGACTTCAATAAAAAATGTGGATGTATACTAAACTAATAGATTAAACTGCAAAATAACTGGCCCCTCTGGCTTGGAATATTTTATTGCAGAAATTGTAATTTAAAAAAATTCTGTATCATCAAATAAAAATACTCTTTCATTATTAAAGGACAACTATAGTGGTCTTACCACTTGGTTTCATTTGTTTATTGAATGACTGATAAACAATGATATCTGTATTTGAAGTAAAAACAATTGATGCAAACTTAGCAGTTAACATTTGAACTTTACTGTTTCAGAGTGTAGCAGAGCTGCTGTTCTCGACCATCTTTTAGGGTGGAAGCAGATCTGCATATCAATTATTAAATAAACATATGAAACCTAATTTGTATGATAAAATTGCCCATACTTGTCCAATTTTGAATGAATAAATGCATTGTGAAAGCAAAGTTAAACCATCAAACTGTACAAAACATTATCACACACATTTTAGCTCCTTTTCACAGACTGATTTCTTAAACCCCTGAATCCTATAATAAAATATTTTAAAACATCACTGTAGTTCCATATGCAAAATAAACTCTTTTGAAGAACTATACTTGATAGTGGAAAACATAGTTTAAAAAGCAAAATAATGAATACAGAATATATTATTTATTATATTATTCTGCAACTGAAGTCATAATATTTGTTCTGTTTTTTCTATATACACGGGTGGAAGTAGGCATGGAATGCATAGAAACTTCCAGCTACTTCAAATAAAATGCTCTAATTCCTAGTGCTAGTGCAGTAGGACGTATAGAGCTCTCATTAATAATAAGGTTACATCCATCTAATAGACAATATAAGGTGTTTTCACTGTATAATTATGTGATTGCTATGGTTCTTTCCTCAGTTTCCTAGTGGAAAAAGTGTTATTTTCTTTCCTTATGCAGAGAAAATCTTTTGTTATCATTGTCTGTCAAAGAGGCCAAAAAAATAATTGGTGAGATTCACATAAGCATTGCAGGCCCAGCAATAGTGATGCAATAAAGATGGGCATCAATGCCTAGTGATTGTGCATGACTGTGTTTACAAAGCTCTGTATCCTAGGTCATTCTTTGCCATTGTTATTGGGCTGTATAATGGGTATGCTATGTTTGTATTATGCATGTGTTGAATCTAAAACACTAGGAGCAATTACTATCACTGTATTCACTAATTTATTTCTATGTTCCCTACTCTCAACCCCGACAATGGAGGTCAGCGCAGGGATTAAACATTATTATTGTTATTAAATAATTTCTCTGACTATAGGCTTAAAAACAAGGTTAGAACACAAACAAATCCCTCCTCCGCTTCTACCATTGTCTTTATCCTTCCTACGTAGATTATAACCATCCAAACTAACACTCCAATCATGAGAGTCGTCCAGCCATGTATCAGTAATGCCTCATTTCTCAATGCTGATAATAATTCTAGCTCAACCATTTCTCCCTGGCAAGCTTCTAGCATTAGCAAGCATCCACCTCCTGTTGTTATGGCAATTTTGAAGTACTTGTCAATGTATTTGAGCTGCATAGCAATACCTCCACATTGACTAAACTAACTCCATAAATATAGTGTTTTTTGATACCTTCATCAACAAAAAACAATTTAAACGCTTTTCTTTGAACTCCCTCCTTTTTTTAAACTTACACACTTACAGTATAACTGCACCTCCTTTTATTTAATCTCCCACTGTTACAGTACAACTGCACTTACACTTGAACTGTTCTCAAGCTCCTAAATTTGCTCCTTGCCTGTTTAAATTAGATTCTGACCAGTGGCAATGAAACACACCACACTGGTCATATACAGATATAAACTACACAAGCATAACCACAATCCCACCCACCTGCAAGCTGATTACGGCACAATTGCAGCAAGGCTAGAGCAAACATCCTTATGTTTCCAGCAAGTAATTCACTGACCAGATGAGATTCTTAGTGAATTATCATTGGCAAATATATTTCCATGTGATTTAACATATATATTCTTCAGTTTTTAGCAGAAGTGTTATAAAAAAAAAAGTATCCAACCAAGAAATTGTCTTGTGGAGTAATGTGGTGCAATAATTCAAGCTAAGCATTTAAAAACGTAAGTTCATCATAACAGTGTATTAAACTTTTTTCAAGATATTGTAGGTAAGACACCAAAGACTCTGAATAGGCAAGCTCAGACTTGCTGATCCTGAGTGAAGAGAAAATATTTATGGGGTATGCTCCAACTGCTTTACACCTCTGTACTTCACTGTGTTTAGATTGTTAATTGTGTAATACATACAGCACAACTAACAGAAAAAATATTGTAACTGGATATGGAATCTATCAAATTTACAGAGGAAAAAAGACAGCTCTTGAGCTGTTGACCTACTTAAGGACACCCGTTAAACTGCCATGTTAAAAGAAAACTATTTAAAAAGAAGAGATTATACATTGTCTTTTTAGGACGTAAGTCTGAATTCTGCTAGCTACAAATAAAAAATAAAACTAATTTATTTCTCTTCATGATCATTGAGCAATGTGACTGAAAATCATTCACAAGCCCTTTCAAATTTATACCATGATAAAAGCCTATATTTATTATATCAGATTTGTATTTTAAAAGCAAATGACAGAGTTGTGGTCAGTTGGAGAGGTACTAATCCACATAAATGCATAAGCAATTGAAAGAGTAATCAGCACTTACAAACTTACACTTACAAAATTGTGCAAATAGTTCATTAGTTCATTGTGCCTAGAGGTGTTACAAAGAGTTGTTTTTATCACTAGATACAAATAATGAAGATTGATCCTGAACTGTAGCAGCATATAGCATGGAACAATGGCAGAATGGTGTAGAGATCCACTGGAAAATCCGAGGACAAATATATCAAGTGGTCATGTTTAACATACCTGCAACACAGTTATGGAAGCAAGTATTGTTCCTAGGAGCAATTGGCTACATCAGTGGCAAGTATCACTGAAGTGTCATGTTCATGGTATGCCTTTTTCAATAACTTGACTTTTATTAAGTTAATATTTGACAATTATATTACATTACATCTTAATGGGTATGTTTATGGGAGTGGAATGAGGGGACATTTGCTTTTTCATTCTAATAGTATCACTCTTCAGAGAATTATAATTATTTTTTTACCTTGGATTCAGATAATATCTCTACTAAGGCTGTCACAATGTTGTGGAATTAATACAATTAAACCAAAGTGCAAGTCCTAGTTGCTTTACCCTTCCCACAGGCTCCAGACCACAAGTAGTACTCTAGTGCAATGTTTTTCAACAGTCGTTCCTAGGAGACCTTATTTCTTGGTCAAAGAAGGATGAGGATAGCTTAATACTTTAAACGCACTGTTACTAATACCATTAGTAACCCTTATAGATAGGTTATTGATTAATGTATTTAAAATGCACAGCATTCAAATCATAACCCTTGTGAGCATAAAGTACCCAACCAAGAAGTCATCTTGTGGAGAAATGTAGTGCAATAATTCAGGATCTTCAGAATGTAAACATTTAAGTTTATTAAACTTGTTTCAAGATGTTGTAGGTAGGAACAGGCAACCTCAAACAGGCAAGCTCAAACCTGCCGATCCTGAGTGAATAGAAAATATTCATGGGGTAGGGTCCAACTGCTTTACACTTCTGTACAGTACTGTGTTTAGATTGTTAATGGTGTGATACATACAGCTCAACTAACAGAAAATAGTGTAACTGGATATGGAATCTATCAAATTTACAGAGGAAGAGGAGACAGCTTTTGAGCTGTTGACCTATTTAAGGACATCTGCTAAACTGCCATGTTAAATCAAAACTTAAAAACAATTATCTTTTTTTGTTAAAAAGTGAATACAACCTTTATACTGCTTTAAATATTATAATACAGTATACCTTTATGGGTATATTTATGGAAGTGGAATGAGGGGATATTTGTTTTTTGTTTAGTTTTTTCTAATATAATCACTTTTCCAAGAACACCTTTGGATGCAGATAAGATCTCTATTCAGCTCAATTGGAAGACTGTCTCAATGTTGTTGAAGTGATAGTATTAAACTGAAGTGCTACTCATAGTTGCTTTACCCAGGCTCCAGGGGACAATCTGTGTTTTTCAACAGCCGTTCAAAGGAGAACTTACCTGCAGTTCAAAAAAAAGATGAGGAGAGCCGAAGCAGGGGCGTAGGAACTGGGGGGATGAGGGGGACAAATCCCCCCCGCATGAAATGAATAAGGAACACAAAAAAATAGCAAAATTAACATTAATCATGCATTACCAGATTTGGAACTATGGAACAGTATATCTTTCCTGTGAAAGATTTGAATCCATAATACATATATATATATATATATATATATATATATATATAAATATATATATATATATATATATATATATATATATATATATATATATACAGTGGGGGGGGGGGGGGGGGGAGTATTTAAATCCCTGCTGATTTTGAAAGTTTCTCCACTGACAAAGAAATGATCAGTTTATCATTTTAATGGTAAATGTATTTTAAAAGTGAGGACAGAATAATAAAAGAAAAAAAAGACAAAACGCATGTCAAAAAAGTTATAAATTGATTTGCAGGTCAATGAGGGAAATAAGTATTTGACCCCTTCATTTTAGTACTTGGTGTCAAAACCCCTGTTGGCAATCACAGAGGTCAGACGTTTCTTGTAGTTGGCCACCAGGTTTGCACACATCTCAGAATGGATTTTGTCCCACTCCTCTTTGTAGATCCTTTATTAAAGTTTCAAGGCTGATGTTTTAAGGATTAATGTCTGGAGACTGGCTTGGCCACTCCAGGACCTTAATGTGCTTCTTATTGGTCCACTCCCTTGTTGCCTTTGCTGTGTGTTTTGGGTCATTGTCATGCTGGAATACCTATCCACAACCTATTTTCAATGCCTTGGCTGAGGGAAGGAGGTTCTAGTCCAAGATTTGATGGTACATGGCCCCGTCCTTCGTCCCTTTGATACGGTGCAGTTGTCCTGTCCCCTTAGCAGAAAAACACCCCCAAAGCATAATGTTTGACCTCCATGTTTGACAGTGGGGATGGTGTTTTTGGGGTCATAGACAGCATTCCTCCTCCTCCAAACACAGCATGTTGAGTTGATGCCTAAGAGCTTGATTTTGGTCTCATCTGACCACAACACTTTCACCCAGTTCTCTTCTGAATCATTCAGATGTCATTGGCAAACTTCAGATGGGCCTGTACATGTGCTTTCTTGAGCAGGGGGACCTTGCGGGCGCTGCAGGATTTCAGTCCTTCACGGCGTAGTGTATTACCAATTGTTTTCTTGAGATCATTAACAAGATCCTCCTATGTAGTTCTGGGCTGATTCCTCACCGTTCTCATGATCATTGAAACTCCACAAGGTGAGATCTTGCATGGAGCATCAGACCAAGGGAGACTGGCAGTTATTTTGTGTTTCTTCCATTCGCAAATAATCGCACCAACAGTTGTCACCTTATCACCAAGCTGCTTGGCGATGGTCTTGTAGCCCATTCCAGTCTTCTGTAGGTCTACAATCTTGTCCCTGACATCCTTGGACATCCTTTGGTCTTGGCCATGGTGGAGAGTTTGGAATCTGATTGATTGATTGCTTCTGTGGACAGATGTCTTTTATACAGATAATGAGCTGAGATTAGGAGCACTCCCTTTAAGAGAGTGCTCCTAATCTCAGCTCATTACCTGTATAAAAGACACCCGGGAGCCAGAAATCTTGTTAATTGATAGGAGATCAAATACTTTTTTCCCTCACTGACCTGAAAATCAATGTATAACTTTTCTTAAATGCTTTTTTTTTTTTTTTTTTTCTCACTGTTAAAATATACCTATCATTAAAATTATAGACTGATCATTTCTTTTTCACGTGGGACTTAGCCACAAATGCGGGACATAGAAAAAAAATTCCGAGATGCAGGACTTTGAAAACAAAAATACGAGATTAACGGCCAAACCGTGCAAACCAAAAACCAATAAAAACACACAACATACAAAAGAAACAAAACAACAAAAACATCACACACAGCATGGGTGAACAGCCAAGACGTCCGGGAGTGAGGTGGAACGCAAATTTAAGTCAATTTTGCAGTGTTTAGGCACTCGAAAATCGCCTAAGCGAGAAAAATGTCCGCCCAAAAAAATGAAAACGAGGCTACACGACCCCGGACCGCGCAAAACAGTGCCAACAGCAAAGCACTTTCACACAGGAACGTACAAGGTACAAAATACACTGTTACACAGTAAAAAAAAAAATACGAGATACGAAAAATACGAAATTAACGGCCGAACCGCGACCGTGAACGGGATGAATTAGTCAAACCCGTAGTTACGGGTTTAGACGGAGCCAATGGAAACAGAGATCGTTATCATTATGTTGCAGAAAAATGGAGGTTGGATTTAAAAGTCTTATCGCGTTCAATTACGATCGGACCCACATTCCAGATGTAGTGCAACATTGCTAAATCCGTAAATATGATATTCTATTACATGCGAGTTCCATTATATGTATTAACAATCTGATTGCGGGGATCGACATCGAAATGACACATGAAATAAAGTATTTTTTGGGCCGATTTGCGAGCTTGAGAATGTTGTGCTCTTAATTCTAATACCTAACATCACTTTCCCTAATAAAAGTACAGTAGTGTGTGTATATGTGCTACGGATTGGACTCTACCCCCCTTGCGGGTCCTCTCTAGCACTCGTTGGCTTCTTGGCTCCTTCTTAAATTGGCTTCTTGGCCTAATGGGTAATCCGGCCATGTGTGTGTAAGATGGGCGTGTATATTTGGGAAGAGCTATAGTTGCATCTTTTGATGCAATGTCCCAATTCTAGGCCAGTGAGGGGAATGGGTGTGGTGACAATTTAAAGAGTATGCAGTTATCAGGCAAAGGCTTTGTGCTTCTGCCTGTTCCCTCCTCCCTCCACAGATAACTACAAACAACCCCCATCATCCTGCTCTTGGGATATCATGTAACAAACACAGAATGGATTCCTGTATTTATTAACAAAGTCTTCAAAACTTCAGATGTTCCAATAAATGTTTTATGTCCATGACTTACACAGCTGCTAATGTTGTTAGTTGAGTGCATACATGACAAACAAGTGCATTTTTTCTTAAACTTTAGTGGTCTTTCAAGTGCTTTATACATTTGTAACAAATGTTCTAAAATTTAAGACTGGCATTCACTCAGAGTATAGAAAAACAGAATGATTTCTACATTGTAGTCTCCTATAATTTGGGACTACAGTGATGCATCACTTAAGGTTTGAGCTTAATAAATTAAATAGGCAGTGTGCTAACTCAAGTTTCAATCTTAGTTTTTCAATTTGTAAAGGCTTGAACTTTACACACTGTAATTTAATACCAGTGAAGCCAGCCTTAAAATCAACCATTATTGACCCCTTTGTTAAAGTAAATATCACACTGAATTCCTTTGTCTACTATATGCCATTTCTCTGTGTAATAAATCATGCTGCTTTGTGGAATTCATATTATAAGATTTCTTAAAACTAAAGAAAAAAGGTTATCTGCAGTGCTGATTGTTAAAATTACAATATGTATATGGTTTTGTTAATTTTATTCTAATGCAAAGAAAATTGAAAAAGCAATTTTTTTTTTAGTTTTCCAAAAGTAATTATGTGATATTGGGATCACTGAAGAAAAGAGAATGGGCTAAGACATTATCATATTACAGAAATATCACATTGAATTATTGGAAATACATTTGCTCTGGGAAAGTAAAACTGATAAAATCACTGAGATGCTGAAGTCTAGCTCAAAATTAGTTATTATTGTGTCTAACTTTTTAAAATAAATAATTCATCAAGTTTATTTTATTCAGTGGAACTATGTTTAAAATACGTTAGTTACACATCGTGGCGCATGGTATTTTTAAGTGGCTACTACAACACAAGACTAAAAAAATAATATTTAAAGACAATTAAACTTCCAAGAAAATACATCTTTCCATCTTTCAATTTTTATATAGAGTTAAATTGCCCAGAACCTTAATCGTAAACTGTTTTTTGCAGAAGAAAATTGAAGCTGGTCTTGGAGGACCAATTGAATATTTTTTTAGGTATAATATTTGTTGTGTTCTTCAATAATAGAATACATCATATGCACTTACAGACAATAGAAACTGGAATCTATACACATCTGCTCTAAGTGTTTATGCATTTTCATTCATCATATTCAATTGTGATTCATATTATTTTGTAAATCCAGTTGTTCCAAAGACCACCTGTATAAAGCCCACAATCACTCGTGGTATAAGTTGCTCTGGTCTAGAAGACATTTTGAGCAAGATGAAACTACCGTATATACTTGAGTATAAGCCAACCCGCATATAAGCCGAGGCACCTAATTTTACCACAAAAAAATGGGAAAACTTATTGACTCGAGTATAAGCCTAGGGTGGGAAATGCAGCAGCTACTGATAAATTTAAAAAACAAAAATAGATACCAATAAAATTACATTAATTGAGGCATCAGTAGGTCAATGTTTTTGAATAGTTATTTCAAAGAAAAACAGTAAACTATCTGTGTATGTGGAAAATAGGGTCAACAAAAACAATATGGTATCAACAATAACTTTAAAAGTACAAAAACCTTAGTAAGTGGTCTTAATTATTTTATTTTTTACTTAGACTTAGATTAGTTAATATATAGATAGCATTTATTGTATGTTAGCTAGGGGTATGCGTTTTATATAGATAGCATAGGATGTATTGTAGATAGATTGTGGTATTTATTTAGATAGATTGGGGATGTATTATTATATTGATAGCATGTATATTAGATTATGCTATTTATTTAGATAGATTGTGTGATGTATATTAGATAGGGGTGTATTGTATTGTATGTAATTGTATTGTATTGTAATTGTATGTATTTGTATTGTATGTATTTGTATTATGTGTATTTGTATTATATGTATTTCCTCTTCAGGTGTGTATTTTTTTTTTTCTGTAGTGAGGTGGGGTTGTAATGTTTTTTTTTTTGTAATGTTCCTTTTTTTATTTTTTATGACTTAGGTTTTTTTATTTTCTGTAATGTAGTTTATTTTTTTTGTGAGTTAGGTTTTTTATTTCATGTAATGTAGACTTTTTTTTGTGACTTTAGGCTTTTTTATTTTCTGTAATTAGAGTGGTGGGGGTTAATAGGGGGTAGGTAGTGTAGATGTTAATAGGTTAGTGTAGAGGGTGTTTAGTTGATATGTAATGTTTTATTGGGGGTGGTATAGTGCAGTATAATGCAGTATAGTGTTTATACTTAGTGTCATGATGGTCCTTGAGGTGTTGTAACAGGCCCATAATGGTGTTAATATACCCTTATGGGACTGATGGGGTTAAATAGAGGCTTATGGGGGTCTTTATTGACCCCCATGAGTGACAGGGTTAATGAAGGGCTTATGGGGGTCTGTATTGACCCCCATGAGTGACAGGCTTAATGAAGGGCTTATGGGGGTCTCTATTGACCCCCATGAGTGACAGGGTTAATGATGGGTTTATGGGGGTCTGTATTGACCCCCATGAGTGACAGGGTTAATGAAGGGCTTATGGGGGTCTATATTGACCCCATGAGTGACAGGGTTAATGAGGGTTTCATGGGGGTCTGTATTGACCCCCATGATTGACAGGGTGACATTGTATATATTTTTTCTTTTACAACGGGTCCTTTAAGGACCTTTACAGTCCTTAAAGGACCTGTAACGCGGGAATTTTGAATTTTGCTTGCAGTGGGGGTCCCCGATCGCGTGCAATCGGGACCCCCACTGCGATGGTTAATGTGGGGTTAATGCAAGGCTCCGAGCTTATCTCGGATCCCCTGGGTTAATGCGGGTTTCCAAGCTTATCTCGGATCCCTTCTTGGCTAATTTGTACGTGGTTGGGCTGTGAGCCTCGTTTTCGTTTTTTTCGGCTGCCATTTTTTCTCTCGCTTAGGGGATTTTCGTGTGTCTGAACTCGGGAATTTGGACTTAAATGGAGGTGTAACTTCACTTTCAGAGGTCCTGGGTGCCCCACCTTGCCATGGGTAAGCTTTTTATGTAGTTCGTGTGAGTATTTGGTGTGTTTTCACTGTTTTTAGTTGCGGCCGGGTCGGCCGTTATAGTCGGATTCTTAGTGCGTATGGGTGTTAGTTACGTTAAGGTTGGTTCCGAGGTGTTTTTTTTTTCTAAGTTGTGCATATGAGGTGTTTAACGGCCTGCTGCGCTCATTGCCTCATTGCCTAAGTGCTATGATTTAACGGCTCGCCTGCCTAAGTGCTACGGTTTAACGTCTCGCCTCGCTGAGCGTGGCTCACCGGGCGATGAGCTCTTCGCAAAGTCGTACGCACCACTCAACACAGAGTGACGACGATTTGTAGTTGGAAAATTATAATATGTGATAGATTCATAACAATGCCCATAGAGGCAAGGGCAAAAAATTACTGCACATCCTGCAAGTTCATTCTAGGAGAGTATTTTCTAAATCATAGACATTGGAGGCACAGGCTTTAACTGAAGGTTCAATCACTGCATGTTAAGTGACAACTGTAACAGATGTGTCTTCTGAAAGAAAAGTAATTTTTTTGTAGTTTTGCATAAATGTTTAGTAATCTATTTTTATACATTCGGTTTTGAAGGGCTGTCATAAGTCAACCAGGAAAGCATAATTATTTTTCTACTCAATGTAATGCCTTTTTCCTGGAAAGATTTCTCACTGCCACATTCACTCACCTTCCTCCTAAGATTGCTATGTCTTCAGATTAACAATTTAGATTACTTGACATTTTTATCTTTGTTCTATCAGCAAAAATGAGAAGCTAACCCAAGGGTGAAAGCTGTCATGACATAGCAATCTAGATAAAGAAAATTACAGCAAAGGGGAAACCATGTTCTGCTAGCTTCAGATGTAGAGAGGCGAACCACAACAATAAAGAGTTTATTGTCTGTAATATATCATTATGCCAGCGAAAAACAAGGTGGTTGAATTATACATATTACGTAAGGTGAAATAACTGTTAGTTGGAAGGTGGAAGACAACAATGGTATATGATGAGATAGCCAGTGATCGTAATGATGGCTGTTTGTGGGTATTCAAATATATGGAAACTAAGCAACAGATAAATATTGAATCTGTGTAATTTTGCAATTTTGCAATGATTATTATATATGGATGGATAAGGAGGAACAGTAAACTAAAGTAGCCTGCAACATATTAAAGCCGTTTTCCCAAACTGTGTTGTCTGGCACCCTGTGCACATCTAATGAAGTTCCATTAACTGTATCCAGAGTTTAACAATAAATTAAACAATAATGTTTAATTTCTATTTGGAAAGCTGTGAAAGGAACCAGGTTTTACAGCTGTTGGGGCCCAGGTGTTTATGGTCTTGTGAGAGATTGTGTCGTTCTTGATAGGTCTTATACAGCCCTATGTTGGGATTATAATGAAATGAGGACATACTGTGTTACATGGATAACTGGGGTTCCATGTGAAAATGTATCAAAAAGTATTTTCTCTCTGCTCTTTTTGGAAAACTTTCACAGGAAGCAGGTTAGGTAGTTCCTGGTAGAATTTAGGGGGTTCATTAGGGATTGTGCTACTCTTTGGAAGTATTATGCTGTCTTTGGAGATTTTCTCATAAAGTAGGATTATATGGTTGATGGTTGTTGGGTATAATATCCATGGGTGAATTAGTTTAATCTGTTTTGCCTGAGAGAAAAGAATGGGAATAATTCAAATTTAATGGTGAGTTAGGCAGATGTGGATTTTAAACAAAAAGAGGGTACACTTTTTGTGACTATTTATGGAATCTGGGCTTGAAATGCTGACAGTATGATAAAACTTCTGGGACATCTGTTTCCTGCCAGGCAAGATGGCAACATGCTCCTGAACAGAAGTCCACCAAGCTATACAGGGCTCTGGCTTTGGAGGCTCTTACTTGGTATGTGGCAGTGCACTATCTAGATTCAGTTGGCTGTTTATCTGGAAGACAAGAGCAGATAAAAGTTATCCCCACTGGTGGTACCAGTTGAAAAAATGCATTGTATAGGTTAAGAAAGAAAGAACATTGATAGATCTATTGTATTACTGTGCTTATAAAATATCTTCATTTTCAAGATAAAATTAAGTTATTTCAACAAGTAGTTGCACTATTTCTTATTAAGCCTCTAGTTTGAAACTTTACCATGATTACACTGTAGTGGTATAAAAGAGATTAAGATAATTTGTTGTAATTTTTTGATAATTGTTGTAACTAGTTAGCTAAAGATGGTGTAAGAGTCTCTCTTCTTTAAGTTCATTTAAATCCAGAGAGAGGAGAAATTTTTCTCCCCCTAGTTCTGAGGATGTTAAAAGCTTTCTTGCTGATGAAAAGAGAGCAAAAAGAAAATTGTAGGTTATATGTTTTTTATGATCTTTTTTATGTTTTTTTTTCTGCAGCTATAAATCATTCCAGGAGTCAAGGAGAGCTTAATTGTTAAATCCATTTTGTTTGATATTAGAAGATAGTATCATTTAAGACCCCTTCTGTATCACTACCTTGTCATGGTGAAAGGACTTGTTAACATCAATGAAGCTGTGAGCTATACTACTGTCAAGATAATTCTCTGGTCAAAGCAAACGCCCTCTTCCAATTGACTGTATACCTCGTGTCCGTAGATGGAGGAGCTCTATAAAGTCAGCAAAAACAAGACCTGGAGCTGACGGTGGCTCATAAGCTTCTTATTTCAAAGTTCGAAACGAAGCTGAAGAAAATAGGGATACAAAATAAATAATATCCTTTGTGAATATGCAATGTAAGTAAAGAATAGATTTAAGGGACTAGACATGGAAAATAGAATGCCTGAAGAACTTTTCACCGAAGTTTGCAACATAATCCAGAAAACAGCAAAAAAAGAATACCCCCCCCAAAAAGCAAACTAAAAATTTAAACTGGCTGTCTGATGAGGCTTTTAAAGTAGCCCAGGAAAGAAGGAAAGTGGAAGGTAGTGGAGATATAAAAAGATTTGTCCAACAATGTAAAATTACAGAGGATAGAAAGCAGAGACGAGGAGACCTTCTACAATGAGCGATGTAAAGAGATAGAAGAAGATAACAGAATAGGAAAGTCTGGAGATCTCTTCAAGAAAATTGGGGATCTCAAAGGCACCTTTCCCCCCTCGCTTTCTCATATATAACATAACATATATACCATATGTTATCGGCAATGTGTTGAATGCGTGCATTGTGTACAATGCCGGGCAATGTGTAGAATAATGATAACAAGGTTTTTGAATTATTAGCCCAAATCAAATCAAATCAACCATAGTTAATCATAAGGATCATTTATTAGAGCATCATTCATTAGAGCAAGGCAAAGAACTGTGGCACTTTGAATGACAGAGCTGACGGGTAGCTCTGCAAGCGCACTTTTTGGAAACATATTCGTTCAATGCATGATTTTTATATGCTATATAACTTTTAATGAGTAAAACAGTTAAAAGGATATGTAAGTGAGCTGGGTTATGAATGCATCTGATAGAGGAGAATTAGCAGTGTATGAAAACATGTGTTATATAGAAGTTCAGTTTAATTACAAAGTTATTTGTACAAAAGTCCAAAGCAGTGGTTCACATCCACAGGACGCTTACATAAGCCGGAAATACAGCAGTGTACCCACAGGAAATACAGCAAGATACACATTTTGACCTTACTGGTACAGAGCACAGGAAGTAACTGTTGCAGATGAAGGTGAAGAATGATACAATGTATTATCCTGATTCTGAATTTAAATGTTATGCTAATTGAGGTGGAGTTTTCTAGGGGTGTAAAAGATAAAATGCAAATGCCCAAAAACATAGGAAATGTTGCTTACTTCAAGGTAAGCTTATTAAATATTTATTTTGGGATGTTTTCATGCAAAAAAAAAAATTCATACTAATTCTCCTATATCAGATGCATTCATAACCCAGCTCACTTGCATATACCTTTAACATAAACATAGAGTCAACATATAAAAATGTATTTATTTTGTGCTTATATATCTACTAGGAAATTGCCCATCAAAAATTACGTGAATAAAATTTGAAAGCTGGCAATACTGTTTGTCAGCCGATGCTTGGCTCTTCCCCCCTGTAATTTGCGGCCCTAGCAATGAGCACCTTCAGCGCTCATCATGAGCCCCTCCCGGCGTTTACTTTACAGGCCGCACGATGAGCGCCTCGGGAGCTCATGGCGAGACTCACAATGAGCATTGCACAATGAGTGCCTTTGCTGCTCATTGCTGGCATTGGCTAACCCGCCACTTGTCACTTGACTTGGCCAACCCGCCATGTGTCTTTTCCCCACCTCTCCCTCCCCTGTGTCTCCTTCCCCCATCCACTGTGTTTCCTCGCCCTCTCTCCCCTGTGCCTCCTTTTCCCCTCTCCTGTGCCTCCATTCCTTCTCCCTTCCCCCTCTCCCTCCCCTGTGTCTCCTTCCCCCTCCCTCTCCTGTACCTCCTTTCCCCCTCTCCCTTTCCCATCTCTCCCTCCCCTGTGTCTCCTTTTCCCATCTCCATACCCCTGTGTCTCCTTTCCCCCCTCTCTCCCTCTCCTGTTCCTCCTTTCCCCCTCTCCCTTTCCCTGTGTCTCCTCGTGTCTCTTTCCCCCTCTCCCATCCCCCCTTATGTCTCCTTTCCCCCTCTCCTTTCCCCCCTCTCCCTCCCTGTGTCTCCTTTCCCCCATTTCCCTCACTTGTGTCTCCTTTCCCCCTCTCTCCCTCTCCTTGTCCTCCCTTCTCCCTTTCCTCCCCCCTTGTGTATCCTTTCCCCCTCTCACTTTCTCCCCTTATGTCTCCTTTCCTCCGCTCCCTTTCCCCACCTTTCCCTATTCTTGTCTCCTCCCCCCTCTCCCTCCCTTGTGTCTCCGTTCCCCCTCCTCTCCCTCCCTTATCTCCTTTCCCCCCTCCTCTGTGTCTTGTACCTGGATGCAACCCTGCCAGCAGCACCGCATGAGGGAACAGTGCTCAACAATAAGTTGTTTATCACGGGTGGTATTAAATCCTCCTCTACTTCCAAACAGGTCTGATCAAGCCGGAGGACCGGAGCAGCAGAGGAGAAGACAGAGTGCAGCACTGCTGGCAGGGTTGCATCCAGGTACGTGCTTGAGCTACTGGCAGGAACCAGGTACTGCAGAGAGTTGCGAGCCCGGGGGGCCTCGCGATGAGCGCCTCTGGCACTCATCGCGAGCCCTCCACTGGCAGGAACCAGGTACTGGGGGTGATGCAAGCCCTGGGTTCCTCGCGATGAGCCCCCGTTGAGTGTTGGTAATGGTGTGCTTCAACGGCTCGCCTCGATTTGCGAGGCTAGCAGGCGGCCCTTCAGGCGAGGGCCGCAAGTGCGTTACCAACAGAGCAAACGTTATGAACATTGCAAAGATTCACAACTATATGTGTGATATAGACAATGTATTTGAGCATTTGTTCCCGGGCAACATGGTTTACTAATCTGTATTAACCCCTTGAGTACTGGGTTGTGTGTTACCCTGGATGTTGTATAATGAAAGAGACAATAATAATACAATATATTTTTTAATTACACATATGTTTATATTGGACTGTTAAGTGTCAAATGATGTTGAAATGTCATTATTTTTTATTTTTTATTTTTTTTGGTGCTATACTGTTTAACTGCTGCTTTGGCACTCAGCAAAGGTTTTAAAAGCAATTATGAGTGGTCTTTGGTACATGTAATATTTTTTGATGTTATGGCACTGCCCTATTTTGTGATTGATTCATACATTTTTATTAGCATTTTGATGTTAAAGTAACTCGTAATTTTTTGTCAGTGCAAGTGGCTCTGGCTTCCCCAGTCACTTGTAGCAGTTCTCTTGCATTTTTTCCAGGACAGGTGATTAACATAGCTAGTGGGATTTTACTTTGGTCTTAAATGATGTAAGCTGCCATATTGGGGATTAGCATGGAGGCCATATTTTGCTGGTCGTCAGAGATCGTGATGCAATAAAACCCTCACTGTAATTAAAAAAAATCAGCTCTTGTTTGTAAAGTATGTAACAAGCTAATAACCTTAGCCGCTAGGTCAGACACAAATATATAACCATTTTTAGAAAAAATAAGAATGATTGATTCTGTGGATATATAGAAGAATAAATACTTTCTTTATTGCATAATTTCTTGAGCGCTGGAACATGAGGGTGTGTGTTTTATCTATCAATGGAGGGAGGGGTGGTAAAGAAGGGAAGAGGTGATAAGGATTTGCTAGGTAATTGGTTATAATTGAAGTCATTATGGGGATGCTTCTATTATTATGAGCACTTTATTCTATGGATTTTAATTTTTGTGTATGTATAGGGATATAATCCAGTTGATTTAATACAGTATGTGTCAAATATTTCAAAACATTTTTTTTAAAGTCTGCAGAGCTTACCTTTACCCCCTAAGCGAAGGATGGTCTTGAAAATGTTAAATCCTTCCTTTATACAGTTTATTTGCAAATAACTTTTTTTTTTTTTTTCACAGGCATTCGGGTACTTTTAGTTTGGGGATTTATTTTAAACACAAACACAATGGTGAGATATATGCAGACAATAAAAAATAGTTATAACGCATTGTTTTAACACTGAGCTTTTTATTTGAGAAACACATTTTAGAAAGTGAAATTAAATGATTTTTTTCTGAATGTACAGGATAAGGTAAACATTGAGTCATATCATCCATTTGTGAGCCAATGTCATTATTACTATTTAAAAAAAAACGAAGTTACTGTTTCCAGCTTGCAGTATGAGAATAAAAATTGCACAAAGACTCCTGTTTGTTCAAAATGTTAATCACCTGAAAATTGCATGCTCAGTTAATATTAAATAATGTGATCCTGCAATAGAGCTGTGCGAGCCAACAATTGTTACTTAAGACTATTTGCTATACACTTGACCACATAAAAAATTGAATATGATGTTCATGTTAAAAAAGCCATATTGCTAAAATACACATTTAAGAGCGTGGGATTGAAAATCTTCCAGCTGCCACTCGCCATGTGTGGCCTAGGGCGTTGCCTACAGAGCTGAGTCAAACAAAACAGATAAACAATTTTTGGAGTTTGGAGTAAGGACCTATTAAGCCTACTCATGTGTCACTTTTATTTGTACAGTATTTTAGAAAATTGGTTGTAGCAGTGACATCTAAACCTGGGAACTCTTAAGGTTTCATTTTAAGTATCGGCTTCATCTGAAATCTTAGGATAGGTAGTTAAATTCTTAGGACTAGACTAGCTATGTACTGATTGGCCTCTCTGTCATCTCTGAGCTCTTGTCTGTTTGGGATTTTAGTCGCTGAATTGTCACTATTGTTTCACTACTATGTTACACATCATTTTAAAACTATAGAGCCCCATTCAATTGAGCTTTCGTGAGATTTGGGTGCCCGTGAGGTTGCAAGCTATTTTGCTATTCAATTGGCGTCTTTTTGCGGGTTTGGAACGGCTTCCAAGTTACTAGCTTGGAAAAAACAGCGATGGTTAAACTCGTAATTTACAGCCTCCAGAAGCCTTTGATCTGTCACTTTCACAAGGCTAAAATCGCATATCGCTATTCAATTGCTCAATTTTCACAAGCCCACAAATGTTTTCACACCCGTAAGTGGCAAATGAAGGAGAAAATCCATTGAGTGCTAGAGAGGACCCGCAAGGGGGTTAAACACCTGTTCGTAGCACTGTAAATGCAAATAAAAAATCAATACTGCACTGTAAATAACGGGGAAAGCGATGACAGTCATTAGAATTAATTGCACAGCAGTCTCAAGCTCACAAATCGGCAGGAAATCATTTTAATTTTATGTGTCATTTCGGGGTTAAATTGATCTCAGATATCAATACGTTAATACATATCCGGATACCTTATTGGACTAGAACAGTATTGGCATTAATATTCATAATTCTTTATTTTGCAGGTTTTGCGAGTCTGATCGCATATTGGACACCCAAACCTAATTGATTGACATGTAACCTCCAAGTTTTACTGCTGTAATAATGACAGTCTCGTTTTCTATTGGCTGATTTGGTTACGGGCTTGCTAAATTGATCATGTTCCTGCCCTGAAGTGTTCCGAAACCGATTGAATAGCATTGCAATCTGAGACCAACGGGAGCCAGAAATTTGGCTGTCTGCGATCTAGTTGCGGGCTTCGAATTGAATGTGGCCCATAGTGTACACATTTACACAGAAAATACCTTCTTTTTCTCCTTTAGATAAGTTACAGAATTTGACATTAAAAAAAATATGTAGGCCTTTCTAATGTGCCTAAAATCCCTCTTAAATGTATTTTTCCCATCTAAGATTTTTTTATTAGTCCACTAAAATGTATCACCTGTCATCACAATCTAACTTTTCTACTAAGCCCAATATATAGTTTTTTACTTTTAGTAATGTGAAGCATTGTTTCTCACAAGGATCACTTGATATTGCTGAGGGTTGACTAACCATTTAAAAATGTGCCCTTGTTTAACAATTGAAATGCATTAAACTATATAAGAAAATATCCTTTGCACTTACAATATAACTAATAAATCTAGCATTAAGACACTATGGGCTACTTATTTGCTCATTTTAATAGTATTGTCATGTTGTTGTAATTTCAATGCACAAGTAAAATGAAGCTCTTGATGCACTGCTTGTCCATTTCAGAGATTGTTGTTAAATTTTTTCCACTAATTGGACACACCAAGTATATCATTTATCTGCTTTATTTAGTAAATCAGGTTTACTAAATAGTATTTAAATCCTATATTGGATTGGTTAGTATTAGCTCTAAGACTGTAATTACAAAACATAAGATTAAAATGTAGGTGAAGAAAAATCCCTTCAAATCCAATAGGATTAAATATATCAATGTAAAATCTATAATGTACGAACTTTGCAGAGATTAGGATACCTTTCAGAAGCTTAATCTATTTGGTGCAAAATGTAGTTTTTTACATTAAATTATTTGGAAGTGTTTGGAAGTTCACATTTACAGTAAAATGTTCTTTCCCTACTGATATCTAGGGATTTATCAAATAAATAAGAATATATCACATATATAATTGGGAGCGTACGGGCCGTTGCTCACGCTTGCGGGCTCGCGTAGCTAGCCCGCGGCCCTCGCCGAAGGCGCTCCATCCCAGCAACTGAGGCCCTTGCCCGCAGCGTACGGCCTGTTGCTCACTCTTGCGGGCTCGCATAGCGAGCCAGCGGCCCTCGCATAGCGAGGGCCGCGGGCAAGGGCCTCAGTTGCTGGGATGGAGCGCCGAAGGCGCTCCATCCCTGCAACTGAGGCCCTTGCCTGCAGCCCTTGCCCGCAGCCCTCGCGTATGATACTGATGGTCCTGTCTTGTGTCCCTTGCCTGCAGCCCTTGCCCGCAGCCCTCGCGTAGCGAGGGATGCGTGCAAGGGCCTCAGTTGTTGGGATGGAGCAGCCACCTCCTCCCCACAATGCCCCAGTTCGGGTTCCGGAGCGTTTATAACCCAGTGCGCATGCCTCCCTCGCAGTAGCATTATGTATCGCCAAGGATACAAACCGCTGCGTGCGTACGGCTGTGACTCATTTCCGCCCTTACTGCAGTGTGCGACTTGAGTCTGTGTGAGTGCGCATCTGTTCCCGCCACTGACGTCGCTCTATTTTGAAGCTCCAGGACCATGGCAGACCCACGCGTCAGGCAGATCAAGATTAAAACTGGAGTGGTGAAGCGGTGAGTGGAGCTGGGGGAGGGTTGTGACATAGAAGGGAGTCCTGGGCTGGTTTGTGGGGACCTGACAGGGGAAAAGGCCTCGCACTGCAGGAGCAGGTGAGGCGTGGCAGGCTGGGCCCTGAGATGTCACATCTCCAGCCATCACTGGGGCCATAATGTGATACATTGCATTGGTATTTTCTTATATGCGGTTTTTATTTAAAAAACTAAATATCCAATAATCTCTTGGCTTTCCAGCTCTATATATATTGTATATTGTGTGTGTGTATTGTTTGTGTATATATAATGTGTGTGTATATTGTGTGTGTATCAACTGCGGCCCTCGCGAAGCAACTGCAACCCTCGCAAACTTTACTTTGCAACGCAAACAACATACGAGACACGTTAACACACATTACGGACTCGCAAAAATCGCCCGCAACCCGGGAACATGAAAAACTGAAAAACACAATAAATACACACAACACATACATAAAAAGCTTATCTACAGCAAGAGGGAGCATCCAGGACCTCAAAAAATTAAGTTACACCTTCATTTAACTCATAATAAAAAAGTTTAGACACTAAAAAATTCTCTAAGCGAGAGAAAAAATGGCCGCCGAACAAAACGAAAACGAGGCTACAGCACTCTAAACACGCAAAACACCACAAGAAACACGCAAAACACCACAAAACACCTACGGATATTCCACTACAGACGCATACCACACATTAGCCGGCATTTTAGAACAATGCGGAACTACACAACTACGCTAACGGTTTCGTCTCGCGCACGCACACTATTACACTGCACACATTCACCACGCTTACACAGCAGCTCCACACCACTAATGCTCCAGCAACATCAAAACAGATTGCAGCTCTTCAACAATGCTTCAAAATAGGTTAAGTATATTCATTTATTAATTTGTATTATATATTTCAGTAGTACACACAAAACAATATTAGCTACCTTACAATTCCATTCCGTCATTTTTTGACGGGCAATTCGCTAGTACAGAATAATTCTTAGTAGGCCAAGCTTGACTTCAGCAAATCAACAGCAACATTAAAAACATGGGTGCAGAGGAAATTTCTTCATAGACATATTACCATAAGATACGATGACAAATAAAATTAGTCAAACAATATAATGTCCCATATTTACACTGAAATCCTCTGTATTTAAAAAATAAATTACAAAATAAACACACCATACACAGTTTATCAATGCTGATAATACATACATTTCAGAAAAGTGCAAAAGCAGAAAATATTAAAATTTTGGTAAATAATTATGCAGAGAAAGTACCAATGTTTTTTTCGGTGTGAAGCTATGGGAGTTTCCTCTTACTTTCCATTTAGCTCAAATACAATCAGTCTAATCATACAACAAATTAATAGAATGAACTTTATACTGTAATTGGTTCATTCTTATTTTACAATGACAAACCATGGATATTTTTGTGGATGGGGATTTTATTTCTGAATTTTCTCTAAATATATGTTTTCCTTTTGCTGGCCACCATACTACAATGTCTGAACGCATGTTAATATGTTTAATTTATTATATGTTTTTTATATTATTATATGTTGAGTTTGCTATATTGAATGGAAAAAATAAAACCCAATTATTGTAACTAAGGGAAACAGTATGCAACCATCATTATTTGTATTTATGTATGTCTGTTACTAACAGACAATAATACCCATCCCTTTTAGGAAAGAAAACTAATAAAGCAGTGCAAGGATCCCCACACCCTATGTAAATAATAATGACATATATTGTTAATAAATGAAAGCCTGTATTTATATATTTTTACATTGAGAACATTTTTTCTGATTGTAAGTCTATCTCCTCAAAAGGGCACTCAATAAACATGTAATTTCAGTGTTCCTCATATTATAAAGGCATTTTAATGACATATAATGGATCAAAATGTTGTTAGATGTTTCAAATAAATAAGCATTTGTCATTAATCCTTAAAAGTCATTGTGTTTGTAAAAATCTTTTAATCCTAAATGTGTTTTGGGTTAAGTACTAAATGAAATAAAGCTTTCATAATCGAAATAAAGTATGGTATTATAGGTTCATAATGACTGCAAGGTGCTACGAACATTCCATTAAAATATGACTGCATCTACAACCAGCCTTAATAAAGTGGGGGAAAAAGTATTTTATCCCCTGCTGATTTTGAACGTTTGTCCACTGACAAAGAAATGATCAGTCTATAATTTTAATGGTAGGTGTATTTTAACAGTGAGAGACAGAATAACAAAAAAACAACAATAAAAACACATGTCAAAAAAGTTATAAATTGATTAGCAGGTCAATGGG
The DNA here is from genome assembly GCA_027410445.1 of Discoglossus pictus. Classification (NCBI taxonomy): domain Eukaryota; kingdom Metazoa; phylum Chordata; class Amphibia; order Anura; family Alytidae; genus Discoglossus; species Discoglossus pictus. The sequence continues at coordinate 246,372,893 of CM050167.1, forward strand.
GGAAATAAGTATTTGACCCCTTCAACTTAGTACTTGGTGGCAAAACCCTTGTTGGCAATCACAGAGGTCAGACGTTTCTTGTAGTTGGCTACCAGTTTGCACACATCTCTGGAGGGATTTTGTTCCACTCCTCTTTGTAGATCCACTCCAAGTCATTAATGTTTCAAGGCTGATGTTTTGCATCCCGAACCTTCAGCTCCCACCACAGATTTACTATGGGATTAAGGTATGGAGACTGGCTAGACCACTCCAGGACCTTAATGTTCTTCTTCTTGAGCCACTCCTTTGTTGCCTTGGCTGTGTGTTTTGGTTCATTGTCATGCTGAGATACTCACCCAGTGACAGTACATGGCCCCATCCATCGTCCCTTTGATGCGGTGTAGTTATCCTATCCTCTTAGCAGAAAAACACCCCCAAAGCATAATGTTTCCACCTCCATGTTTGACAGTGTATATGGTGTTCTTGAGCTCATAGGCAGCATTCCTCCTCCTCCAAACATGGCGAGTTGACTTAATGCCAAAGAGCTTGATTTTGGTCTCATCTGACCACAACACTTTCATCCAGCTCTCCTCTAAATCATTCAGATGTTCATTGGCAATCTTCAGACAGGCCTCTACATGTGCTTTCTGGAGCAGGGGGACCTTGCAGGCGCTTCAGGATTTCAGTCCTTCATGGCCTAGTGTGTTAACAATTGTTTTCTTGGTGACTATGGTCCCAGCTGCCTTGAGATCATCAACAAGATCCTCCCATGTAGTTCTAGGCTGATTCCTCACTGTTCTCATGATTATTGAAATTCCACAAGGTGAGATCTTGCATGGAGCATCAGACTGAGGGAGACTGGCAGTTATTTTGTGTTTCTTCCATTTGTGACTAATCGCACCAACTGTTGTGACCTTCTCACAAAGCTGCTTGCGATGGTCTTGTAGCCCATTCCAGCCTTGTGTAGGTCTACAATCTTGTCCCTGACATCCTTGGACAGCTCTTTGGTATTGGCCATGGTGGAGAATTTGGAATCTGATTGATTGCTTTTGTGGACAGGGGTCTTTTATACAGGTAACAAGCTGAGATTAAGAGCACTCCCTTTAAGAGCCAGAACTTTTGCTGATTGTTAGGGGATCAAATACTTATTTCCCTCACTGACCTGCAAATCAACTTATAACTTTTTTTCTTGTTCTTTTTTTTGTTGTTGCTCTGTCTCTCACTCTTAAAATACACCTACCATTAAAATTACAGTATAGATTGATCATTTCTTTATCAGTGGACAAATGTTCAAAATCAGTAGGGGATCAAAATACTTTTTCCCCCCCACTGTAGGTGTTGGATAATTTATCTATATATTCCTACATTTATAATTATAAGTAGATCTGTATGTAGTTGTGCTAACAGTGCTATCCTTCAATAGGCACATTCTTTGTGAATTTGTTAGGTGCCATAGCAATACAAAACTCTCTAGACAAGCAGCCCTATTAAATTAGCTCAACATGTAAAACCGTAGCCTGTAACGTTGCCTGCAAGACTTACAGCTATTAAACTAGACCCATAAAGCAACCTGTCAACCACTTGCGGTGTAATGGCAGGAAAAGGCTATGGGATGTGGAAATTTGAAATGCGTGGCTGCAAATCCTTTGGTCTGTTAAGCTCGTAACTATTACGTTTCCAATCATGCTATTAATTTGCAACGAATTCACTGGCGTTCAAGCTCATAACCCGCAAAAGGAGCCAAGAAGCCATTGGGTACTAGAGGGGACCCGCTGGAGGGGTAAAGTCCAATCTGTAGCAGTGTAAATGCACATATTCACACACTACTGTAGGTATATTAAAAGGGAAAGTGATATTAGGTCTTAAAATGAATAGCACAACATTCTCAAGCTCGCAAATCGGCAAAAAAAATGTATTTCATGTTTAATTTCCGTGGTATATCAATCCTGGAAATCAATGTGTTAATACATATAATGGAACTCGCATGGACTGGAATATCAAATTTACAGCTTTATCAATATTGGTAGTATAACTGGAATGTGGGTCCGATCGTAACTCGTAATTGAACCCCGTAAGACTTTGAAATCCAACCTCCATTTTTCATTGACGTAATGATGACGATCTCTGTTTCCATTGGCTCCATCTAAACCCATAACTACGGGTTTGACTAATTGATCATGTTCAAGGCCGCACATCCAACGTTCGAAAAATGGTTTACGGTTTTACGTCTCAAGCTTGTAACTCTCGGCCTGTTCTCATTTAATAGCTATGTACCTCTGCCAAATTTCAAACCTGCAGCTCTTGCAGAACTCAAATGAAGGTAGTTCAAAAAGTATAGTATATACATATCCTCAGTCCTTTGTGAAGGGTTCTTTTTTCCAAACAGCATCCTCTAGTTACTCCAATTAGGGTTTGTCATGATCTGCTTCATCAAGGTGGCTTGATATGTACCTAGTTCACACCTACCCTAGCAGAATTGGGTGGATCCTGTTCTCTCTGGCACAAAAGGTGGCTTCTGAAGAGGGCAATGCCCAAAGGTGCTGGAAGAGAATACTGGATACAGGTTACTAGTGGCCTATGGCAAGACCACTCCCCAATTCAGGATACAAAACACAGAAACTGTCTCACACCTTGGATATGTGAAACCTAGAACTGACCCTTTATTGAATCATAGAACCAACATATTTATATATCTCTTATACCACGCCCTTGTGTACTTTGTCTATGTGTGTGATGTCAGCACATCTGCCTAGCAGCCTTGGTTGCTATGGAGCACTTGAGATAACACTCATCAGATATCTAAACGTTATGCCAGGTGTCTTTACTTAGCTAGGGTAGAAAACCTTGATGTAAATCTCAAGTGTTTACTCAGGACTGCTAAGGAGCAGTCATGTGCCTTGAATCAAGGCCTGTATGTGTACACATGCAATGTCCTGCAGATAACTTCTATGCAGAGCATTTTTACCATTTCCACATATGTTCTATATCACATTTTCCCTTTTATAATATATTATAACTAGGATACAAGATAACAATGTACAGGCAACACATAATTACATTTCAACAATGTCATGCGCCATTGGTCATATCCCTAATTACTGGTAATATTAGTCACTAAACAATGTAATCATGAAGGGGTTCAGTGCATTTTGTTGAAATTTAACCTGATGCCCTTCATTTCAATTGCTCATTGTCAGATTTATTGATTAAGATAGCTGAGTGCCTCTCTAATACATCATAAAATGGGTTGAATGAAGAGATTCTTCAAGGTAAATCCAATGCTTCTAAGTAGGTAGTCTCATTAAAGTATAGCATTGGGTTTCTATTGTGAGGTCTGGCAGTTGAGCATGCTTGTTACTCTGAGGTATCTCAGTCTCTATATACTTAGCCACACAGTAACTCAAGTCCCAGGATCATTTCATTCAAACAGAGTATCCATGATAGGTACTTCTGATAGTCCAATAATATAGGTGGGAGAAAGAGAGATTAGCGCTGCCAACAAGCATGGCTTCCCCTTGTGGGGCAGCTTTTGGTGAATTTGCAAGTTCTTTAGCATATATGTTTCTTATTGCTCTTACTATATAAACATCTTGAACAGGTGCATTTAAATTGTATTCTCTTAGGCATGAGTCGACAATGCCATTTCTAAAGCCATGCAGGCTGGTGCTACAGCCTCCTGCCTGCAGAGAATGTGTAAAATAAATTAGGCTGTTATGTTCCAGAAGATGTAATTAATTGTCCACATTCTTATTCTTTCCATGGAACAAATATTTCAGAAGTACACCTGTCATGTTTTTAAACATAAGAAGGAATGATAATGTAGGAGGTATTAATCCAATATCATTAAAAACTGCTTTTTTTTTGTTCAGCGTTGTTCAAATATGATAATAGATTTGACTGAAAGTTTTAGTGCATTTTTTTACAATGTTGCGCTTTTATGTTTGAGAGTTTTGCACACTTTACCTTTAGAGTTCCAATGACGGTTTTTAGGCAGTCCTTTCTAGTGACAAGAAAGCTTTTTACTTCATAGCTTTTATTTAAAGAGAATGTTGACTCATCTTAGGTGGAATTATGTACAGAAATAAGTAAACAGAGTTCTATTCATTGTGATGTATATATACAGCTATGGTCTGTGAACAATCAAGGCTCCTGTGTAGACAACATTCTTGTTTACTATGTACTTTTTCAGGTCACTTAGCACTTTGCTTCATAAACGTGCTTTTGGTGGATTGCAAATCCAGTGTGACTAGTCTTTTGGGTTAAACAGAATAACTTGTCAACATAAACAAACACATGTATTTTTCTATTATCACAGGCATCCATGGTTATATAACCTAGCACTTTAAAACTCTGAAAATATTTCCATTAACTCAATGGATCATTGTACATTTAAATTTTTAATTGGAAAAAAGTATTAAAAGCTATTATGACGTAATAAATTTTGGAAACAGAAGAAAAAATGAAAAAAAGTTGGGTCCTATCCTGTTATGCTAACACAGCACAAGGCAGCAGCAGTGGCGGTGATCATTCAGTAGATGGCGCTGCCGATATTCCGGTGCCATATCATAGAATCAAGGCTTAAGTAAAGTGTTAGGGTTAGGGTGAGGATTAGGGTTGAGGTTGGGCCTAGGGTGAGGGTTAGGGTTAATTCAAGGGTTAGGCTAACAGTATAAGCTTAGAACTTCTCTCACATATCGGCAGTGCTGTAAAATATCGGCAACGCCATCTAGCAGTTGGAGGCTGCACTGCAGCGGCGGACCTGTCCCGACAACATAACAGGATAGATCCAAAAGTTGTTACTCAAGTGATTTTTGTATGGGAAAATGAATTTTGTTTGCGCAAGGTGTGAGTTAATTTGGTATTTAATATAACGATGAGTGTTTTTTATTAAAAGAAAATGGGCAAACAGATTTTACTTTAGGAGAATATCTTCTGCTAACAGAGCATGAAGTGGAAAAGGTTAGGAGAGGATAAAGGTTTCCCCAGTATGACTCATAACAGAGAATCTTGGCACCAGCGGGGTATTTTACCACTATTTAACAGTACATGTTATATAAGTCAAACAAATGAAAAATTGTGATACCATTTGTTTGTGCATGACATTACTAATATGTATTTCTGTTGAATATTAGCAAAGTGGATTTCTTACTGTCAAATAAGCAGTGTGCTTTGTCATGCTGATCATTCAGATTCTGAAAATACTCATTGTAGGGTCCTCTTGGGCCATAGTAAATCCACCAGAGAGTTTATCTGGCAATGTCACAATCTTACTACTAACAACAGTAGATACTGTGACCTACTATACCACACTATCTGTCCAGTCAAGTATTGTACATAAGAAATATCACAAGAAAATATCACAAAAACGCTAGCTATGAAATAAACATTCCAGGAAAAAAATTGTTGAATCTTATCAGAACTCCATAGTGTCATATTGTATGACCTTTATGTTTAAATAGCTGCCCTCTCACTCTTCTAGAAACCTAATGTCAGCAATTGAATTTTAGATAATAGGGAACCCAATATTTATTAAATTCTAAATCTGTTACAAAGTTGAAAACTATGGTACTACCTTTAATATTTAAGATATTTGTGTAAATAAGAGGAGACAATAGGCAGAAGTAGTGCATTAAAAGGGTGTTATAAAGCGTGAGAGGTGAGATACCATATGGGAAATTCTATTATGATAAGCATCAGCTACTGCCTGGGTCCTGTTCAACTCCTGAGTCCAGCACTAATATAAGCCTCATTCTAAAACCAGAGCCTGGGTTTGGTCCAGCTCCTGAGTCAAGTAATCCTGGAGGCCTAACTTTGAATACAATACTACTTAAGGCATTCTGACAAGATTTTCGTGCATATTTTTTTGGCTGCGTGATACTTATGCTCTGATGCAAATTGACTAATTTATGATTGTTAGCTTTCTTCTTTCCAATTCTCCTGACCTGTGTAATCAGTGATGGAGCTAGCAAATGGAGGGCCCTTGAGCAAAAAAAATATGTAGGGCTGTGGGGGGGGGGGGGGGGGGGGGGGCGGCATTCCCTGCCATGACGAGAAGAAGCACAAGCAGAGGAGTACTAGGGAGCTGTCAAGAGGGGGATGTGGTGAGGCTGAGGGGGTAGATGGGGACATGGGCTGTGTGTGGGGGCCACTGTACTGGGGCTTAACTAAAGTTGGGTGGAATCTCCGCCTCTGTGTGTAATACGGGCTCTTAGCTTGTATGCTGAATTTTCAATCTGTAATCATGTGCCTAAAGATGTCAGGCTGATTTCGATCAGTAATCTTGGTGCCTTAACCCCATCCTAATTTAGCTTGCTAATGATTTAAATTGTTTGGACCATTCCTCTAGAATTGCGTTCTATATAATAATTCTGCACTGGTAGTTTTCTCTAAGCATTTGCCAGTATATAGCTTGATTGCATGGCTCCTGTAGGAAGTCTGCAATAGCTCCAAGTTTGTGGAGAATTTATTTGGCTTTCACAGAACAACACATGTAAAATATATTTACTCGTACCCAGGAGGTATTGCCCGTAGCTGTCTAGCTGTAAGATATGCTTCTGACCTGCCTTACATATTACCCATAGGAGACTGAAACTTAGAAGTCTCCATAGCAATAGATAGGTTAGTAAACCATGGGGGTTGATAGAGGATTAATTTTAGGTGCCATGGGGGTCCATAAAGACCTTCATGGAGATAGGTAGAGGCCCCATGGGGTCGATGTTGAGCGCATGGAGGTCTATAGTGACCCCCATGGTAGAGAGCGATAGGGCCCATGGGGGTCCACAGGGACTCCCAGGTGGAATAGGGACTATAAAATACCAGATTGTAAATCTGCAAGTTTTCAATCTTGCATGGTGCTTTGGGGAAAGCACTATGGACTCCGGATCCTAAGCTCAAATAAAAGGGCCCTCCATTCTTTGCAATGTGATAATATTGAATCTGTCTGGAACTTAACTTATGTATAGCGCTACTGAATGTGTTGGCACGTTACAAATAGACAGTGATAATAATAATAATAACAATTAAGGCAGTTACTATTTATTTAGGGAGGGTGGGGGTAGGTAAGAGGGTTAATCAGGGGCAAATGGGCCCTGTATTATTAGGATTTCCTGCAGAAGTCATGTAATTACAATTTAGGTCTAAATACACATAGAACAGTGGACATATTACACATAGCGTTCACTTATAGTTTACACATCAGGGTTTGTTATGGACAGCATGTAATAACCACATTAGTACTAGCTTACCTGGGATTTACTACAGAAGCCTTGTAATTGAGTCCTATGTAACCTATGAATTTACTTTTTTTTTTTTTAGATAATCAGAATTTTGGATATTGTATTAATGTATAGAATATTCTAACTTGTCTGATTTCAACACTTCCTATAGCTGGACCATGAGCTTGTCTTTTTACCTATTAGTGGAAAGAGTGGCAGGGGAGAAGAGAAATGGGAGAAGTGAGGTCTATTTGCCTTAGATCCTATTGAATTTCACACTGATAAATGCAAACCTTATCCTCCACAAAGGTAAACTCCCCTCTTACACACATAAGCTCACCATAATATTATTGATGCCGTCTAGAACCAGCAGAGGCATCATATTTATTTTCTAATTAATACATAGCTTTATAACTTTTTCTGCCTAATGATACTTTTAGTCAGTCTCAAATTTTAAGACATATATATTTTTCATAGTACAGTGGTCCTTGAAGCTATGTGCACCTTTAAAGCTATAACATAAAGTTGAAGTGCTGATGGACCATTATGGCATTTTACCAGGAAAGACATTTATATTAACATTGTTGGGAAGTTTGTCTTATTATTCATTAAGAAATGTTAACTATGTAAAACAGTATATTATGCTGACTTTAATAATGTTCTGTGATGTTCAAACACACACATTTCTTGTATAGTTGGCTGCTTCACAATTGTGGTTTACATAAAAAAAGCTGAAATAATCTCTAAGTATTTAAACTGCATGTTGTGTTAAGATGTTATCAGAATAGAGAATGCTGTATTGGAGCTATTTATTCCAATCTTACTAGGTTTGCATAGTCTTATCACGAAGCTAGCTATTAATTATCAATGAATTCCAAGTGGCCTGTAATCTCGTTAAACACTTTGCAGTTTACATATAATCTTTTGCAGAATTATCCACTATTTTAAAATACTTGCTGTCAGCCACACTCTGGTTCAAGGCCAGCAAACACCAGTAACACCCAGAATCTGATATCCATCACATATCACAAACCTTCTACTCTACCATTCTCCTGTGCCCTCTGGAACGCACAATCTATCTGCAATAAACTCACTTTCACTCACGATTTATCCATCTCCAACTCCCTCAATCTACTGGCTCTCACGGAAACCTGGCTCTCATTCTCAGATACTGCCTCCCATGCAGCACTATCGCATGGTGGCTTTCACCTCAGCCACACAACTAGACCTGGGAACAAACAAGGTGGTGGTGTGGTTGTATTGCTTTCCACTCGCTGTACTTTTCACCTCTTACCCCCTGACCCATCCCTCCAATTCTCATCCTTTGAAGTTCATACAATCTGCCTCTTCTCACCTATCTCTCTACGTGTTGCCGTAATCTATCGCCCCCCAGGCACTCCCTCTCAATTTCTTGATCACTTTTCTGCCTGGCTCCCACGCTTTCTCTCCTCCAACGTTCCTTTACTGGTACTTGGAAATTTTAACATTCCCATTGACACTCCTACCTCCACAGCAGCAGCCAAACTGCTTGCATTCACCTCTTCCCTTGGCCTCTCACAACTAACAGATACTTCTACTCATCATGCTGGACACTCTCTAGACCTTATCTTCACCAAACTCAGCACAACCTCCAACCCAGTCATCCACCCACTCCCTCTATCTGACCATCACTTACTTACCTTCAACCTCACCTCTTTTTCCTCCCACCACCCTTCTTCAACCCCTGCCACCATCATCCACAGAAACCTGCTAGAACTTGACCCTGCTCAGCTCTCCACTAATATCCAACCCCTTCTCAGTCCTATCACCACCCTCAACTTCCCTGACACTGCCATCTCACTATACCCTCGCCCCTATAACCACACAAAGACGCCCTCGCTCTCTTCCACAACCTTGGCACACAACTCAAAGACAATATATCCAGAAGTACTCCCGCACTGCTGAACGGCTCTGGAGGAAATCATGCACCTCTGCATATTTCCTCCACTACAAATTTATGTTACGCTCCTACTCCTCTGCCCTCAATCTCGCCAAACAACACTACTTCACTTCACTAATATCAACCCTGTCCTCTAACCCCAAGCGTCTGTTCGCCACTTTCAAAACTCTCCTCCACCCACCACCTCCTCCTATCCCTTCCTCCCTCACAGCTGAAGACGTTGCCAACCATTTTATTCCTAAAATCGAAAATATACGCAATGAACTCTCATCTCACAGTGGCTCATTCACTCTACCGTCTCAACTAACCAACCACACCCAGTCTTCTCCCTCCCCCAATCCAACAGCCACTTTGAACTGCTTTGCCCCAGCTACAGAGGATGAAGTCGCTAGCCTGCTATCATCCACTCACCTCACTACATGTCCTCGGGATCCGATTCCATCTCAGATCATCCACCCTCTCTCTACTGCACTAATCCCAGCTCTCACACACATTTTCAACCTTTCCCTAACTACCGTCAGTTTTCCATCTTGTCTAAAACACGCCATAATTACACCCATCCTCAAAAAGCACTCATCTGACTCTGACATAGCATCTAAATAACCGCCCTATCTCTCTACTTCCCCTGGCTTCCAAACTTGTGCAGCGGCTCGTCTATAACCGCCTTACCAGCTTTATTTCCTCTAACTTCCTTCTTGACACCTTCCAATCCGGCTTTCGGCTTCAACACTCCACTGAGACAGCTCTCACTAAAGTCACCAATGACCTGCTTACTGCCAAGTCAAAAGGTCCCTTTTCTATTTTCCTTCTTCTAGATCTCTCTGCTGCCTTTGACACAGTTGACCATCCACTTCTACTCCATATCCTCTCCTCCCTCGGTATTCGAGACACTGCATTCTCGTGGTTCACATCTTACCTACAAAATCGATAATTCAGTATCCCCTTCTCTGACACCTCTTCTTCTCCTTACCCCCTGTCTGTTGGCGTACCCCAAGGATCAGTCCTAGGCCCGCTCCTCTTCTCCATCTACACTTCCTCACTTGGTACCCTTATAAACTCTTTTGGGCTGCAGTATCATCTCTATGCAGATGACCCCCAAATCTACCTCTCAACACCAGATCTATCCCCCTCTCTTCTAACATATGTCTCCAACTGCCTCTCTAGTATGTCCTCTTGGATGTCCACCCACCATCTCAAACTCAACATGTCTAAAACTGAACTCTTATTCTTCCCTCCCTCTCCCACAGTGTCAATTCCTCACATCTCTCTCACTGTCAACAATGACATCATCACACCCACCTCCCAAGCTCTACTGCCCCCCCCCCATCTTTCATCCCTCACATACAATCATTAACTAAATCTTGTCTTCTCCATCTAAAAAACATCTCCAGAATTCACCACTTTCTTACACAAGACACAACTAAAATCCTTATACACGCTCTCATCATCTCTCGACTGGACTACTGCAACTCGCTTCTTGCTGGCCTACCCACCACCCGACTATCTCCACTTCAATCCATTATGAATGCCTCTGCTAGACTCATCTTCTGTACACAACGTTTAGTGTCGGCATCACCCCTCTGTCAATCACTGGCTTCCCATAGCCACCAGAATAAAATTTAAAATCATGACCCTAACTTTCAAAGCCCTCAACAATAGCGCACCCCATACATTTCTGGTCTCATCTCCAAATACTCCCCCACCCGCCCTCTTCATTCTGCTAATGACCTTCTTCTTTCCACAACTCTTGTCACCTCCTCTCACTCTCGCCTTCAGGACTTTTCTTGTGCTGCCCCTATTCTCTGGAACTCCTTTACTTGCTCCACCAGATTATCCTCTTGCCTCAAAACATTCAAAACCTCTCTAAAAACACAGCTCTTTAAAGAAGTGTATCACCTTCCACCCTAACACACTCTCACCTTCCTCTCCCTCCTTTCCCTCACAAAATACCTTTAGGTTGTAAGTCTGCGAGTTTCAATCCCACAAAGTACATTAGGGAAAGAACTATGGACATTATGGATTTGAGGTTCAAAGACAGGGCCCTCCTTGCCTTGCTATGTTTTAATTTGTATGTATCTTTGTCTTGACCTTATCTTATGTACAGCGCTAAGGAATATGTTGGTGCGTTATAAATAAACGATAAAAAAGTAAACGATAATAATACTTTATGCATCCTAAGATAACTGTTTAATTTATCTGTTATCCAAAACTAGTGTTATTACATACTCACAAACTTCCACGAGCTTTGGGATCTCCTGGGATTCCTCTTTCCTACAAGCTATGAGCCAGGGGATACCCCAACTAAAGTATAACCATAGGGGTCCTTAAGTACCCCCATGGCACCAAATATGAACTTGTTACCATGGGGATTTTTATAGTAATCTAAAGCATAATCATGGGGGGTCCGTATTGACAAACTTGGTACGTAACATTAACTCTTATGCCACATGGGGCCTTATGTACCCATTGGCACCTAACATTAACCAATATACCATGGAAGTCTCCATGGTAAACTAAACCATAACCATGGTGGTCATAGGCTTAACCTTTATCTCATACTAGCGACTTTACTATCAAATATGACGGCAATAAAATTGTAATGCAGGTAATGCTGTTTGCCACACAAAGTAAGCCTTTTGGTCCTCTGAGTACCTTCAGCTCTCATTGCGAGCCTCTCCCTTGGTGTACTTTTGGTCGTCTGAGCACCATCAGCGCAGGTAATGCTGTATGCCACATAAAGTAAGGCTTTTGGTTCTCTGAGTACCTTCAGCGCTCATTGAGAGCCTCTCCCTTGGTGTACTTTTGGTCGTCTGAGCACCATCGGCGCTCATTGGAAGCCCCGCGCTGAGCACCTTCAGCGCTCATCGCGAGCCTCTCCCCTTGTGTACTTTTGTTCCTCTGAGCACCCTCGGCGCTCATTGTGATCCTCTCCTCTGTTATTTTTTTTTTATGATAATAAATTAATTAATAAAATCATGAATTAATATACTTTACCTATTTGTAATTAACATATCCAGCAATCAATATCCTGAAGAGCTAATAATCTCTTTTGATTTTCCTGCAGCATACAATGTACATTTGGACTGTTGCTGACCTGGGCCCTCATTCAATTGGGATTTGGCCAATTGAATAGGGCTTTAAATAAGCACATAGCATATTTTTTTTAAAGAAGTTTTTAGTTAGTAAAACTGTTGCTTTTGGATAGATGCTTACTAACTAAAAACTTATTTAAAAAATATATGTTAAGTGCTTATTTAGAGCCCTATTCAATTGGCCAAATCGCAATTGAATGAGGGCCCTGAGGTGTAAGTGTCAGCAATGTGTCAAGTGTGCAGTGTAAATAGGCTATGTGCGCAAGGCCAAACCATTTGTTTAGTTGTGTAAATTACCATTTTAGAATGGTAATGTTATTAGTTGCAAGTTAGTGTTGTAAAATGGCGGCTATTGCCTATGTGTTACGCGGTTGTGGATCATTTTGTTTCCTTCCTAATAGTGTATTTTCTACCCTGTATGTTCCTGTGTATAAGTCTTATGTGCTTGGCATTGTTTTGCGTGGTTAGGGATCGTGTAGCCTCATTTTCATTTTTTTTGCACGCTATTTTTTTTCTCGCTTAACGGATTTTCAAGTGGTGAAAATACTTAAATTTGACTTAAATTCGCGTGCAACCTCACTCCCATACGTCCTGGCTGTCCCCCAGTGCACTGTGTGTTTTTTTAAATGTTTTATTGTCATTTTGCTGTGTTTTTGTTGTTTTTGGATGTAAGCGTTTAGGCTTTTATTTTCGTATTTTTGCGACCTTGTATTATTTTTTTCTAAATCCTACGGCTCGTATTTTTGTTTTCAAAATCCCTATTTTCTCATCCCGCAAGGTTTTTTTTTTCTGAGTCCTGCGGGTAGTATTTTTTTTTTTAAAGTCCTGCTTATGTGGGTTTTTTTATAGCGAGAGTGAGGCGCCGTAGAGCATTGTAAGGTCCGCATTTGCAGCTAGAACTGCGTCCCTCGCTTTGCGAGCTTGCAAAGCGTGACGACTCACAGTTTGACAATTGTAATATGTGATTGGACCCCCTTGGACCCATAGTCTATAACAATAAATTCAGTGGCCTACCTCTCTGTAAAATAAAAAAAGTTCTGCATTTAGGTAGGTTGAAAATACCCATAGGGATTTTTAAAATGTTGTCCTGGCTTTAAGTTACTGTTGTGCAAAATGGCGGCTCTCATGAGAACAAAAAAAGTGAGAAGCTTTAGAAGTTAAGAATCTGTGGCTCTGGGTGCTTTGTAGAAACAGATGAAGTGTCCATTTTCCCCAATTACATTGACATTGATAAAAGGTAAATATATACATATATACACATAAATAGTCCTCCTTTTGCAACACGTAGGCAGTGTTCTGGGACATTTGATGGTATATTCTCTGAGACAGGGAACTGTGCAGCTTCTCTTGTTTGAGATAGTAGGTATAAGAAATTCTGCCAGGGACCAGGGCACTTATTTCTATTTTTGTATGAAATGTGTTGATTGGTGACAAGTATGTCAACCTTTATAAAGGAGTTAAAAGTATTAAGTTATTGCCTTCTCCTAGTCTATTTCCACTAATAAACTCACTGGTACACTGGATACACTTCATATTAGTATAGTGACAAATTTAGTAAATACGCAAGGGTAGTCTGCAATGATATTTATGGTTATATCTACATATATGTACATTTTTAGAAAGCAGGAGAACACTAGAAAGGCATCTCACATTCTAGTTAGTACCAAGTGAGACTCTTCATATACTGCAGACACAGATGACTAAAGTTGTCAGACTTTCCAGATAAGTGTCCTGACATCTACTTATCATAATAGACTTTACTAGTGGAATACCCTAAGGCATCCTAGTTAGAAGGCTGGTGGAAGAAAATTGTAACATTTTTGCAAGTGCATTCTACAAGGGAATCAAAACTAATGTTTCTTACTGTCACGACCTGCTACTTCACTTGGACTTGGTAAGAACCTAGTTCAAACCTATCCAGCAGAATAGTGCAGTCCTCGTACACCTCTGATAGCAGAAGATGGACCATACACAGGAACCAGGAACTTGCTTCAGCAGACCAGAATATCAGGAACACTGTATAAACCCTTAGAATTAGGATTAATGCACAGAATGACACTTACACCTTGTCTATGTAAGTAGATACCACTGACATACCTTTATTAATTGGCACATTTTATACAATATTCTGGCACACAGGCTGGCCAATCAGTAAGCCCATCCCTAAATAATAGTCTGCCCCTTGCTTACTTGGAAAACCCTGTACCTCTGATGAAATCAGATTGTTAATCTCATCCTGTTGATTATATTTAGGTGGTCTGAGTGAGTTGTCACCAGATAACAACATTGTAACATAATAGGCTGGTGCAATAGCCTGCAGACTAGCTAATATGTTTCTTTACAACAATTCCTATAACATGAAAAATAATACATAAACCAACATACATACAGTGTAATCATATTTTAACCATAAGCAATAAAAAAATACATAACTTTAACCATAAACAGGATAACTTATTCCCAGTCCAAGACAAAGCCATAGTCCAAAACAGTCCAGTTAGGCCCTGGGCATGACACTTACCATTTGCAATTCTTTTTTTTTTCATTCTATGGGGATGACAAGATAGTTTTTTGCAGCCTTTTTTATGAAAATAACAAACATTGCAATATTAACACCTGCATGTTTAAATGCAATAAACACAAATATGTGAATTGTTCTGGGAATTACAGTTCTAAAATCCCTTTAAGCATACATTTTGTAAACATGTTCAATGATCTGAATGCTTATATAGGAATTATTATTAACATAATTACTAATTATGACAGGGTTTTTTCATCAGCAGTGCACTCAGTTTACATTATTCACTACTGAGTCAAAACTATATTAATACATTACATCTTCATCAAACAAAGCCAGATTGTTCTTTGGGATGGTCCCTACTCATGTTTGAATTCTACAGTGCCTTGAATTTTTTTTAACTATGTACATATCAGTCTGAATATAGCCATATGAACAGTCAAGCACCAAAATGCTAAGCAAAAGTCATCAGGACAAAAGTTTACTGTAAAATCACATGACCCATGCATGATCCATTTAGGCTAGTTGATGGAATAACTGACACGACAACTTGAGTTGGGAGAAACAACGGGCCACAGCTTTATTTTGACACAATGTAAACAAACAACCGTAACTTATTTAGATGACTAATTTAGTCCTTTCCTTCCGGGGGAGGAGCCCGGCCACGAACAGTGACCTCACGCTTTGAGCCCTGCCCAAAGCCCCAATGCTTATCTTTAAGCATGCCCTGTGAGGAGGGGCCATCGCCCCCTTAGGCCAGTGGGCCGGGCAACTCACCTCCCGCCGCACAGACATAAATTAAGAATACACAACATACAATAGCCACTTCTCCGAATTCTTTAACCAAAATTATATATTATTTCAATATTTCTTATTTATATTATATATATTATATATACTTTCTTTTTTTCTTTTTTTTTTTTTTTAAAGAATAAACCATAACATCTGTTAACAACAAAATACAGGGTGGGTGGGTGGGATTCCAGTCGGGAGACCGCGCTGCTGTGTTCAATGGCGCGAAACGGGCTTCCGACACGCCCCCCGACGCTCCTGATTGGCTAATAGCCTCACAGGCTCCGCTGGGTCACGTGACGCTACAGGCTGACCCAGGGAGCCTGTGCAGTCTCCGCGTCGTTCATGACCCATGCATGATCCATTTAGGCTAGTTGATGGAATAACTGACACGACAACTTGAGTTGGGAGAAACAACGGGCCACAGCTTTATTTTGACACAATGTAAACAAACAACCGTAACTTATTTAGATGACTAATTTAGTCCTTTCCTTCCGGGGGAGGAGCCCGGCCACGAACAGTGACCTCACACTTTGAGCCCTGCCCAAAGCCCCAATGCTTATCTTTAAGCACGCCCTGTGAGGTGGGGCCATCGCCCCCTTAGGCCAGTGGGCCGGGCAACTCACCTCCCACCACGGAGCATGCGAGGGACGCCTCCCGAGGCTGCGATCCCCCCCCTGCTAGACATTAAAGCCAAGGCCCGCAAAACACTCTCCCTAAACTCGAACATCATCAACTCATACCCTATTTCCGTAAGATGAACCTTATCCTTTGCGAAAAAATCATCTGCGCCGACCGGTTCGAAATCTTTATACCGGATGGCAGAGAAACCTTGTTTTCTCACAAAGCTCGCAATCTGCTGGTTTATCTTCTGTCTAGCCTTATCTAAGCATACTGGGTCGCGCGCGTTACGCCATGATCTTCTCTTAATCATCTCAGACCAGATAAGGAACGTGCCAGGGAACTTCTTCACCCATTTCTCGATGTCTCGTCTCATCACCTTTAGCATTCGTCTCATGGGAACTGTCCCCAAATCGTTCCCGCCGGCATGAAGAATTATAACACTGGGCTGACCGTAACGCTGCGCGTACGTTTCCAAGAGACCGTCGAGCTGCGCCCATCGCAGACCCCGAATGCCACACCACCTTACGCGTAAGTCCGTAACAGGAAAGCCCAGTTGTGCCTTTTCTTCGGTAACTGCGGCTAACCTATGGGCCCAGTACACATAGGAATGGCCCACAATCCATAGTTGCTTCTGTTCCCCTGAAAGTAGAAAGCAACACCATTAAACCACTGCATTTGGCCGTACATAGGAACGAAAACGGTCTGAGTCCCACCTCCCGATGCGCTTTACTGTCGCGTCGGGCAACCCCAACCTAGCCGCTTCAGTGGCAGCTCCAATCCGAAAGGAGTGTGTCCCAAAGTCGGACTGCTTGAAACCGAGCCGATGCAGTGCGCTTTTTAAAACTCTTTTAAACTGATACATAGACAGTGCCGTTCCATCGGCGTGGACCAGCAGCGAACACCGTCCCACCGGTCGCTGCTTAAGGTACTCCACTACACATGCATATGGGCAACACTCTGTGCCAACCTGATGCAGAACCACTTCTCTTCCTTTACCCACTTGGTCGGTCTTTGACCTCCGCAACCACAATACCACCGTACCTTCCCTGAGGCAGGTATCCACCAATTGCAGACCCCCCGAACCGTGTCTACTGTTCGCGACTAACTCCCCTATCCTAAACGCTCCGAAGAACGCCAGGGAAAAAGCCGTTCGGAAAAGTAGAGATTCAAAGGGGTCCCTGCAAACCACCACCAATTCCTGAGCCAATCTCAGCAACAGCGCAAATGTTATTGGCCGCCTACTATCTGGCCTTTGCGCACCGCTGAACATTCCGCGCACCACCTTGCGCACTAGAAACTCCTTAGTAAGGTCCCTCTGCCCAGCAAGCTTAAACATAAAAGCAAGCGCCGTGACCTGTCTCCCTACTACGGGTTTTGATTCGCCTTGCTCGGCGCACCGCAGCAGGTACCAAAGCAGGATCCCTACGCTCTTGTCCTCCGTCGTGGCCCACCTGCCAGTGCCACTAGACTATCCCATTTTGCCCACACGCGTCTATAAGCGTTCCACGTCGCTGGGGCAACAGACTGTCTCACGAGTCTCGTTACCTGACAGCTCCAATCTCCCAGAGCTCCTCGGGGATGTGCTCCCCCAGGGCATTCGCACGAGGAGCCAGTGCCCTGAAGCGATCCTCCTGAAACCGAGAGAGGGCGTAAGCAATTCCGTTATCCACATTTGTCACGTGTCTTGCTTGAAACCATATGTTCAAGCGAAGGCAACATAGCACAAGATGCCTGAGCAATCTAATCACTGGTACGGATGCCGCCGTGATGTTGTTCACGGCTTCAACCAACCCCTTATTACCCGAATGGAAAATGACTCGCCTGTCCCTGAAACAAGGACCCCATAAGTGCACTGCTACCACCATAGGAAACAGCTCCAGGAATGTAGGGTTCAGCAGTAAACCCGTCTCTTCCCATTCCTCCGGCCATGCCGCAGCTCACCATCTCCTTTGGAGATACGCCCCACAACCGATCGGTCCAGAACCATCGGTGTGAAGGTCTAGCTCTGCGCTGGTGGTGCCCTCCTTTTGAAGGACCACCCGCCCGTTAAAATCTGCAAGGAACATCGCCCATACCCCTGCATCGTCACGCATGGCCCTAGAGACTGTTAGGAAATGATGCGGCTTCGCAATCCCTACCGTAGCCAGCGACATCCGTCTACAGAATATCCGCCCCATGGGGATAATTCTGCACGCGAAATTCAACTTCCCCAATATTGATTGCAGCCGCCGCAGGGTCACCCTCCGTGCGCCCCGTAGCGCCGTAATCTCGGCTTGCATGTCCTCCACCTTCTCTAAGGGAAGACTGCACTCCATTTTGCAGGAGTCAATCCGAATCCCCAGAAAAGTCAATTGTTCCGTAGGGCCCTCCGTCTTGTCATGGGCCAGTGGTACCCCGAATTCTGTACAGATTTCGGTGAACACCTCCAGCATGAAACGGCAAGCGTCGTTTCTCGCTGGGCCAACGAAAAGGAAGTCATCCAGGTAATGGGTAACACTCTTGTACCCCGCCTCGATGCTCACAACCCATTGTAAAAATTTGCTGAAGGCCTCGAAGTAAGCACAGGATATCGAGCATCCCATGGGTAAACATAAGTCGACGAAGTAACTTCCGTCTACGAAGCACCCCAGCAACCGATGGCTTGACGGGTGTACGGGGAGCAATCTGAATGCTGCCTCGATGTCCACTTTTGCCATAAGGGCCCCCTTGCCCTCCCTCCTCACCAGATCGACCGCCCGGTCAAATGACTCGTAAGACACAGTAGCCTGGTCTTTTGATATGCCATCGTTTACCGAACGACCTCTGGGGTAGGAGAGATGCTGGATCAATCTAAATTTACCCTTCTCCTTCTTGGGGACCACCCCAAGTGGAGACACAACTAAACCCTGGATGGGCGGGGCCGCAAATGGCCCAGCCATCCTCCCCAATTTTACCTCATTAAGCACCTTAGCTTTGGCTACCCCTGGGAAATCCCTAGCCGACTTCAGGTTTGGGACAAGAAAATCTTGAATGTCGACCCCACATGGAATCCGGAATCCTTCTCGGAACCCGTCCTCCAACAGGCGCGCCGCTTCGGCGGTGCCTGCCAATTTACCGTAGCGCTTTAGCCACGGCAGCATGGCGGGGAGGCGTATGGGCGTCCTGCCCCTTTGCGGGAGGTTCGCCCCTGCCTTCCTCTTTGGGTCTACCGCATCTAGACAGGGGGTGTTCACCTCCGCAGTTAGAGCATGCATGCTTAAACCTGCAGTTAGGTGCCCATCTGCAGACCCCCTCGTTGTACGAAAAACAGGTCTTAAGACCTGCTCCTGAGGCGTGGGTGGGGCCCTTAGCTCCACCGGCCCCGCTCCGAAAGGGCGTCGTTACTCTCATGGGTGTCATGATGTTTAGCCAATACGCCACCGCTTTGTCGCTCCATGCCATACTTGGCCTTGAGGCCAAGTATTGCCGGAATTCCTCATCGTACCGCCACCAGGCCGTACCCCCATAAACCTTGTGAGCATTCCGAATTTCGTCTATGTAAACGAACAATCCCGAACTCTGTTCAGGGTGCCGCTCACACAGTACGCAAGCCCAAATAGAAAATGCTTGCAGCCAGGTATCAAACGTCCTGGGTAGTCTAGCAAAGGATTTACCCTCCCTGGGGCCCCTCTCGGCCAGGTCTGTTTGCCTAGACATAGGGAGAAGGGAAAACAACTCTATAAATTCCCTCCTCCAGATCTTTTCCTTTACATCCTGTGGAAGGTGTGCACCTAAATTATCCAACGAGCAGAGGACTATAGGCCTCATGGCTGCGTCGGTAACTCCCACAGTGTTATTCCCAACTGCTGCTATTGCGTTGCCTACCGGCTCGGGCGCGCACAAGCTAGCTAGCGCCTCGCTCGCACTCGCTGGCGCCACTACCGCTGCTGGCTGGGACCATGCACCCTTTGCTAGCCCCCCTATCCAAGCTCCCATTTCGCGCTCGCTAACCGCAATGTTATGCGCAGCTAATAGAGTCTTTAATGACCCAATAAAACCACCCTTGTCTGCTGCGCAGCTCAATTCTGAGCGCTCACCTGCTTCTGGAAGCTTTGGAGTAGATACGGCCAACGGAGTATCCCCGCGTCTCTCCTGACGCTCCGGGGACTCTGACCGTCTGGCCCTCCACGGGCTTCTCCTCTCAGATCCCGTGCAAGCACAGCTGCACCGACAAGATCTTCTGCTTCTAGACCTGGATCTCCTTCTGGATCTGTGGGTACAAGAAGAACAGTCACTAGCTCTCCGCGACCTGCATGCCCGCTCCCATACCGCCCTTTCCTCATCTGAGGAAGGGTCCTGGTCAGCTAAGCTTGCGCGGCTTGAGTAGGCTAGCACTGCCTCCGCTGCCCCCTGTAGGGGGTCCCCTGAGACTTCCTCGGGCGTTGGAATATCCAGCTGTTGGTCAGTCTTAGACCCTTTGCGCTGTGGCCTAACCATATCGCCCTCAGTCTCTACTCTGCTACGCCTTAGCGGTGTGTGCGTAAATAGCAGCGGACTGTACCTGCTCGTAGCCTTCTTAGCTCGAGTGGGGCGTCCTAGCCTCGCCACTGCCGCTGTCACAGGCATGTCATCAATCATGACCATGCTGTCTTGGCTATTCATCTCTCTGATGACCCCATCTCTTCTCTCTCTCGTCGTCGCCATGCTCCTCTCACTGCCAGTTGGGCGTCCCTGTAAAGTACCAGAAGCACTGTTAATGAGGGAAACCCCAGGGACCGTCTGCTTGGCACTGTGAGGGCCTGTAGGAGCCTTTTTAGGACTCCCGGCTTTTCTCTTACCCCCTGCACCCCCCTTACGGGGTGTTAGAGGGGTGTTTCGCGACCTTTGTCGCGGCCTAGGACCTTTAGGCAAGTTGGCAGGTGGTGGCCGGAGTGCTAGGCCCTCACCCCCACCGCCCGTGATCCTGGCGCTCGCCTGCCTGGGGGGTATGGGGTCCCGGCCGCCCTGACCTGTAACCCCCCCATCTCTGGTGTCTCTGCTACCTGATGGACGTGGGTCTGGCAGCCCTACAGTGGTGGGATGGGAAAACATTTCCCTGGAGGCATCAGAATTGGCTAGGACACCAGCCACCGCAGGCTGTTCCTGTACAATGTGCTGAGCTCCAAGCGCAGAAGGCATGGGAGGTCCCAGCCTGTCCTGCACCCACCTGACCCCTTGGCTTAAGGCACAGGTCCTAACCTCAGCCAGTAAGGCCTCTAAGCCTTCTGGATCCATAGTAAATGCTAACAGGGGAACAAACAGGGGGAACAACAAGCAGAATACAGGCACACACAGACACAGGAACACACCCAGACACAGCACACCACAGGGAGACAAGGACACACACACACACACACAAAAAACGGAGGAGGAAAAAACACAAAAACGGACAAAGATAGCCTCAACAGTGATATCCCCTTATATGCTGGTAAGCTGGGGTGAAATCTCAGTAATTAAACCTTCCTACTTTATTTTCAGCTGCAGGACCTCAGACCTCCGTCCATCCAGTCGGGAGACCGCGCTGCTGTGTTCAATGGCGCGAAACGGGCTTCCGACACGCCCCCCGACGCTCCTGATTGGCTAATAGCCTCACAGGCTCCGCTGGGTCACGTGACGCTACAGGCTTACCCAGGGAGCCTGTGCAGCCTCCGCGTCATTCAGAAGTGAGTTTCTTGAAAATAATTAATTGAAGATGCTTCAGGACCTATGTGTTACAAAACTTGTCATGTAGGTTCAATAAAGAAATTAATGAGGAAATGCTGCAAAGCCTAATGGTTTGAATGTCATAATCAGTATTTTATTGGTGAGATTTCAGTAGTAAAACATAAAAATCACTTAAATAATCAAGTGTCTGCTGATTTTTACTGTAATTTTCACAAATGAGATAAAAGCAGTTAACAAATAATTAAAATAGTAATATTCAAGCACCACAGCAGTTGAAGAAAAAAAAGACACTGTTAAGAAAGTATGAAACTAAATATTAGCAACTGTGTAAGTCATGGCCATAAATCTGAATTGTTGAAGACTCTTTTTAGGAGTATCCATTTTGTGTTTATTACATAACACCCTGAGAGTCTGAATGATGGAGTAGTGTGTTTGCAGTTATTAGTGGAGGGAGGAGTGGGGGATGAGAGGATAGGAAGAAATCCAGGGCCTTTGTTTGATAAATGGATAAAATAGAAATTGATACAACACTCATACCCTCTCATAGGCCCAGCAGCATAGCTATTTTCCGAAATGAAAAACACCCCTCTGACACAGACAACTTTCCCCCAGGATCCTGCAGAGGCATCAACACTTGTTCTTTTCTTTTTTTAAATTGCCTTTCAATTTAAAGGAACATGGAACACAGCTATTATTCACAAGCATTTAACAGAGCATATTTTAAATGTAACAAAAAATAGTTGTTTGCAAGAAAAAAATAAATAAATACAACCTGTTTAAACGTCTTTGAAACAGGAAATGCAAAGAGCATACTTTAGTCTGTAGAACTCATTGTCCAACAGAGGGCAAGAGCAGCTAAACTTCCGAATACATTATTGTGCTTTAAGACCTTTATTTGAAAACAGAAAAAACACTGTGACAATTTTTCAAATACCCACTTTTTGGTGCAACAAAGAAAAATATTATTTTCATTTCATTTAATTAATTTTCTGGAGCAGGTTGTTGATGAGTCCTTCATCTTGCTAAAGCTACTGTGGTTCAGCACTATGTGTGACATTCAGTGATGTACAACCTATTTAGTGTGATTTGCCTGATTTTTACTGGTCAGCAGGGTTGGCTGGATTTAAATTGGTAATTAAAACCTTAATATAAATATTAAATATTAATAAACAAATGAATATATTTATTATGAAATATTTGGGAACTTATAGATGTGTTGTCCTAATTATTTAAATTGTTCTAAGCGTTTTATTTTAATGATGAAACATTTTTGAAGATAATTTCCCTAGCAGACAGTAGGTCACAGAAAGCAGCTGGTGGGCCACATATGTCCCCTGGGCTAACAGCTGGACAGTACTGTTCTATGGGACACTTTATACCTGAAGAAACCACACTAATAAATCGCAAATCACATTTTTTACTGACAAATGCATAAAATGTAAAGTTATGTTGGCCTATAAAAGATAATTAATTTAATCAATGTATTATCTGATGAATAGACATCCACCATGTTATAACTGAGTTTGAAATAAATAAATTCAGTCACTTATCTCACTTAAGATACCTTGTTGAGTCTCGTTCACCAGAGCGGGTGGAGGTCCCTTCTTCTCAAACATCACATACTATCTCTGTTCTGTTTTGGGGAAAATGAAAACTTTAGCTGTCTTTATAATCAGTTATCATACAAACAATGATAAAATATGTTTCTTTGTTTAAGTGCGGACAGGCATAAGAAAGTTAAAAAAAAATATTAGGACACGACAGGCATGTGTTCAAAAACCCACTTGAGAAGTTTAGAAGGCATAGCCTAAATCTCTATATAAGGTTTTAGCATACATACGTAAGATTTTAGCATAAATACATTTATATTTGATAAGACATAAAGGCAAACACATGGAAACATGTCAGCTTTAGAGGGAATTATACAACCAGGTCACGTGACTTTAGTAAAGAAATAGTCATGACAGCCAATGTAATTTGAAAATAAGATATGCTCTGTTAACCAACTGGATATGTATGCATAATACATACTCTATCGGATAGGGACATAATTGGCATAGAAAAAAATAATGTCCCTTACTATTTATGTATAAATATATTGGCATAGAAACAAACAATCTTTTTTACTTTTTTTATACCTTCTTACCATTCTGCAAAAAGAGGACATATGCCAAAACAATCAGATAGTGGGAAAGGAACCGAAATTCTGGGAGGTAAAAAGTAGAAAGTGGTTGCACCTAAGTTAAATAATATCTTTTTAAAGCTTTGTTTATTGAGGAGAAAAGTATTTGCAAATTATGAAATCTTTTTTGTCAACATTGTTCACTAATTCTGTTCACCCACTAAAGGCGTTGTCCCAAACTTGGCTGTGTAATTTGTGTGACTAGCCTAACAAGGTCACTGCCTACTATTATGTTGAGATAGATAAGCAGTCGTGCTGCTTTACTTGGAGTAGGGATCACGTATCTCTAAAATCTCTGTGATTATACAGAAATCCTTAAATCTCCTTTCATTTTCTGTTTCTAAATCCCATAAACATCCCATTATTGAAAACAGGAAATGAACTACTCCTTGAGTGGTATCTACTGACCACAGAATTTCTCATCTCTATAAAAATCATGCTTTGGACAGTTTTAAAAGAAATGTACCTGGGCCGGAGGCCAGTGTATTAAGCTCTGTAATATGGATATTTCAAAAGCAGGACATCATTACTTTGTGCTTAAAAGATATATCTGAATATTGAGATAAAATACGCCTTGAGTCAAAAATACAATACATATTGTATTGGTATGTAATTAGAAAAATAACATAAGCTGCACTTTGTATGATCTGTAACATGGGCTTCGGTAAGGTGTTGCTTTTGAATGCAGTGCAAAGCAGCCTTAAGCCCCCCTCTGTGGGAGGCAAGGAGTTATGTAGCTCATTAAACCTTAAGAAAGCAAGGAGAGAAGCTGCTTCCAATTATCAAGATGAAAATTAATGAAATAAAAACTACAGACAGGCTGAAGTATTATGCAATAAAAAGGGCTTTGCTGGCGTTAACAAGGCAGTATGTAATATTTGTGTGGTTCTAGCTCAGCTTCAGCTTGAACACATGGTGATTCTGCACATAAAATGTATCCATATTAATGAATTAAAAATCCTTGATAATCCCACACAATTTTCTGTTCACTACTACTATAGGAATAGTTGGGAGAGTTTGTGCTAGACCTGTTATCTCAAAGACAGGTTGGACGACCGGGAGGCACTGTAAAGTCATGCTTTGTTCATGGCAACTTGGAAGCTCTGGTTTGAATTTAGTATTTACTACTTATCACATGAACTTCCTATAGACCTTATTTTGTCTAGCAAAACTCGTGCCACCTGCTTGAGGAGTTTAAACTTCTAACAGCTCTGTGCGTGCAAAGGATGACTCTGGATATGTAACCCTGAAAGCTTAGAGTTGGCTGTGACCTTGTTCACATCACTTTTATAACAAAGATGGCATGTGGTTCTTGGGATTTATGGTGAGAGAAAAAATCTGACAATGTTCCCAAGAGGAATACGACTTCTGTAAGAAAGCACTGCAATCTAAAGCAATATATCTGCTTTCTTTATTATTTATCCTAGAATATACAGAATTACTGAATATGCTTTAAATATTAAATATAGCCAAATTAAACAAAGGCATAAAATATGCCAAAGCAATACAAATTTGAGAATGCTTTTTCCTTTTGCAAAAAAAAAAAAAGTTTAATTACCCTGTATAAGCAAATTTAAAAGAAGACCTACACAAATAACTTGTGTGTACAATATTATAGAATAGTATTATAATATAATTTATAATATATAATATAATTTAAAAAACTGTATTTTAAATTATTTTTTATATATTTTTTTGTTTTCTTACTATTACTTGAATTTATAGGACAAACACTTGCCAAAATGTAATTGTTATTGCCAACACATTCAAAGACAGTCTAACTAGTATGGGAAAGGAGTTAGCATTTTCCCAAGTAATAATCTGAGATATGTTTTTACAGATGTATAATACTTTGTTTCTAGTGCATTCTCACATTAATATTGTGATTGCACAAAATTAGTTCACTTGGTCCCAAGTCGTAACATGATTTTTGTATATGTGAATAGAGCTGGAATTTATTAAGGGCATCTATTTTTACACATTTGTGATTTATGCTTACACAAGAGGTACTTTTTACTGCCATTTTTTAACCACCAGTCCTATTTGCAATTAATATACTCTTTGGAAAAAAAGAACTTGTGAAGCTGTGGGACAACTATTTCTGTAATTGGCAGTTTAATTAATCTTAAAAAAAAATAAAAAATTCACTGGTACTATTTTGGATGAAAACACATCTACAACACAAAACCGTATTACACATGTAATTAATGACAAGATACAACAGAGTAGTCAGCAGCTGGCAGGGCAAACATAGGTTAGGAACACATTTCTATGGGATATCTAAGACAATCATTCCAGATCTCTTTATATTTGAAGTCTATGGAATCAGAACCAAATTTGACTACAAGCAAATGCATTATTTAGCTCCTTTATCACTTATGGAAAGGATCGTGGCATGCACGAAATAAATAAATGTAACGTGTTGTATACATTTAGCTTGATAAAAAAAAAATTGACAATATTTTTTTAATCAGAAGCTATGTGTATTTCTCTATAGTGTGGGAGTCTTATAACTCTAGAACTAAATGTGACTCAGTACAGATCGATAGATGACTCATGATCAAATACAAAGGCATAGATAGGCAGCAATGGAGTGTAATGTGTGGAGCCTGTGCCTTTACCTTATACTTCATTTCTTCTGTGTTATCTGTAATTCACATCATCTGTGTAAACTCAGAATTCTTGGAGGGATAAAAAACAGATTAGGCAAGTTCCATTACTTCTAAATACATTTCAAATTTCTCTTAAATATGACCTACCATAACTTATGCTGCTATTAATCTAAATTTAAGCATTTCCAGTTATAGAAATTATCATTTGTGGTGACTTTCTGTTGATTTCTTGCTGTAAAGTTTAACTTTAATTGCAGTCTCCAACTCTATGGCATTCTCATTTACCTTTGAAACATGTGCAGACAGGCATTTATTTTTATTTAGTAAGATAAACAGTCTCTCTCTGGTATAGAGTACCCTGCTTATAAGTCATATGATTCATATGGGATGTTGTTTGAAGTTAGACACTTTAAAGGCAGGATACTATTGCTGATCAGATCCTGTATATTTGTGACCATCTGTGTTAGTAGCTTATAAAACAAAAGTAATTATCTATTTTTAAACAACTGATTTATGGTACTCAGATAGTCTAGTTGATTTTGGGGAAGTCGTAAAGGTTTTTTGGAATCTTATTGATATATATATGACTTTGTTAATTAGATCAGCATGCACATTCTCTGCAGTGCAGTTCAAATAAACTAGAAAAAAAGGACACGAGAATGTTTACTACAGTTAAAAATATGAAATTATGCATTTATGATGGAAAAATTAGAAGGATAGATATACATTTATTTATTTTTGATAAGCCTTTGATGAGCAAGAGTTATTAGAGAAACTTTTGATTATTGGACTGTGTACATAGAATATGTCATAAGGAAATTTGACTACCAGACAAATCCTAGGAGATGGGTAAAGGAAGCTACCTACAGGAGGAAGCACAGGCTAGAATTTCCATAAATATTTGCAAAGAGAAGAATCCTGAACTATGGAACTGGCATAAATGGTCGCCATAAATGTCTTAGGCTAGGTTTTTAGGGCCAGCTTGGAAATTTAGGGGATGGTGTCTAGCTTTGACTCCTTATGTTAAGGGCATATATTGAATAATCTGGGTAGTTATAGGAGTGTGTTTTAATCATTACATTTTTATTAAATAATTAATGACTTGATGCTTAGATAATTTACAACAAGGGCGAATAAATAAATGCACAGAGATATGCTTTATTCTCCAACCACAAATTATTTAAATCCTACAAACGTGAATAAGTGATGTTTTATTCCTTTACTTTTTGATAGTTAATACATTTCCTTGAAAACAAACCAGTATTTTCAAGTAAATTTACAATTAAGCATGAAAATGTACCATGAGATTAGATTAAATCAGGTTTCACATGGAATATGTATTTCTGTGGAGTCCAAAACTGTTGACAGTTGTAATCGCAGCCACAAACATCTACCCTTTTGTCATCACTGACTTAAAGCAAGCCAAAAACAGTGTTTTATATTGAAAATATGCTTAATCATTAATAGACACTTATTATTATCATCCGCAGTATTAAAAACTGAAAGGATTAACTAAGAAATCAATATTTGCAATACCATATTTATAACCAATCTGTGTGCAGGAGGGTAAACTCTATGTATTATGGACTTCAAAGATGAATGACAACATTTTAGATATGTATAAAATATTAATGAGGTGGTATAGGACCCCAGAGTCTCTGCACTCTATTTTTCCATCAGTTTAGCTTTTCTGCTGGAGTGAATGTAGTCAAGTGGAATCATGTATGCATATATGGTGTTACTTCCCCCAGATAATGGGAGAGGCTTTTGAGTTTAATTGAGAGGGTGATCAGTGTGACAATCCCTGAGGAACCCAGTGATAATTTTTTTTATCCACGCCAATGACAGGATGATTCAGGTCAATCAGGGAATACATTTCCAATCTTCTTTTAGTGAGGAAACTATGTGGGGCTAGAAAATGGAAATCAATCTAAACTCCATTGTAGTTCGAACTGAAGGACCAGGTTAGAGAGCTAGAGCTTATGGAGAGGCCAACAGCAACAAGGAATCGATCCCTGATAAATGGCGCATTGGCATTTCTATGAATTGAAATAAAATAGTTGAGGTTGGGAGTCATCTATTGGCCCAGAATGAGTTTAGAAGCTATGGAGCAGTGGTAGTGCTGCTTTTCCAATTTACTTGCTTGACTTATTTTAATACCTTCATCGTATTCTTATAGTTTTTAAAATATTAGCCATTCTATTGATCTGGATATCATAAAGTAACAAGGTTTTCTGTAAATCAAATCTACTTACAAACTTAGTTCTGTTTTGTTGCATATTTGCAGATGTTAATAATAGTAATGAAAAAATAAGAATGCTTTAATAAATAATGAATTATAAAAAAAGAAAAGCAGTTATATCATGTATCATGAACAGAATTGAGCTAAGCTAGAGCTGTATATTTTATTTGACATTTTTATTACTTAGTTGAGTTGTGTTAGAATTTTAAATATCACATAAATTAAAGAATTATGAAGATCAGATTCATAACATTAGTCTTAGTTGTATCCCAGTTGGTAAAGATCATATAGGCACCAAATGTAAAAGCTCTAGATTAATGGAATCACATATTTTTATAACTATCCACAGCTCCTATTTTCCTGAGGTATTTGATATATGGTAGATAAGAGCTTTATTTCCCCCCATATAAAAAGAGAAAATACTTAAAGTGACACAGAAGTTGTTCCAAATATGGAATAATTCAAAACTACAGGTAATAACAAGTACTTTTTCATTTGAATATTATTAAAAATGCAAACAAAAATTGATATTTTTTGCTAATGAGATCATTGTATTTAATATTTGTAGGCCCTGAAGGGTAATATCAATAATTAAATGCAATCATATCTCATTAACAACATTTTTCAACCACTTTTTGTGGGTCAATCAGAAAGGCTGACTGACAGCTCACAATAGCAAACGTCAATCTTATTTTACTGTAGGAAGATCAAATTTTTTTTATATTATTCAGTTGATAAAGTACTAGTTTTGAATTATACTATATACTGAAGCTCTGTTGTGCCATTTTAACTGGCGTTTTAACATTTTCTCCCTTCATAAATATATTAATACCCGTAAGATGATCTCTCTGCTGTGTTGGAGTCTCCAAGATATCTTGGTGGTAGTTATTATTGAAGAAGCCACATTCTATGATATAATGGATAAGAGATTAAATCTCCCATAGATCCACAATTCATAATTGAAATGGCTAGAGGATGTGGTTACTATAAGTGGTAAAGCAATGGAAGTTTCTGTAGGAGCTGAAAGTTAGTGATAGATAGGAAAGTAAAGGTCTGGGCTATGAATAGTTGTCTGCAGTACCAGAATTAATGATACTCTTGTTTAAGTATGTTAGTATTGAGTACTGGTGGTAGAGGGTTGGGGTGGTTTTAATGTCTTGTCAAATAAACTCCAGGATCTCCCTCTAGTGGGTTTGTATAGTGAGGAATTTCCATTACATATGTAAGTTCCTAATTCACCGCATTTTACCTGACATGTGTTTGGGTTACACAGTATATGTATATAGTGTAGATACATATGATTTTAATGTGTGTTAATATGTATCACAGAGATTATGTATTTTCTCTATTGTCATTTGTTGGTCTGATCTTACTACAAAAGCCAAAGCTTAGGTTCTGTCTCAAAGTACAGTTGTATTTAGACAGTATTTATAAAGCAATGGCAAATGTAATCTTTTTAACCAGTCACTATAGAGTGTTTCTGAATTTGGTATATATATTATTCTTATTATATCTGTCTACAAATACTAATTTATATGTTTCTTAAATATAACTGCTTAACCATAAAGCTTGTATAACAAGTCCATAATAACGTCACTCTGATTTAACAGTCATCAAAACATCTTGACACATGTTATACAATGCTCTTGGTGATCTTAACTAATTTCCAAAAAAGTGCTACAAGATACTTGGAAACTGGTTAGCGATTATGAAATCTCTGAATCTCATCAATAAAGAATGCTTCATCTGGTTCTCAACTAGATGTCATCTATTACAATTAACCTGTAAAAAAGATATTGCAAAAAATATACTTGGCTGGGTGAAAATAAAGTTAATGGAGTCAGCATTACCACATTATTCCATTTGATGCTTTGTGAAGTAGAGTGTAAAAATGATATGTACAAAGCAATTCCGGAAAAAATATTAACAGGAGTAAGGCCTGTTATTGTAGTAGGACTTATATGACGAAGGCAAAGAGGCTAAAACTAACCTGAAGAACTAAACTTAGATATTTTGGATTTCAGTATCATCTCAATGCAGATGACAATCAAATCTACCTCTCACCACCTGATCTATCCCCCTCTCTTCTAGCATCTGTCTCCAATGGCCATGGTCATGGAGGACAGGAGGGGCTGGGAGGGGCTCTTAGGGGCATTTTAACAAAAAATAACATTTTCATAGCACCGGGGTCCCCCTTAGAGTGCAGGGCCTCGGTGCATTGCACCTGGTGCCCCCGCAGTAGTTCCGCCCCTGCCTCTCAAGCATATCCTCCTGGTTGTCCGCCCACCATCTCAAACTCAACATGTCTAAAACTGAACTCCTAATCTTCCCACTATCTACTACAGTGCTAATTCCTCACATATCTCTCACTGTCAATAATGCCATCATCACTCCTACCTCCCAAACCAGTTGTCTTGAGGTTCGACTGGACCCTGCTCTCTCTTTCATTCCTCACATACAGTCACTCACAAAATCTTGGCTTTTCAATTTAAAAAACATTTCCGAAATACGTCACTACCTTACACAAGACACATCTAAGATTCTAATACATTCCCTCATCATATCTTATCTTGACTACTGCAACTCACTTCTGGCTGGCCTCCTCACCACCTGTCTATTCCCACTTCAATCCATAATGATTGCCTCATCTAGGCTCATCTACCATACTAAATTCTCAGTCTGCTTAACCTCTCTGTCAGTCTCTCCACTGGCTTCCCGTAGACTCCAGAATAAAATTTAAAATCATGAGCCTAACTTACAAAGCCCTCAGCAACACTGCACCCCTTCCATCTCTGCTCTCATCGCCATATATTCCCCCACCCGCTCTCTTCGCTCTTCTAATGCCCTTCTTCTTTCCTTCTCTCTTATCACCTCCTCTCACTCCCTCCTTCAGGACTTTTCTTGCACTGCCCCTATTCTCTGGAACTCCTTGCCTCGCTCCACCAGACTATTCCTTCTCCTCAAATCCTTCAAATCCTCACTAAACATGCACCTGTTTAAAGAAGCCTGCTGCCTTAACATGCATAATGCATTTTCACCCTCCTGTACTACACCCAAAACCTTTAGATTGTAAGTCTGCAAGTTTTCAATTTTGTAAGGTGCTTTGGGGAAAAACTGTATGGACACTGGATTATAAACTCAAAGACAGGGTCCTGAATTTTTTGTAATGTGTTAATATTGTTTTAACTTGATCACAGCGCATGTATAGCGCAACAGAATATGTTGTTTTTTTTTAGACTTGAAGCTTAGATGAAAGAATCCGAGGATTTATTATTTTTTATGTTTAGTATGTTTTTATCTATAAGTTTTTAATTTTATTCTGTATTGAAATAATACTATGACTTGTGAACCTAATTTTTTAAGTATAAATTATTCAATTTAATTTAGAGAATATTAACTGACTAATGCTACAAGTAAATATGTTTGAATATTTATGCTTGTTGAATTGTTTTAATTGAAAATCGATTTTGCGTCTTAAACATTCCCTTAATTAGCTTTGTTGCCCTTCTCTGTACCTTTTCCAGCTCTAAAATGTCCTTTTTATGTAGTGTTGCCCAAAACTCTACTCCATATTCCAAATGAGGTTGTACTAGGGATTTGTATAGCAAGATAATTATATTTGCTTCCCTTGCTTCTATACCCTTCTTAATACATGCTAATATTTTACTTGCCTTTGCAGATGCTGCTTGGCATTGAGCACTGTTACCTAGGTGGTTGTCCACAAGTACTCCCAAATCCCTTTCAATATCTGAAACCCTTAGATTTGCTCCATTAAGATTATCAATTGCATGACTATTTTTCTTCCCCAGATGCATAACTTTACATTTATTCATATTAAATCTCATCTGCCACTTAAATGCCCATTCCTCTAATTTATGCAAATCCCTTTGGAGGGAAAGTACATAATTTTCTGATTTAATTACCTTGCACAACTTTGTGTCATCAGCAAAAATGGAGACACCACACTCCAATCCCACTTCCAAGTCATTAATAAATATGTTAAAAAGGGGGGGATCTAATAGTGAACCCTGAGGAACCCCACTTACCACATTAGTCCAATCCGAGTATGTTCCATTTACCACAACCCTTTGCTTCTTATCTTTTAGCCAGCTCTCATTACATAAGCAAATATTTATGGCAATTCCTGTATCCCTTAGTTTGCTCAATATCCCATGTCTCTAATTAAATCAGAAAATGATGTACTTTCCCTCCAGAGGGATTTGCATAAATTAGAGGAACGGGCATCTAAGTGGCAGATGAGATTTAATACGAATAAATGTAAAGTTATGCATCTGGGAAGGAAAAATAGCCATGCAATTTATAATCTTAATGGAGTAAATCTAGGGGTATCAGATATTGAAAGGGATTTGGGAGTGCTTGTGGACAAGTCCTGCGTCTCATATTTTATTTTTTCTAAGTCCCACGTCTCATAATGTTTTTTTTCCAAGTTGCACGTTCGTCAACTGCTTGCAGCCTAACAGCCTTATTAAATTGCGAATCGGGCAATTGATTATGGCTCTATATAAGCACATAGGATATTTTTTTTACAGAATTATTTAGTTAGTGAACTTCTATGCAAAAGCAAGGTCTTCAGTAAGTAAAAACTTATTTTAAAAAAGATGCTATGTGCCTATATAGAGCTCTATTGAATTGTACAAATGGCAATTTAATAAGTCAGGCAATGATCGCCATTGGCGCTCATCGGCTAAGTGCTGTGAGTTGTAGTGACTTAACAGCTCACAGGCGATGAGCACCTTTGGCGCTCATTGCCCAGGAGCTATGAGTTATAGTGCCTTAACGGCTGGCCTCGCAGGCGATGAGCGCCAAAGGGGATGAGGAGCGAATGTTGGAACTAAGAAGCAGCTCCCCCCCCCCCCCCCGTTTCTCTACCTTCTGTTAGTTTTGTTTTGTTCTGTTTTCTGTTTTCTTGGTACGTTATTTCTTAGTACTGGTAATTCAGTTTGCCCAACTATTTTTCTTAATTTAATTTAATACTATTTTTCTGTTGACGTCAATCATTGCTTTAATATTTGATTCTATATAAATGAAAGTATGAGTAATAGAACCACTATCAGCAATATTACTATTTATCACAATACAGACTGCTTCATAGGCTTTTATATGTTATGCAAATTTCTGTGCTGGGTATTAAAATAACAATGTTATTAAACTTTAGTGATAAGACTAATTAATCATGAAATTGTAGATAAAGGAAAAAAGAAGGGGAAAGAGAAAGTAAGGAAAAAGCGAAAGGAAAAACTGCCTAAATGTTATGGATATTCTATCATGTGATAAATATTTGTTGGATATTAGATTTGTACGTACAACACATTTTATTATGTAGGGAATGCAATGTATGTTTGTATTGTTCTATTTTTTGTAAAAAAATAAACAAAAACATTTAGAAAAAAATGTAGTGGGATCCAATTATTTGACAAATATCATTGGAGCACGCACACACTAACATACAGACACACACATTCACTCCCACAGACCCCTATAAATATATAATATATTGTATCTGTTAACCTTAGCTAAGGTATAAGGGTGCAGTAGATTATGTATATGTGGGATAAATGAAAATAAACTGTTAACAAAGAATATTCATTATTTTGATTGATCCAGGGAAGAATCCGATCGCCAGTATCTGGGTTCAGGAAGGAATTTTATATATTTTTTCCCCGTTTGAAACAATTGGCACAATTTCATAGTTTTTTTTTATTTCTGTTTACCTCCCTCCAGATCAATTAATAATTAACAATTAATCCCGCATATTGCAGATCAGAGGAGATCTAAAAAGGTTGAACTTGATGGATTAAATGTCCTTTTTCAACCTCAATTACTATGTAACTATGTATGTAATTTTGCTATCTTAATAACTGCTAGTTAGACGGGCAGCATTTTTGTATTATTCTGTGCCAAAAACTCCCACTGGACATGGTCTGAACTGTGGTGTACCAGTACAATAGTCTCTCAGGGAAGATTAACAAAGTCATCCACAAACATTATAATATCCTTTCAACATATTAATCTTCTGGAGACATATTCTAATACAAACCCATGTTTGCATATAGTGGAGACCAGAATATAAGAGACATACTTGTGAAATCTGACCCAGGGGACAAATACCACAACAAACCTTTGCCCAACCACTGTAAGAGGGTTGTGTAACATGTCATGACTGTACCAATTCCAGCACACTTCCAACCAGTGACACATTCACACACCCACATTCTGGCATGTGCAGTAACATTAAGCAAAGAGTAACGTTCAGGTCAACTGCTAAAAATATTGACAAATAATCAATTATGCTATAGAGAAGGTTAAACAATTACTAAAGGAATGCATTGAAATGCTTATGTTGTCCTTGTGCATGATTTATAGTGATGACCACCTTGCTAAGCCCATGACTAAACATTTATTAACAGTTGGACACACAATACCATGTTTGAGATATATTCCTTTTAGCATTTTCTTTATTTATATATACACAGATGCAATTTGCATCATTGATCAGTGGAGCAACTCTGATCATTTACAAGCAATTTCATGTTTACTATCACCATCCAATTATCCAGTTGTTTTCTAAGCTAGATAGATAGATAGATAGATAGATAGTCTCACAGATAGTGGTAAGATTTAAAAGAAAACCACTGAGATGACAGTACATAATCACAAAGTATATTTAATATTTTTTTGTGTGCTCATTACCAGTTCCAGTTCTTTGAAACAATATTATAAAACACTGGAACGACTGTGTGTCCTTTAGCATTTTAGTGCATTCCTTTAGTAATTAAGTATGTTAGAAGAAAGATTGGTCTTGGAATGAGACTTTGAATAACAGTTAGTGTAAAACAATTTTCTCCATAGGAATTAGCCATTGCACTGCTACAATGCTTACTAACAGCCCTATTAAATTTCCTTAACATGTATAATCACAG
The DNA here is from genome assembly GCA_027410445.1 of Discoglossus pictus. Taxonomy (NCBI): domain Eukaryota; kingdom Metazoa; phylum Chordata; class Amphibia; order Anura; family Alytidae; genus Discoglossus; species Discoglossus pictus. Next base: position 246,408,689 of record CM050167.1, read on the forward strand.
CCCTTAACGTAGCCCGCAAGACTTACGGCTATTAAATTGGCCCTGTAAAGCAACCCGCTAATGATCTGTGGGTTACAGGTGGAAAAACCCTAGGTAATGCTCAACATTTGAACTCCAAATCCACTGGCTTTCAACCCTGTAACCCGCAAATGGAGCCAAAAAAACAAACGGTACTAGAGAGGGCCCCCAAGGGGGTTAAAGTCCTATTCGTAGCACTGTAAATGCAAATATCAACACACTACTGTACTCATAATTAAAGGGAAAGTGTTGTTAGGTATTACAATTAATAGCACAACATTCTCAAGCTCACAAATCTTCAATATAAAATAAAAACATTTCTGTTTAATTTCTGTGTTATATAGATCCCGGCAATCAGTGTGTTAATACATATAATGGAACTCGCATGGACTGGAATATCATATTTACTGATTTATTAATATTGCATTATTTCATGAATGCAGGTCTGATCGAAACTCGTAATTGAAACCCGTGAGACTTTGAAATCTAACCTCCATTTTTCAGTGACGTATTGATGACAATCTCTTTGGCCATTGCCTCCAAGAATGATTTACGGATTTGCGTCTCCGGCCCGTAAGCTGCGTCATGGTTCAATTTAATACCTATGTAACACAGCTAATTTCAAGCCTGCAGCCTTTGTGGGTGTGCTGATGCCGCTATGGGCTTCAAATTTGATAGGGCTGCCTATCTCCCATCTGATTTTACATACAGCAAAAGCTGCTTAAAACAGAAAACAATTAAAAAAGCACATAGTAATCAAGAAATACCAATTATGAACACATTCCATGGAAAGCTAGGTAAAAACAAATCTCTTTAATAGCCTTCAGTAAAAACATGAATCAGGTGGTACAGGTTCGGAAAGAGATGAATTAATGTCACTGTGCTGGTTTTATTACATACCACTATTTTTTTACCACTGATTTATATAGTGTTATGAGGAAGCCATTTTACATACCCTAAAAACCTATGTGGAGACTTTTTTTTTTTAATTGTTTCTGCTTTGATTAAGGTACTGAGCTAGTACAAAGGCTAGCAAAAATTACTGCCTTTACTAAATTATGTATATTTTACAATCAGAATTACAATTAGTTCTTTGTTTCATTTTTGTTTTGTGATAATTAAAATATTAAACACATAACTTGAATGCTTAAATAAATATATTAATATGAAGTAATGTTTTTGTTTTTTTAGAATGCATGAGCTTCCAGGAATACAATAATGTATTCCATCCACAATGTACACTAGAAAGACCCAAATAGAATAATAAAAAACTAAATGGTCTTAAGCAATGTCAGTGGATTGTAGTAATTTTGAATAATACCTGGGTCCATGCAATGGCTCATTAATGGATTAAAAGCAATTACCAATTGTATTTATTATTTAATGGTTTAATAGGACGAATTGCCTCTATAATTGAATACCTGTATTTTGGTGCTCAGACAGAAAAGCTATTTATGTCTGTAGATGCAATTCGTACAATTCACACATATTGAATAAATCTTCATTTAACAACTTGTTGCAGGGAACTAGGTAAAGATACTGTATATTTGGGTTGAAGTGAGATTTGAATTTTAGCATTTGAAAATGAAATCTATTTTATAAAATGTACATGTCAAAGGCAACCCACCTGTCTTCAAATGAATTAGAATGATTAAAAATAAAATATAAAAAACTGTGATGCATCTGTGCATAAAATCAACAGGCTTTGTCTTGGTTTTAGGGCAAACTTAAAATAATTGTAGTTACAAAATTTACAATTCTGGCTAGATTTTAGACCCAGACAGAAATGAAAAGTAGCAAAGTAAAAAAAAATGTTTTCAATTACCAATTTAGTATATTATTTAGTTTCTAGTTTTTGACTCCTAGAAATTACAAAACTTGTAATTTTATTAGGTTGTCTGCCATTTATTTGTTTTCAGAACTTACCATAATGATTTTTAATTTGGCTGAAAAGGCATGTATTTCAGGTATACTAAAGCAGCAACCTATAACGTGTCTGTTGCTTCTAATTAATGCTACTTAGAAGCTGTAAGACAGCTAACATGTGTTGTTCTTATTTAGCATTCATTCAGTGACTCATACTCACATTACTGTTCCTTAGCAAACGTCCAGACCCATGTTTAAATCCTCAATTGTTATAAAAAGAGAAAGAAATTACTTTTACATTTTTTATATGTGAAATTGCAAACCTGATGGTCATCTGCTACTTATTATTAATTATAGTTTATTCAATAAATAATAACTGGTTAAATATTTGTTGTTGGTTAATAACCAACTGGTTATTGGTTAATGAATACATTTTATACAATTTTACAAAAATGTTAAGCCAAAAGAAAAATAGATACAAGAAAGTTAATTTCATTATGAAAAGGTAAAATGTCTACTGTGCTCATACTTTATCCTGAAACATTTCTGTATTGTGATACCTTAAATCACTTCAAAAGCAATAGTTATTATGAAGTAATTTGTCATTATATTTGTATTAGTAGTTTTAAATGGTATTCACCTACATTACCACTAGCACAACCACTAGCATAATAACAGCCTCATTCAATTTGGGGGCCTAACTCGATCACAAATGGCTGCAATCGAGTTGCGTCCTCCCGTTGCTCTGCTTTTACGCTGCTATTCGACCCACAAGTTAGGCGCCGGTTGCGAGAATCGCAAACCATGCTCTCAACAGTAGCATTTGCGGGTTTGAACATGATCATGGACGCAAGCCCGTAACTCGTGGCTCAAGCCCGAAAAGCAAATATAAAATCAATACAGCACTGTAAATCATGGGGAACACAATGGGTGACATTAGAATTAAAAGCACAACATTCTCAAGCTCGCATATTGCCAAAATAAAATACTTTATTTCATGTTTAATTTCCGTTCAAAGTCCTATGGGCTTGAATGACCTCCAAGCCCGTAACTCGTTACTCCAGCCCATAGGACTTCAATGAAATATGGAGGTTGGATTCCAAAGTCCTATTGGCTTGGAGGTTGACGCCCGTAGGACTTTGGATGAAAATTAAACATGATGTGCAAGTTTGAGAATGTTGTGCTTTTAATTCTAATGTCACCCATTGTGTTCCCCATCATTTACAGTGCTTTATTGATTTTATATTTGCTTTTGAAGTGCTACGATTTGTCATTAAGCCCTTTCTGAGACCTACATGGTCCCAGTAACCTGTGGTTCGAGTTTAGGCATTTTCGGCTTGACAGAGTGTTTAGCACAGGAAAATTGGAGCAATTGAATAGCGATTTGCATTTTTAGCGATCGTAAAAGATCAAAGGCTTTGAGGGAAGTAACTTGCGATTTGACAAATTGTTAGAAATCGCAGCTTGCAGCCCGTAACCCGACCGGAGCCCGCAAATGGAAGGCAATTGAATAGCAAAGTAACTTGCGACCACCACTTGCGAGCCCAGATCTGAAAAGTCGCAGCAATTGAATGAGGTTGTAAGTCAGCTTCATTCAGATGACTTTCCCAGGGTTTATATTACTGAAATTGTCTGTTTTGTTCTTGCACCATCTCTACTTACTAAATTGGGAGCTTCTTCAAAGGTCTTGAACAGCTGGCATACAGTATGTGTCTTCTATCAGTTACATGTTCCAATGATGTAAATATAGCAATTTAATCTAATAGGAATTCTGCACGAAATGGTCTTAAATGGTTTGTTAATCCACACAAGCTATTAATGTACTTCCAAGCTAATCATGGCCTTCATTTCATCTGTGGAATGGCAATTTATTTTTCACCTAAGACACTAGAGGTTAGTACAGTGTAAGATCTGTTAAAATACCAAAATGTTTTTCAAGCCAGTTTCATAATGCTTTGGCAATATTTGTACTGTTTAACCTTTTACAGTAGGGTTTAGAACATGTACAAATCAGGTTTGACCTGGTGGAGCACTTTCTCCACATTAAGTTTAATTTCTGAAGTAACAAAGCCAAACTCTTTGGGCATTAATCATAGGTAAATAACTGGGTCAACTGGACTAATGCAAAAGCATTGCTACCTATTAGACCTCTGCCTATGCACATTGTTTCTTTCTATACATCACCGGCTGGAGCAGACAGCAAACTCGTAACTCTTCAGTAGATTGTCACAAAGCATGGAATACCAGCATCCAGGAAGGGAACACAGTCCTACACTTAAATCCCAACCAAGAGAGGCTCTTTTCATGGAACATACAATGGTGACATTAGATATTTACAAAAGTAACTAAACAATGGTGACATTAGACACTATTACAAAATAAATCAATCAGTAGTATGAAGCTGATATTAAGATTACTAGGTGTTAAATGGCCACTGAAATGATAATAATACCTGACTAAGAACATATTTAAGCAAGGAAAAAAAGTTACTTAAACATAAAGCTAGTTTTTTAATAAAAAAAAAACAACAAAGTTTGATGTCTCTGCTGGACCCTGGAGTGCACCATGTTTACATTAATAAGAGCATTTCCTGCATTTATTGAAGCAAATTTGCTGCTTTTTGACCTGTGAGGGGTGGTGTCAGTTATAAACCTCCAATTATCCAATATCTAATTATCTAACAAAGACTACTGACTTGTGCCTGTTCCCTCCTATCCACGCCTCCCTCCAATGATGAAGAATACACACAAATTCAGATTTTCTCTAAAATAGTTTTTATGCCCATAACGTATACAGCTGGTAATGTGGTTAGTTTGTTACATAACTGAAAATAATGTGTTTATGCTGTTTAAAATACATCATTAAACAATTTGATTCTTAACTATTATATTCAGTTTTGCTTTAATGATGACAACATTTTGTGTCTGTATGTAAAAGGATTAGAAACCTGGGAAGAGTAGGAAGAACAATGAACACACAAACAATCTGTTCTGACTTGTGTTACAAAATGTCAATTTTACAAAGCTCCTTGACAATAGTAAAAATGTAAATGGTGTCACTCAGTCATGTCCGACTCTCCATGACCTCATGGACAACACACCATGCTGATCCAATTGGTTTTCATGGCAGAGATACTGGAGTGGGTTACCAGCTCCTTCTCCAGTGGGCTACAGCATATAGCTCCTGGTATACCCCGGTGGTCTCCCATCCAAGTACTGACCAGTGTGACATCAATTTTACAAAGCTCATTGACAATAGTAAAAATGTAAATGGTGTCGCTCAGTCGTGTCCGTCTCTCCATGACCTCATGGGCAACACACCATGCTGATCCACTTGGCAGAGATACTGAGTGGGTTACCAGCTCCTTCTCCAGTGGGCTACAGCATATAGCTCCTGGTCTCCCATCCAAGTACTTACCACTGTGACCTCTTGGTTCACTGGCCGGATTCAAACCCAGGATGCTGTGGTGAGAGCACCTGCATCCTATCCATGGGGCCACCAGGGCACCATTGACAATAATACTCAATGGCAAAATAAGGCCCATCAAATTACAAACAGAATAGCAATATATGATGGATTCACCCATAAAATATTCAGAGTCATTGAAATAAATATAAGATATTGGCAGCTTAGCAACAGGAATGCCTGGCGCCTGATTGGTGCATGCATTTCTGGGTTACTGAGATGCTTGGCATGTACAGGGAATGCAAATAGCACCAAAATCACCTAAGTGGCGTTCACTATAAATAACACAACTATTGGACCACTAAATGTGTCCTAGTTATTTACCTGTATATTTTATTTTTTATCATTGAGAAAAGGCCTAAAATAAGGCTGAAACGCATTTAATCTATTTTAAATTGTATTTGTGCATTTACTTGTTATGGTATTGTGCATTTTTGCAAGATCATGTACCTGATTTTGAGCACATAGAGTCCCTGTTCTCAATTGTACTTTAAAGTGTTGTAGACATTAGAGGGACCTGTGCTAAGCCCCCAAAACTGACAGATTGGTTTAACTGGCAGGTATTTGGACTTCACCACTTCTTGAGCTGTATATTTTATGTTTATCACAATCGTACTGGACCTTCCATCAAAAGAAGAGGAGTATCCTACTTCACTCTTTGGGACCACAGTCTATGCTGTTTACATACCTGATTGTGTCTGAGATTATAAAATGTGAGTGTAACATTTTATTTCTTGTTTTTTTACAAATAAATGTTATTTGACCGACACTGTAAGGGCATCTTTCACTTTATTATTATTATTATTATCTTTATTTATATCGCGCCGAAATATTCTGCAGCACTGTACAGGGGTTGAGTACATGGCAAATAACAAACTTAACACCTTGTAAAAAATGGGGGGCCCTGTTTTTGAGCATAACATCAAATGTACATAGAGCTTGTTTCCAAGGCACTGACACAATATTGAAAACTCACAAACTTGCAATCTAAGGGTTTAGGTGTGATACAAGAGGGTGACAAATGCAAGATGGCAATGTGAAAGCAATTTGTTTAGTCAAGTGGAGGGGTCTGTGTGTTGTACTGTAGAGTGTGGGTGATTGTGTTATTAAGCTGTGGAGAGTGCAGTTGTACATGTTAAGGCTACAGGTGATAAGAGTTTTTAAACAGGTGAGTTTTTTGTAATTTTTTAAAGGTTTTGAGTCAGGAAGATAATCTAATGGAGCGAGGCAAGGAGTTCCAAATACAAGGGGCAGCACGAGAAAAGTCTTGAAGACGGGAGTGAGAGGATGTGATGAGAGAGGAGAAAAGAAGATGGTCGTTAGCAAAACGAAGGGGGCGCTTGGGAGAGTATTTTGAAACAAGAGCAGAGATATAAGGGGTGCACTGTTGTTGAGGGCTTTATATGTTAGGGTCATGATTTAAAATTTGTTTTTGGAAACTATGGGAAGCCAGTGGAGTGATTGACAGAGAGGAGCTGCAGACACTGATCGTTTGGTATGGAAGATGAGTCTAGCGGAGGCGTTCATTATGGATTAGAGGGGAGACAGACGAGAGATGGGTAGGCCAGCAAGGAGTGAATTGCAGTAGTTGAGATATGATGAGAGAGTGTATTCGAATTTTAGCAGTATCTTCTGTAAGATAATGACGAATTTTGGAGATGTTTTTTGGGTGAAACTGACAAGATTTTGTTATTGATTGGATCTTAGGAATACAAGAGAGGACTAGATCCAGTAGTACCCCAAGACAATGTGCCGGGGGGGGGGGGGGGGGTGATGATGCTGTTGTCAACAGTGAGAGATATTTTAGCAGTGGAAGCTGTAGTAGAGGGTGGAAAGATTAGGAGTTCGGGCTTAGATATGTTGAGTTTGAGTTGACAGGTGGACATCCAGGAGGATATGCTAGAGAGACAGTTGGAAACTTGAGCTAAAAGAGAGGGGGATAGATTGGGTGCAGAGAGGTAGATTTGAGTATCCAAAGGATTTTATAAGGGTGCCAAGGGAAGAGGTGTGGATTGGGAAGAGGAGGGTTCTAGGACAGAACCTTGGGGAACGCCAACAGACAGATGGAGAGGTGAAGAAGAGGAGCCAGAGAAGGAGACGATAAATGTACTATGTTTAAGATAGGATGTGAACCATGAAAGAGCTGTGTCCTGGATGCCAAAAGAGCGGAGAGTTTGGATTAAAAGAGGGTGGTCAACTGTATCGAAGGCAGCAGAGAGATTCAGGAGAATTAGAATAGAGAAGTGACCCTTTGATTTGGCGGTTAGCAAGTCATTGGTGACTTTTGTGATGGCTGTTTCTAAAGAGTGTTGTGCCCGAAAGCCAGATTGGAAGGGGTCAAGAAGGGAATGGGAGGAAATAAATTGAGTGAGGCGATTATAAACAAGCCGCTCAAGCAGTTTAGAATCCAGGGGAAGTAGCGATAGTTGGAGGCAGAAGCTGGGTGAGATGACTTCTGGCTTCTTGAGAATGGGTGTAATTGTGGCGTGTTTTAAAGAGGATGGAAACTTGCCAGTGTAATTTTTTTGCAAACAGACCTTGCATTCCAGAGTGCACAGGAGAAGGGCAAAGTAGATGGTTTGTGACAAGTGATGAGAATACAATTATGGGTGTTTTCGGTATTTGCTGCCTTGGGGACTCTGAGTGAGTGAGGGGCCTGGATTAGGGGATATATCTCCACAAGCCATCAGAAGAAGGAGAGCGAGTAAAAGGAGAGGGAAATAGGTATTACAGGAGCACTTCTTCCCCATATATACCCTAATGAATATAATAAACATGACAAGCAGTTAGCCACAATTACTTTTGCACACAGTATTAAAATATAGTAAAGCAACCACCTCTATAGAACACTGAATATACCCAGAACCATACATGGCACCACCAGTGCAGTGAACTACTTTATCACAAAGCCAAGTGCAAGGCTAATTATTCACACACACCTGAATAGCACAAGGTGGTCCGTTCCAATACCACCATACAATGCTAGAAATCCTATCCATTTCTACAGTAGCTTGGCCAAGACAATTTGGCATGAATATATAACATGACGATAGAGAGACACATTTAAAGTGAAATTGACTAAACATTCCAGGTGTTGCTCGGTTTCATATAGGGAAAATTGCCATCTTTCACATCCATTGCAGTTGATTTATTCTGTTTAAACTATTCCTCTCTGTTTAAAAAAACTCACTATATATATATATATATATATATATATATATATATATATATATTTATTTATACATATATTACCCAGAATTGTTCTATACTTAGATCATTTGTATGCCTGTCCCAAACATGCTTGAATGTCCTTTATTGATCCTCTATTGTATTTACAAGGCAGCATTTCAATGAAACCAACTTATTTTATGTAAAATATGAGATTTGTGGTATGTGCAATACCATGTTTCACCACAAAAGTCTGAAATAGTCATTATGGACAAGCTTCCAATGTACACAGGACATCACAGCTTTCAGCAAAGAACATTACAGCCCTTGTGATGCTTAGCAAATTTAGGGGATTAATATATAGGGTTTGTTTAGTAACTGTTGGTAACTTAGCTAATTTACTGTCAAAAATGAAGAGTGGGGAATAATATTTTATTTTTCGGTGAAACGCTAGATAGGACTCACCTGTTGTTGAATTTTCAGATAATAGATCTTTACACAGTCAAGAAACAACAAACTGGAAAATCATAGGGAACTAGAGATGGCTGAAAAACCTTTATATTGCTTTTTGTCACTATTATTTATGAAGGCATATTTAATTGCATTCAAACTATTGTTGGATCAAAGATCAGTACATGTGCAATGTGTAGATTATCACCAATAAAGACAGATCAAATAACTGATGTTATGTCAAACGTGGAGTGTAAGTAATAATAATAATGCAGCTAATCTCTTTGTGCTTTGGGAATTACTTCATGTATGTCAAGTAGAGATTGCATCTTGAAATTAAATTGATTTAAAGCTTTTCTTTTACTAAATGTACGCATTTGTTGGAGAAAATATACTTTGCAATGTGAGAAAATTCCACTTTAATTAAACAAAATTAAATTTAAGTGTGTACAACTGTATTGCAAGTTCTCAAATATTGTAAGCATGTCATAAGAGCTGTGGTTAAAATAAGGAAGACTTATATTACTGCTTGTGTGCATCCACTGGATTCAGATACGACACAACTGCCAACAAACACTGAAATTAAATCATATCCTCACCCATGACTGCAAATCCACCACCTTATATGTGCATGACTATAACTAGAATATCACATCTGTACAGTTGATTAGATAAAAGCTTTATAGCATAAAGAAACATTGGATATTTTCTAGACACTTGGAGCTTTTACATCAATGCTCTTGGCAAGGAAATTAGACACACCATAGTATTTTGTGTATTTATAGAAACACACCAATGGTAATATAAAGGGGTTTGGCCTGCCCATAATATCTAAACAATCTTGGAAACACCGTGGTTGAGCAAGTATAACGGGGGCATCAATTAGATTGCTTATATTAATTGAAAGTATAAATCTGAAGAGTCATAAATATAGTCTTATTGCTTAGTCTGTGTTGACAAACTGTAAAGTAGTGTTAATTTGCTAAAACTGCAGTATTGTCCTTGCCTTAATTGAATACAATTAATGTGTTTGGCTTGTATAGTAAAATTGTCTTCTACAAATGGTTTTCTTATTGTAATGTTCATTCACAAAATGTTTTGTGATACAGGTACTATAGTGGGATAGAATTCTGTATGAAAATGAAGGGTATATTTTTTTAAGGATAACATTGTCAATTATTGTTCCCTGATCCTTTTGCTTCAAAGGGCAACCTGGAACATTGTCTTTGTATCTGCAGCTTTCTTCTATGACTGTAACTGTTCTGTGTTCAGTTCACTAGTATCAAGCAGCTTTAGATATAGCCAGTTTGATTGCCGAGCAATTAAAGAGCAGTGAGGCAGTTAATCTCTGTCTCCTTCAGTTCTGTTGTGCTAGAGCAGAGCAACCTGGATGAGAAATAGCTTCTTACTGCAGTTCTGTTCAGAACTGAATATGCACAATCTCCTCCATTATACAGTATCTCACAAAAGTGAGTACACCCCTCACATTTTTGTAAATATTTTATTATATCTTTTCATGTGACAACACTGAAGAAATGACACTCTGCTACAATGTAAAGTAGTAAGTGTACACCCTGTATAACAGTGTAAATTTGCTGTCCTCTCAAAATAACTCAACACACAGCCATTAATGTCTAAACCGTTGGCAACAAAAGTGAGTACACCCCTAAGTGCAAATGTCCAAATTGGGCCCAAAGTGTCAAAATTTTGTGTGGCCATCATTATTTTCCAGCACTGACTTAACCCTCATGGCCATGGAGTTCACCAGAGCTTCACAGGTTGCCACTGTAGTCCTCTTCCACTCCTCCATGATGACATGACATCACGGAGCTGGTGGATGTCAGAGACCTTGCACTCCCCCACCTTCCATTTGAGGATGCCCCACAGATGCTCCATAGGGTTTAGGTCTGGTGACATGCTTGGCCAGTCCATCACCTTTACCTTCAGCTTCTTTAGCAAGGCAGTGGTCGTCTTGGAGGTGTGTTTGGGGTCGTTATCATGTTGGAATACTGCCCTGCAGCCCAGTCTCTAACTGAGCAACACTGGAATAATTTTCTTTAGATGCATTTTTGTATCCTGTTGAGACTAATATTTTATAAAACTTGTGATTAAAGACCACATTTTTAATTTAATAATATGTAATTAAGCCTTCAGCCCACAATCTTCTATTGAAAATTTGGAAGCAAATAATGGTTGAATTGGAGGCTTTAATGACTCTAACATGTCACTTGTCTAATACTGCCGATTTCATTTGTCTATCCATGTGCTCTTCATAGTAAACTTAGTAAACTGTTGAATTTTACAATTATACATAACACCAATATTCATTCAAAAAGATGGGTAGTGCTCAAAGGAATTACATTCACCTAGCTATACATGCGGACAAATGGACATGCTATCATGCTTATAATTCCCCATGATATATAATTAATCATTTCTGATAAAGAGAGTTTCAGAAGAGATCATCTTTGCATGCAATTTGTGCTTAAAAAATGGGCCACTGCAGTTCAAGAAAAGGGGAACTTCTTTGTGAAGGATGTAACAAATTAACAATATTAGCAGTTGTGTAAGCCATAGACATAAAACATTTGAGTGAAAATCAGAATTGTTAAGGACTGTCTTTGAATAGAGGCTTCCATATCGCCTTTGTAGCATCATTTATGAGAGCTCAATTATGTATTTTTTTTTTTTTATCTATAAAAGGTAGGAGGAGGGAGGAAGAGGTCCGGAGTATTTTTTTGATAACTGGATCTGACTGACATTAACATGACCCTCTTTCCCCTCATAAGCCCAAAAGCATGCAACTCTCATCAGCAGGTGCAAGCAGTGCCATCACATACTCAACTTCCACTAAAATATTATGCCTCCAGCTCCAGCAGAGAAATCTGAATGTATTTTATTCAAGTTAAAAGCTTTATTTCCCTGTCAAATGTTGTTTTAGTCTGACTCAGAGTTTTCAAGTATATACACTTTTTTCCATAGTGCCATGACGCTTTAAGTAAGCACCAGTGCTTGACGAGGAGGATGGATTACAGAGAGAAAATGTTGAGAGCAGAAGCAGTGATGTAAAGTGGAAGGAATATAAGGTCTTCGGTTGCAATACTTTTTGCTGCCTATCATCATTCTGGCTAAAAACTGTTGATCTAACTCCTCCTTTAAATAAGAAACAATTAATGAATTATCTTATTAAGATATTTAAGAATACTTAAACATAATTTTGATTTCTCAGGGAAAGGAAATCCAAACTGTTGTGTCTTATTAAGGTGTAAAAAGATTATTATTATCATTATTATTATCCTTTATTTTTAATGTGCCAACATATTCCATAGCGCCATACATGGGATGAGTACATGGCAAAAAAAAAAGCTTCTATGAGCTTGGAATTTAGCATACAAAATGCTTTCTCAAGCACCTTTATAAGATTAAAACTTGAAAACTTACAATTTAAAGGGTTTGGTTGGGAAACAGGAGGTTGTAAGGTACAGTGCCTTGAAAACGTATTCACCACCCTTGGCATTTTTCGTGTTTTGTTGCCTCACAACATGGAATTAACATGGATTGTTTGAGGATTTGCATAATTTAATTTACAGAACATGCCCACAACTTTAAAGATGTTTTTTTTATTTTTTTTATTGTGAAGCAAACAACAAATAGGATAAAGTCAATGTGCATAACTATTCACCCCCCTAAAGTCAATACTTTGTAGAGTCACCTTTTGAGGCAATCAAAGCTCCAAGTCGCTTTGGATAAGTCTCTATGAGCTTGCCACATCTTACCACTGGGATTTTTGCCCATTCCTCCTTTCAAAACTTCTCCAGCTCCTTCAAGTTGGATGGTTTGTGCTTGTGGACAGCAATCTTTAAGTCTGACCACAGGTTTTCTATTGGATTGAGGTCTGGGCTTTGACTAGGCCATTCCAATACATTTACATGTTTACCCTTAAGCCACTCAAGTGTTGCTTTAGCAGTGTGTTTAGGGTCATTGTCCTGCTGGAAGGTGAACCTCCATCCTAGCCTCAAATCACAGAGTGGTACAGGTTTTCCTCAAGAATATCCCTGTATTTAGCACCATCCATCTTTCCCTCAACTCTGACCAGTTTCCCAGTCCTGGCTGCTGAAAAACATGGTGTTGGTGTTCTTTTAGTGATGTGAAGTATTGGGTTTGCGTCAGACATAGCGTTTTCTTTCATGGCCCGAAAAGTTAAATTTTAGTCTCATCAGACCACAGCACCTTCCTCCATACATTTTGGGAGTCTCCCACATACCTTTTCGCAAACTCAAAATGTGCCATTTTGTTTTTTGCTGATAGTAATGGCTTTCTTCTGGCCACTCTGCCATAAAGCCCAACTCTAAGGAGCGTACGGCTTATTGTCGTCCTATGTACAGATACTCCAGTTTCTGCTGTGGAACTCTGCAGCTCATCCAGGGTTACCTTAGGTCTCTGTGTTGCCTCTCTGATTAATGCCCTCCTTGCCCGGTCCGTGAGTTTTGGTGGGCGTCCATCTCTTGGCAGGTTTGCTGTTGTGCCATGTTCTTTCCATTTGGTTATGATAGACTTGATGGTGCTCCTGGGGATCATCAAATATTTGGATATTTTTTTATAACCTAACCCTGACTTGAACTTCTCAACAACATTGTCCCTTACCTGTTTGGAGAGTTCCTTGGTCTTCTTGGCAGTGTTTGGTTAGTGGTGCCTCTTGCTTAGGTGTTGCCACCTCTGGGGCCTTTCAAAAAAGGTGTGTATATGTAATGACAGATCATGTGCACACTGGTGGACATCATTTCACTAATTATGTGACTTCTAAAGGTAATTGGTTGCACCAGAGCTTTTTATGGGCTTCATAACAAAGGGGGTAAATACATAAATAGTTTTATGTATATATTTTTCTCATTTCACTTCACCAACTTAGACTATTGTGTTCTGATCCATCACATAAATTTCAGATTAACAAAACATTGAACTTAAGGCTGTAATGTAACAAAATAGGTAAAAAGTCAAGGGGGTGAATACTTTTGCAAGGCACTGTACATTGTGTATATTAAGGATGAAGGTGATAAGCTTCATTAAACAGATGTGTTTTTAGTGAGGTTTTGAAGGCCTTGAGACGGGAGTAAAGTCTAGTGGAGCCAGGCCAGGAGTTCCAAAGAATAGGAGCAACATAAGAAAAAAATCCTTACAGTGGAAGTGAGAGCAGGTGATAAGAGAGGAGGAAAGAAAAAGGTCATTAGCAGATTGGAGAGGGAGGGTGGAGGAGTTTTTTGAGACAAGTGCAGAGATATAAGGCGGGTGAACATTGGTTGAGAGCTTTATGCGTTAGGGTCATGATTTTAAATGTTATTCTGGAGGTTATGGGATGCCAGTGGAGATACTGACAGAGAGGTGATACTTAGATTGAGCATTGAGTATGGTGATCATTATAGATTGGAGTGGTGACAAGCTGATGATGGGGGGGGCCAACAAGGAGTGAGTTGCAGTAGGGAAAACAATATTTGATGAGATAATGTATTATAATTTTACTTGTATCTTGTGTTAGCACTGTAGTGGAGGATGGAAAAACAAGGAGCTCATGTTGAGTTTGAGATGATGGGCAGATATCCGGGAGGATGTACCAGAGAGACAGTTATAACTCTTGCTACAAGAGAGGGGGATAGATCTGGTGCCTAGAGGTACATTTGAGTATCGTCTGCATTGGGATGATATTGTAATCCATAAGATTTTATTATTGGTGGGCGTCCATCTCTTGGCAGGTTTGCTGTTGTGCCATGTTCTTTCCATTTGGTTATGATAGACTTGATGGTGCTCCTGGGGATCATCAAATATTTGGATATTTTTTTATAACCTAACCCTGACTTGAACTTCTCAACAACATTGTCCCTTACCTGTTTGGAGAGTTCCTTGGTCTTCTTGGCAGTGTTTGGTTAGTGGTGCCTCTTGCTTAGGTGTTGCCACCTCTGGGGCCTTTCAAAAAAGGTGTGTATATGTAATGACAGATCATGTGCACACTGGTGGACATCATTTCACTAATTATGTGACTTCTAAAGGTAATTGGTTGCACCAGAGCTTTTTATGGGCTTCATAACAAAGGGGGTAAATACATAAATAGTTTTATGTATATATTTTTCTCATTTCACTTCACCAACTTAGACTATTGTGTTCTGATCCATCACATAAATTTCAGATTAACAAAACATTGAACTTAAGGCTGTAATGTAACAAAATAGGTAAAAAGTCAAGGGGGTGAATACTTTTGCAAGGCACTGTACATTGTGTATATTAAGGATGAAGGTGATAAGCTTCATTAAACAGATGTGTTTTTAGTGAGGTTTTGAAGGCCTTGAGACGGGAGTAAAGTCTAGTGGAGCCAGGCCAGGAGTTCCAAAGAATAGGAGCAACATAAGAAAAAAATCCTTACAGTGGAAGTGAGAGCAGGTGATAAGAGAGGAGGAAAGAAAAAGGTCATTAGCAGATTGGAGAGGGAGGGTGGAGGAGTTTTTTGAGACAAGTGCAGAGATATAAGGCGGGTGAACATTGGTTGAGAGCTTTATGCGTTAGGGTCATGATTTTAAATGTTATTCTGGAGGTTATGGGATGCCAGTGGAGATACTGACAGAGAGGTGATACTTAGATTGAGCATTGAGTATGGTGATCATTATAGATTGGAGTGGTGACAAGCTGATGATGGGGGGGGCCAACAAGGAGTGAGTTGCAGTAGGGAAAACAATATTTGATGAGATAATGTATTATAATTTTACTTGTATCTTGTGTTAGCACTGTAGTGGAGGATGGAAAAACAAGGAGCTCATGTTGAGTTTGAGATGATGGGCAGATATCCGGGAGGATGTACCAGAGAGACAGTTATAACTCTTGCTACAAGAGAGGGGGATAGATCTGGTGCCTAGAGGTACATTTGAGTATCGTCTGCATTGGGATGATATTGTAATCCATAAGATTTTATTAGGGTTCTAAGTGAGGATGTATAGAGAAAGAAGGGGAGGGGGCATAGAACTGAAGCTTTCGGTTATGCCAAGAGACAGAGGGTGAGATGAAGAAGTGGTGAGACACTGAAAATGAGACACTGAATGTTCTAACTTGTAGGTGTGATGTGAGCCATGAAAGAGCAGTGTCACAAAGAGTAGAGAATTTAGATTAGAAGAGGGTGGTCAACTGTGTCAAAGCAGAGAGATATAGAAGAATTAGAATAGAGAAATTACCTTTTGTCTTGCAGACTTCTTCTGGTGAAATATTCTTTGACATATTCCATGAAGTTTAGACTGCTCTGGTTGAGTGAGTTTTCAAAACATTATATGACTTAGAGATAGATTGCACTTTCCATTTGCTGATAACACGGGAAACTGCATTCCCCTTTTCTAAATCAGGAAGGTAGAACAAAAGAGTATCTGCTTTCCTCCGGGGATTTGTTCTGGATAGATATACTGTAAACATCTGACTGCATCAAACATTAGGAGGTCTGGATCTTCATTATGACTAATAGATGGAAGATAAATAACCTGATTTAAATGGAAAGAAGCAGCATCTGTCGGTATAAAATTAAGTACTATACAGAATCTGACCTTAATCAAAGGATTCCTACACAAGATTGCCTGCAATTACAAGAATCTTCTTGTCAGAGTGATGGCTACCAAAAAAAAAAATGTTTTATGGGTAAACCATCAGTCTGACAATCATTTTAAAGGTTCAGGCAGATACTTTCTTAGACCGTTTAAGAGAATAGGAAGACTACATGGATTTGTCAAAGATTTTCTAAAAGGTCTAAGTTTTATCACTGCTGTCTTAACTCAAATGATCCTCTTGTCTAGTGCCTACTGAATAAACAGATAGAGCAGATATTGCAGAGATCTGCACCTACAGAGTGTTATAGTTGAGGCCCAGACCAATGTTGGATTTATTGTAGGGAGTTATTCAAAATATCAACTTTCGTAAAAGAGATTATCCATCCTGCAAGTCTATCCCATATTTTATAGTAGATAGAGAAAGTGGATTGCTTTTTAGCTTTCAGTAGGGTGTTAATCACGTCATCGGAGAAACCCAAGCCTTCCAGTTTCTTCTGCTCAGTCTCCAGGTTGTTAAAGCTAGAGAGTCTAAATACTGAGGACGGGTTTGGTGAAAAGAGCCTTTGGAGGTTCCACTGACAGATATATCAAGGGGAAACCAAAGTCTTCGGTACCATAATATGATTAAATGAACAATCTTATGATGTTTTTGAAGGACTTTTCGAATGACATAGAAGGGGTGGAAAAATATGTAAAAGAATTATATAGCTGTGTCAAAAAATACATCCACAGCATAATCTCTGTATCATGTACCGCATACATAAAGTTGTTTGTTGAATGAAGAAACCTTAAAATCTATGGAGGAAAAGCAAAACAATGGAAAAAATGTTTCTGGGTTTAACTTCCATTATGTGGGGATTACAAAGGTGCTGCCTAAGAAATCTGCATTCCAATTTTTTTTCTCCTGCCAAGTAAATAGATATTCCAAACAGGTTTTCTTGTGCCCAGTTCATACTAGGGAATGGCTTCTGCTTTTGTGCCTCATTGCCTGTTTAGAAAGGATACTACCACCTTGTTCCATCTCCAAAGCAAACCAATTTCCCTGTTAGGATGGAAGCAAACTGACATATGGCGTGAGCTACCTTTCTCAACTCTAACAAATTTGAAAAGCTTTTTGCAGGCAATTTATTCTGAATTCATTTAACTGACAGGTTTCCTGTCCAGGCTGCCCAGCTTTGGAATTTTGCATCCTTTCTTCTCAATACCATTTTTCCTAAAGGAAACCCTTTGCAGAGATTATTTAGATTCTTATACCATTGCCGTTTTAACAGGAGTTTCTTTGAAAGATACATTTTAAGGTTCCAGTTCTGAGAGTGTATATTGAACTGTCTTAGGGAGGCTTTGGATTCCCAGACCTCTTTAGTGGAAGGAATGTTGATGGGAGAATACCAGTAAAATTTAGTAGAACTTTCTGGCATTCCGGCAGAGATTGAAGTCATGTGAGACCTGTAACAGATCTGCTGGCACCCCGACTGGGTACCTCCGTTGATGGACGTGTCCTAGCTTGCGCCGAGGACTACAAGCACTGCACCGGACACCACAACCACCACAGACTCCACAACCGCCGTAGCTTAACTGGAGCCGCCCCGTCTTCCTTCCACCCTGTATGAATCTCCAGCATCCAGGATCGTGTGGGGAAGACCTCTCCTCCAAGGAGAGTACATCAGGAACAAGGGTTCAGTAGTTAAGCTCAAGGGAGTATGCAAAACATAGCAATCCCCAGTGTTATATAGCAATCCCCTCCAAGAACGAGACGAGGCTACGTTTTGAAGGGTCAAGTAGAACTCTCTTGCTGGCACACCGGGCCTGGTTTTTATTACAGTCAGGTAAACAGAACACACCCAGGGGAAGGTATAAACAACCAATAACACAATAGTAACGCCCACAGTTTCCCTCCCCTCTTGCTTGGGAGATAATTGAGTTTATCACTGTATCTACTCAATTATCTCCCAGCTAAAACTTACACATTTTTATCCATTTTTATAATTTTATGATTTTACATAGTACATAAATAAATCTTACATTTTTATGAACAACATAAATTGTGGAACAACAAAAGAATGTTGCAGATAGAGGACTGATGTTATCAGAGCAGGTATAGGAAGGTAATAAGCTCACCAAACATAAGTTCTCCATCAGTGAAACCACGCCAGATTTTGAAATATTATCCGAGTTCCATCTTGTGAGTTCAACTGAGGCTCCTCAAATCTATTTCATCTAAAGAGTCTATAAAAGATCATATTTTGAGGCCATCTCTAAAAACTTCTTCCATTTTACCCAAACATTAAATTATTGAGGTTAGGCTACATCAGTTTTGCTTGCTGCCCCAACAATAAGATAAGGTCTTCAAGATCTAGTCTGCTACAAATGATCCTTGGAGCACATAGTGTCATCAAAAGGATAATTTACTTTCCTAGCTACTTTTATTGGAGTGTCTACCTTATGAACATTATTTTTCAGACACATTTTAACAATTCCAAAATAAACTATCCTCCCAGTTCTAGCCCATGCTCTTGGGCAAGAGGGGTTGTTTCATCCACACCATTTCCACCTCCAGATGTATAGAGGGGTCTGGCTTTCTTGTTTTCATTACACATTTTCTATCAGTATTCTTTATCTCTTATTCCTTGTCTGTTCATTATTGTTCCCTCATGACTACTCCAGACAGGGCAATAAACTACCCAGGGTCTGGGAATTTAAGGTTATTTTTTAGGTCTCCTGACCTTAATATCATCGAGCTGCTCTGGGGACATATTAAATGTGCCGTTCATTCAATACGACCAAAGACTTTGCATGACCTGAAGGCATTTTGCCAAGACAGATGGGCAGCTATACCACCTGCAAGAAGAGTATGCAAACTTTTGAACAATGTAATTTATTTTTTCTCTTTGTTGCCATGTTTTGTTTTATGATTGTGCCAATCTGTTGTAACATACAGTTGAATATGACTTCCATAAGAAATAAGAGAAATGTGTTTTGCCTGCTCACTCATGTTTTCTTTACAAATTGTACATATATTACCAATTCGCCAAGGGTATGCAAACTTTTGAGCACAACTGTATATGCACACATTACATTCACAATATAACTATACACACACACATTACACCCATGACAGTACTATACACACACATTACATCCATGACAGTAACTATATGCACATATTACATCCGTGACACAACTATACGCACACATTACATCCATGACATAACTATACGCACACATTACATCCATGGCAGTAACCATACGCACACATTCATTCTTTAAACATGACACATAAATGAAAGACAAATTGTCCCAGCCCTTAAAACACATCCCATGTCCATTTCATTAGCCTTTGATATTAGCAAACAGATGTGATAGAGTCCCAAATAACAGTTGCACTTGTTGGGGTTTGGGGAGCCCCCAAATCAGTCATGTCAGTGCATATTATGGTTGTAGGTAATAAGCTTATTTTAACAGATGAGGTTTTTAGTGAGGTTTTGAAGGTTTGAGGCAGAAGGATATACTAGTTGAGCAAGTCAATGAGTTAAAAAGAGTAGGGGAAAAAAGTTCTGGAAAAGGGAGTGAGAGGAGGTGATAAGAGTGAAGGATAAAAGAAGGTCATTAGCAAAGCAAAAGAGGGCAGTTGGGGAAGTAGTCTGAGACAAGAGCAAAGATATGAGGGTGCACTATTGTGGAGTCCTTTATACATCGGGGTCATGATTAAAGTTTACTCTGGAGGCTATGTGAAGCCAGTTTAGTGACTGACAGAGAGACGCTGCAGACACTGAGAGTTGAATATGGTGTATGAGTCGAGGGGATGTGTTCATTATGGATTGAAGTGGAGACAGACGGGTAATTTTGGTGGTGGTGGTGGGGGGACAGCAAGTACAGAGTTTCAGTAGTCAAGGCGAGATATGATTAGAGAGTGGATTAGGATTTTAGTTGTTTATTGTGTAAGGTAGTGACATATTTTGGAAATGTTAAGTAAAAATGACAAGATTTTGTTATTGACTCCTATTTTTATAGAGGGTAATATAAAGCTGTTAAACAATTTTAACTCCCAGCTTCTATTAAAAAGGGAATTCTGTTATATTGACAAACCACATTAGAGGTGGTTCAAGGAGGATGATCTCTTTTAGTATGAGGTAATAAACACTAAACCCACCATTGCTACTGTAAAACATAGGGTGAACTGTCAGTGTTGAATTCTTAATAAAGATAAGACATAGGCTGGGAATTCAGTCATAGATTCACAAACAAACTATTTATTAGATTTGTAAAATGAATTATGTAACAAAACTGAAAGGAGAGAATTAAAACATTACATAAGTATTGTGAAAATTTGCAGCCAAATGTAAATGTTCTTTGGTTGTATTCATATAACATTATTTGTTGTTCTTTAGTCGTTCAGTCATGCCTGACTCGCTGTGACTCTATGGACCACAGCACACCAGGCACATTGTGTATCTGATTATGCTTCTCCATAAGGTTATCTTGGCAAAAATACTAGAGTTGGTTGCCAGTTCCTTCCCCAGTGGACCACAATTTGTCTGACCTCTCTGCTATGACCTGCCCATCTTTGGTGACCATACATGGTATAGCTCACACCTTCATTGAAGTATAAAAGCCCCTTTACCACAGCAAGATAGCAACCCAGAATGGGATCTAACATTATGTGTATGTATAAACTCTACTTCCGTTTCATTGTAAATTAAAAATAAATAAAATAAACATTTTGCTAACTTTTTTGCATATCTCGAGGCAAATATCTAGTTTTGCAGTATAACTACAAAGTGTAGTACACAATCACAGTTACGGTTCATCAGTGATCACATAGTTTGACAGCATTTGAATAAATAAATCTTAATGGGTACAGTGATGAAGACTTAAGTGAGGAAGTTTATTTTGTCCATTCTTAGTAAACCTTAGGAGTGACTGTGAAGCAGGAGTGTTTGATATGGTTTTTGGCACACAGAATGTTGTGTCTAGTTCATGGCTTTCCCTGGAACTGATTTCAATATTAAAAATGTGACCTGGTTTCCACTCCAACTTGTTATATTTGCCTTCTGTACCCAGGCTATGTCATAATTGTTATCAGTGTAGACATCTTATAGGTTCAAAAATAAATTTCTGCCACAGGGTCCTTAGCCACATTGAGATTTGAATTTCGGTAAAGTAGATTTAAAACTTAAGAAAATAGCTTTCAGAAACAGCTATTTTTCATTAGTATCAGTATAAGTTCTGCCACAATTATAATGGCTGTTCCACATTAATGATGTTCACTATTCCACTGAAAACATGCAATACTCTTCCTTAACATCTAGTAACCCCACAGAAGGGACATCAGATCACACCTGCTCTGTGCTCACTAATTACCTCATCTCAGACACAAACTAATAATTGTTTTATTTTGGCCAGTTTCCAGAAGCAGTGAAATAATCACAGCAATGCTGAAATAACAAATATTCCCCAGCTTTACATTCATGGGTCAATTAGAACTCAAGGGATCATTCAATAATCAGTTATTTAAAATTAAAACTCATTGCCAATCTCCCAAGGGAGCATTAGAGAGAGAAAAAAAAAACATTTTGATGTTTCAGATTCACTGTAAAGTTAGACTTCTTATCTAAAGGCAATATCAATACGTAAATTTGTGTCAAAAAGAGTTTGCAATTTAGCTGTGTCTAGTCAAAATATATTAAGAAAGTCCAGATGGCATTTAGCTTAATAGCCATGTTTGTGCTCAAGGAACAGACAGACACTGTCTGTTGTAGCTGGGAACTATTTAAAACATTTTAGAATAGGCTACCTGTATTAAAAACATATTTTAGAAACAATTATAATCAACTAGAATAAAGTGCTAACGTACTAGATTGGGAACATATAGCATACTCTTTATTCTCAGTAAAAGATGGAATACGTAAAAAATAACCCATATGCATCCTTTTTCATTAAGTAAAAGACATTAATGTGCATATGTAAAAAAAATGCTATGTTTACCAAAATGATTAAAGGAACATAAGAGCTATACTCAGTAAGCTTAAAATGTATATCATAATACATACACATAGCAGCTATTCACTACATCCCCTTCAGAGTAATAACTAGTATTTTTCTTTAATTATTATACAGTTTCCAATTCTTGTTTTTACAAGTATACAACATACTAGCAACACTTGCCACTAGGAAAAGTGTTAGCATGAGATTTTTTTTTTTTAGAGAAAATCTTTGTTTTTGACTCTGTTAGTGCACAGAAGCTGTCAATATCATTCATTTTCATGTCATTAGTGGGAATACACAGCACTGGGCTTGCAAACGTGCTTGTGATTGCTTGCTACTGATAATGTACAGAGGAAATGGGAAGGTGTAAAAAGTTAAAACAAATTTGGAAACAACCAATAGGAAAACAAATTACCCTTAGTTCTCCATCTCCTCAAGCTCAAAGCCAACAGGAAAGTATTTAGAGAATACAACATGGACCTACAGAAGCAAAGAGCCCTATGCAAATCCACATACCGTACATAGATGCGCAAACAAGGCTTCTCGCAACTGCAGGAGCTTTTTTTTTGCAATTTATGTAGCTATCCAAATCCCAACCTCACTAAACACCACACATCATAGGACCTCCATGCCAGCTAAATGCAACCCCTACCACGGGGATTCCTAATGGAACCCTGTGGCATCTACCTACTATCATGCCCCATTCACTATATAGCTATGGAAGTTCTTGCAGGACCCCTATGGCACCTATCCTAATGATATATGCTGTGGAGAGCCTAAAAGGACCTCCATGCCCCCTAAAATTGTATGCCCTATGCCATGTAGCTCATGGAAGGACCTCTGTGGCTTTAAGGACCTGCATGGTACAACATTTAACCCCTAACTACCATAAGGGTCCTAAAGTAACCCTACACCATTGAGTTGTATCTAAAATCAAAATTATAAAAGATAAAGAATACATTATGAAAAATAACAAAATTAAGTACAGTAAAATAAAAAACATACAGTAAAATAAAGACATTAAATTAAAATAAAAAAATGTAACCTGCAAAAGAAAAATATTAATAATACTTTATTTTAATGATCCACCAGCGATGATCAACAAAGCCCTAATCCTCATTGTTTTGCCCTGGACTACTCAGGCTGTAATTAATTTTATTATTTTTGTTAATGTAGTGTTTTTTTTATTTTTAAAAATATTTTTTTTTTATTTTTTGTAATTTAGAGATTTTTTATTTTTGGCAATTAGTTGTTTTTTTGTGGTGCAATTAGGGTTTTTTTCTTTAATAATGTAAGTTTTTATTTTATTTGTATAGTGTATGTGTTTTTTTTTTACATAGGGTGTCATGGAGGTCCCCCATGGCATGATATGAGTTAATTTAGTTTGTCATGGGGGTCCTTTAAGGACCCTCATGGCATATATCTTAGTGTATATGGCTAGGTAGTGAGTAGATACCAAAGGGATCCTTATAGGACCCAGTGGAATAAGGTTATCTATGTGTGCCACAGAGGTCCATTAGGGACCCCTGTAATAAGGGTTAACAATTAGATGCCACAAAGATCAATTAAGGATTTCTGTGGTACAGGGTTAATTTTTAGGTTCCATGGAGGTCCTGCAAAGGAGCAGATGCCGTATAGCACCCTTGTGGTAGTAGTTAACAATTAGGTACCACAAAGGTCCTTTAAGGAGCTCTATGACACAGGGTTATTTTTTAGGTGCCATGTGTGTCTTAATAGACCCGGCATTCCCCCATTTATTGTACTGTATCTCCAGGCTCATAGAGGTATGACTATTAGGGGTAGTTGTGCGCGGTTATGTGCACTTTTAACCTACTTTATTGTATTTGACTGACACCTCCTGATTTCTATCATAGCAGCAAAAGGTAATATTTTTACCTTGCATCTCCTATTATAATAGGGATTAGAAAATGCATGGTAAATATAATAATTTGTGTTAAATATCCAGATTTAATTTTGGATACAGGTACTTCTCCATCTTTCAAAAAGTCAGAGTGTAGTTCAGCTGTGTGTAGAGAAGAAAAATTCTTAGTGAATACAACTATAGTGATTGTTATTTGCTGTTTACATAGAACATACACTTTACACCAATGTTATATGCACCCTTGGAAAACGTTTTTGATGAAAATGAGATGTAGAAAATATAGCTTACTGGTTACTTGTGATATAATACATGGAAGGACCCAGTCTTACTTGTTTGCCAACACAATTATATTATAAATCCTTTATGTGAGGAGGGGTATCTGTTCTGCTGGACTAAGGTGCAGGCCTGGGAGGACATCCATAGATACAAATACTGGGTAGGCTGTGAAGTATGCCTAAGTTTTGTGTGCCTAATTTTTTTTTCACTTGTGCATAGTGGGCCACTTCTGGGTCCTTCCATGTTTCTGTGACGTGTCATTTCCAGTAGGCCTTCTTCTGCTATTTGTTTGGTTCTGTGCAAACTTCTGTCTATCTGCAGGTTGTAGCCCAGCCATAGACTCCTGCCTTGTCAAGTCTGTATTCTTGTCAGTGCTTCCCAAGCCACTATTCTAGTTTATTAGCGATTTGTATGCCTGGTCAGGTTTTCTCCAGTTACCAGGCCTTGCTTTGCAAGGAGACTCTACTCCTTATTAACATCCACATCAGATACCAGCCACCATTAACACTTAAGTGTACCATTTCCCTTGCAGCATTGCAACCCCATTTATAGTTTTCTTTCTTTCTTTTTTGTTGATAAAAAAGCTTGCTGTGGTCTAGTTATGTCTCAGGTTAAGTTAGGTAAAGACAATTCCAGTGTTAAACAACTTTGCTGTCTCAGGTTATGACTGTTGTTCTGCCTACTTTCAACAACCACAGGCTCCAAATAACTGTTTGAGGACTTAATAATTAAGATAATTCACTATTACAATTTCAATAAATGATTTAAAAAGTTAACCAACTTGTAATATTGTTTGTCAGAAGCATAATTAGGACATGAAAAAAAAAGAAAACTTGGAGTCCACGATAGACATGAAAGTGCTAAAAAAATATATTATAGAACTAAAATCTAATATGCAAATCATGGCCTAAAGATCAATGCAAAGAAACTTCAGAAAACTTTAGCAGGCACCAGAGTAGCTGACGACAGACCAAATTTACAGCATTGCTTACACAAATCTGATTTATGAACTCATAACAAAGGTCAGCATCTAAAATATGCAAAACTAAGCCTTGGTAAGTGGGAAACATTCTGGAACCAAGTGTTGTAGAAATCAAATAACTTTTTGGCCACAGACACAGGACATACATTTAAAGAACAACACTTGAAAAATTTGAGAAAAGGATATTTTGCCATTAAGCATGGGGATGGCAATATTATGCTCTAGGGTCATGTGGCAGCAAGTATCTTAGGAAATATGTTCTGGTGGGAGGAATAATGAATACAACTAAATATCAACTTGAAGCCAATGTCTCAGAAAAATAAATTGAAGCTGAGCAGAGCTACATATTTCAGAAATATTCCAGAAAAAAAGTTTTAGAAAGTAATTAAACATTTCCAAAGTAAGAATAGACAAGCTCTTAAATGGCTGTGCAAAACATTGCAAAGCTGGGATTTCTGTTAAGTAATGACTGACACAATGCCGAAACTTTTGCATATGCCATTTCTTTTGAATTATTTGTTTGAATGCCTGCAAAACTGTAAATATACAGTAACTGTGTACAGGTCCGCCAAAGATTATACGCCATTGGTTAATCCGGAACCTCTTTTAATCCAGACAAAATTTAGATCATCAAGCTCCACTGCTCCTTTTGTTTCAGTAAATATTTATCCTTCTACTAACTTGTTGACAAACCCATTTAATTAACTATTACATTAAACTTCATTAAATGGGCTTGTCAACAACTTAGTAGAGAGAGACGTATTTACTGAATGAAAATGAGCACTGGTGCTTTAATGAATGCAAAGAATCAGTGGAGTTTTCAACCATCTCTGTTTTACTAGTTACATGTTTACTCTCTATAAAATAGAAAATTCTCTCTCTAGAAACTTGATGACAAGCCTCTGTTATTCAATTCCACATCCAAATTCCTTGCCAAAATCCGTTGGTGACTCAACGTTAAAGCTGCGGGCTCGGTTCGCGAGTTAGCTGCAACTGTGGCCCTCGCGAAGCACTTTGAAAGAAATCACCTAAAAAAATGACGGCCCACTTTGAAAAGGAAACCGCCACTTATAGAAAAAAAATGCGACCCGCAAAAAATATGAACTTAATGGCCGAACCGCGCAAATCCAAAAACACGAGAAAAAAAAAAAATCCTATCCTATCCTATCAAAGGCTTTTTGAAAGTAAAAATTAATTAATGCTAAATCTTGTCTTCTTACTAAACTATAAGAAATAATGTCTTTAACAGCACTCACATTGTAAGCAATATTTCCACTAAGTATACCACATACCTGGGAAGGGTCTATGATTTTGGAAATTACAGATTTTAAACGAGATGCTAATAATTTAGTAAACATTTTATAATCAGAATTTAAAAGATTAATTGGTCTCCAATTTTTTATATTTTCTTTCCCCCTTTTATTATAAATTAAAACTACCACCCCCTGCTTCCATGAACATGTTTTAAAAATTCATTTTTTAAAACATTCCAAAAAGTAATAAAAAATGCAATAGGTAACCCATCATTTCCCAGTGATTTCACTTTTAAAAACTTTAAATTGTATTCAAAATCTCAGTACTATTACAATTGTTTTCTAAAAGGAAAATAAGGCAGAATAAAAATTAAAAACTACTTTTTTTTTCTTTTTTTAAGTTCTGTTTCTCCTTCTATATTTTCAATGACTTTCTTATTTCTTTTTTTTTTTTTTTAAATAACGGGAACACTTTTCATCCTCTTTTAAAACTTTAACTCTAGAATTAAAAATGATTTGTTTGCCGTTTTCTTTTAAAAATGTTTTTATTTCTTCTTTTACTTTAGTTAAACCCTCCTCAACCTCAAAGCCCTGACTTCGGGCTTTGTATAGTGCCTTAAGGAAACATTTTAATATTCTATACTCTTCTCTTTTTTCTCTTGCCTTTTTTTGTCCAGTTTGTATGAAATATTGTTTTTTTTTTTTGTTTAATCTTATCCCACCATAAAACAATATCTTCTTCATCTCTAAAATGATTCCATTGTATATATTGTTTTTTTTTTTTTAAATCCTCTCGAATTTTTCTTCTTCTAAAAATGATGTATTTAGCTTCCAATAAGTGTTTTTTTACCTGATTGATGTTAATAAATTATGGTCTGAAAAAATATTTTCACATAATTTACTATTTAAAATTTTTAAATGCTTTGATAAAAACAAAAAATCGAATTGAGATGTGGTTAAAACATTGCTCCACGTAAAGCCTTCATTCATACCTTTTAACACTCTCCATCCATCCTGTAAGCTTTCATACTCTACCATTCTTTTTAAAATACTCGCAGATCTATCTTTTCTTGTTTGAGTAATTTAACTTCCTCTACATTCACCAGGCAATACACAGTTAAAATTTCCACCTTAAATCAAAGGATTATTGTCAACTAAAAATAGATTAATACAAACAGAAAATAAGACCAATGAAAGGTCTAAAAACCAGAGCGCTCCAGTGTCAATATAGGCCCAAAGTAGAACGAAGAAATAGTTGGATATTATACAACTGTTTAAGTACTGTCTCATATATCTCTGATTGATATGGGGACTCACGGTACCTTAGTCCAAAAAGGTCCAATTTGTCCAATTACTCCTGTGGATTAAAGGAGGGCGATAAGCCGTAGTCCCAGGTAATGGGGTATCATCCTTGATGGAATTGGTGTAATGGTGATCACTTGGAAATTGCTGCCCCCTCAGACAGCACTGTTCATGTGGTACAAACCTAGTGCAAATAAATGCTAAACTAGATAAATATATAGAATGCAGGTTAAAATGCCAACTCACATGTCCTAACCTCATGGTATGAGGTATTTCAGTCACTCGTTGGGAAGTCCTGATGGATAACACGGAGGTAGCTGGTTCCACTGGTCCAGGAACTGGATCTTCCTATCTGTTTCACGTGAGGTGGAGTGAGGAGTCACCTTATGAGTGCGTTTTTATTCATGAACTACAATGTTCACGGAGAAGCTGAGTACTTGGGCCCTATGAATACTCAAAGCTAATATGATAGTTTATAAAAATAAAATATTTTTATTCATAAAGAAATCCAGTACGCAAATGACAAAGTTTGCTGTATCGTATTTGCTATACTTATCAAATGGTAGAGGATTATTGTATTCCAAATGACTCTTAGTTACACAAGTTTAGAAGTATAAGAAACATGCTAACAAAAGATAAAAAAAAAAATTACAAAAAAAAGAGTAATAATAATAAAATATTTCAATAACAATAACTAAAAAATTTTAAATAAAAGGACAGACGCGTTTAACTCGATCTTACAGGCTTTCTCAATGTATAAATAATAAAAGAAAAATGAGTAACTAGATAAATAGCTATATGCAGGAAGCCTAGATGGCTTGCCTCACCTATTTAAAGCTAAAATGGCGCCATTGCATAGCTTAATTACATCACTTCCTGTGGTGGCATGTGCACGTCCTGTTTCCCTGTTCCTAAGAAACCAGGAGCCAATCAGAATGCTGAAAAAACGGGTCACTTGTTAACAGTGTGTGCACAGTAAAAGAATGGTGACACCACCATAAAGGGATAATCAAAGTACTCAAAAACAGGCTTGTAAGCCTTAACTATATAAAAGGGGAATACAATTAAATACAGCAGAGTGTAGCCAGAATATGACATCACTTCTGGTCTCCCTGTTGCTATGGAACTCAGGAACCAATCAGAAAGCCAGAATATCTGCCCAGGAGCCAATCAGAAAGCTAGAAAATCGGCCCACATTTTGTGAGCAGACCCTATATCAAACCAAAAGTGAAGGTAAAGAAATCCTATCAAAGGACCCCAAAAAGTGATACATAAATATAAATACATGTAGAATTAAGGATTTAAAGTTATTTCTTTTTTTTACGGTGGGGCATAAACATTATAAATTAAACATAAACATTTAAAATTATAAAATTTAACAAAACAATTAAGACGCCCAGGTATTATTTCCTCATATTTTTCGATTTTGAAATCATTACTTAATTAAATACCAACTCCTATACTTTTATTTTCATTACCTCCGGACCACACTTGTGGTCCTTTTCCCCAGTCTTTTTCTAGATCACTGTATTCAAATCGTTTTTTAATTCCACACTCCTGCAAAAATAAAATATCATCTTTTCTTGTTTTTAAAAAATCGTACAGAGCCGCCCTACGTACAGGTTTTTTTAGGCTCTGTACATTTAATGTTTTAACTTGGAACATTGGTAGATGTTAAAAAAGGTCTTACCTGGCACTTTTGGCACCAAAGTCCCCGTCCTCAGACTTAATTTCACTGGGCGCGGGACTATTTTCCATTTCCTTTCCGACTATTAATTTCTCAGTATCTGAAGATGATATATCCCCAATCAGCCCTTCGAAAGAATTTTCAGACTTGAAGGATGTAAGAACATTTTCATTATTGTTGGTATTGTCAGGTGATAGTATTGGAAAAAAAGTGGGCCCATCTGTATTTCTGTAGTGAGATCTGTTTTAGACCTGCATTTGGACTATTTTTCTTTTTTTCTGGAAAGTTCTATTGCTGAACCTCTCCTCTTTTTTGATTGAGGAGGGTTTCCAGAAATGTCCATGCTTACCTCAGTTTGTGGAACAATCGACTTCTGCAATGTTTATTTTTCCCTCCAAAGTTGGTATAGGATATGGGTAAGGGACTGCAAATTACTACATTTACCCTTTTTATATCCTATTTTTCTCAGGGCTTCTTCTTCCTCATCACTTAGAGTGCACTTCTGTTTGTTACTCTTACGAGGCTCTTTTTTCTCTCTTTCTGGTTTATCCTTCTTCTCCCATCATCTGGAAGAAGATTTTTCAGGACAATTCTTATGCAGATGGTCAGACTTTCCACAGAGATCACTTTTTTTTCTGTGCAGTTTTTAGCTTCATGTTCATTACTTCTACAGAATATGCACACTTGGGTTTTGGCACATACATCATGTCCATACATTTGTCAGTTTTTACAATAAGGGGGCATTTGGTTAAAAAAATGAAACCTCTATTCCTCCCTATTGTGAAGACAGGAGGGGTCGCCTATACCCATTCTATCCCTTAGGGTCGGCAATAAATGTCCCCTAAAACTTCCTCTTGCCTGTCCATACTCCAAGTCCATTCCTCATTACTCCGGCATATCTGATATTAAGACAATAACCGCTCATAAATTTCTCCATCTGAAACATGGGGATTGTACATATGCACAATTATCATTTGTTCTGTATCACTGAACAAAGATGTTACTTTTATTCCTTTCATAATCGGGGGATCCACTACGCTTCTGCATGACTCTAAAATCCGGTTTGCCCAATACTCAGAAATCAGGGTCAGGTCATAAGTCCCCTTCCTCCAAAATTCCTGTTAACAAAATTTTTTTTGAAAAAACAAGAGTTTCATGCAAAAGCTGTTATGTATGTAATAACCGTTCTTTTCAGTTTTGAACGCAGGTTAAACTTCAAAACGAAGGGTGTCGTTCCACGAATGGTCCTTCCAGATACCAGCTCCATCTCCTCCTCCTCCTCTCTCAGATCAGGTTCCAGATCCAGCTTGACCTCCAACTCCTCCAGCAGTAGAACGCTCTGCCATAATAGCAGTGCCGATCACCACTCGTTTATCCAGCTAGGGACCACCCTAGTAGCAGCATACAACTTAAGGTGTAAACACTGAAGTTTCAAGGCCAAGGTGATATATGCTCAAGATAGCCTTCAACAAGATCCACTAGAAACCTTGCCAAATGGCAGAGAAGCAATCTGAAAACCTCCTCACAGTACTGTTTCAAGCTTAATGGTTATCATCAGTGTGAGTGAGTTTTCCACAACAACCATTTAGTGTTTGGCCAGCAACGTAAGAGCAAGAGCAAGAAAAGCCCTCCAACGTACAGAGTACAGAAACAAATAATACATTTGTAAGCCCATCTGCAGGTCTAAAAATAAGTTTAACAACTTATTACCCACTCAGGATTCCCAGAAATACAGTTATTGTACTGCATTCCAACCTCACACTGATGATAGCCATTAATCTTGAAACAGTACTGTATGTGAGTGTGTTTATGATTTGTGCAAATATAATCCTTTGGTTTGCTTTAAAGCTGTGGTACAGCGGGCATATGCATTTGAAGGAGCTATGTATAAAATAGCATTTTGTATTTAAGAGCAAGAATGCATTGTCTGCTCATTTGCATGTGGAGAATAACTTATTTTTAGACCTGCAGATGGGCTTACAAATGTATTATTTGTTTAAATGTATATATATATATATATATATATATATATATATATATATATATATGTCTTTTTCTCTTTTACTACTGCTGTTTTGGTATATGCTTTATTTTAAAAATAAGGGGCCATATTCAGTTGAGGTTTTGGGCGATCAGGTAGCCCGTAAGTGAGGACGCAAGTTAATTTGCTATTCAATTGGTGTCTTTTTGCAGGCTCTAAACAGGTTACGAGTTACGGCCTTGAAATTATTAGGATGGTTTAACCCGTAACTTATAGCCTCCAGAAGCCTTTGATCTTTCACTTTCACAAGAGTCACGATAGCTAAAATCGCGAATCGCTATTCAATTGCTCAATTTCCCCAAGTCTGCAAATGGTATAACACCCGTAAGTGGAAAATGAAGGAGAAAATAGTACGAGTGCTAGAGAGGATCCGCAAGTGGGTTAAACACCTATTCCTAGCACTGTAAATGCAAAAAAAAAATCACTACTGCACTGTAAATAATGGGGAAAGAGATGATAAACATTAGAATTGATTGCACAACAGTCTCAAGCTCGCAAATCGTCAGGAATTTAATTTAATTTTTATGTTTGATTTCTGTGTTAAATCGATCTCAGGTATCAATGAGTTAATACAGATCAGGCCACCCATATGGACTAGAACAGTATTGGCATTCATTTTCCTAATCCTTTATTTTGAGGGTTTGCGAGTCTGATATCGAAACCCCGAACCTATTTGATTGACATGTAACCTCCATGTTTTACTGCCGTAATAATGACAGTCTCATTTTCTATTGGCTAAGGTTACGGGCTTGCTGAATTGATCACGTTCCCACCCTGAATTGCAATGAACCAGTGCATGGTTTACGTTTTTAGCTTTGGGACAGAAACTTGAGCACTTGAGCAATTGAACAGCATTGCATTTAGAGATGAACGGGAGCCCGCAGACATTCGTCCATCTACGATCGGGTTGCAGGCTTCGAATTGAATATAGTCCAAGGTTAAGTATGCCTTTAAAAAAATACTTTTGATACAATGGTCATTTAAGAATCTTGGTAACAGAAGTGAAAATTGTGTGAATTGTGGCTGACGTTAAAATAGCGTTTTTAGCATTCTCTGGATGTGTAATCAGACCAGGATTTGTTTTTTTTAACCACTACACATTATGTGCACACTTATAAGGCAGTA
The DNA here is from genome assembly GCA_027410445.1 of Discoglossus pictus. Lineage (NCBI taxonomy): Eukaryota > Metazoa > Chordata > Amphibia > Anura > Alytidae > Discoglossus > Discoglossus pictus. The sequence continues at coordinate 246,441,760 of CM050167.1, forward strand.
CTTGAGATATTAGCAGCACCTTAACTGTTTATATAGACTACAACTGAAACACATAACCCACCTTTTTTATGATACATCCATGACTAAAACAAAATGTCAGAGAAAGCTTTGCTTACTTTTGTCTTTGACAAATTTGAAAAGACTGCTTATACATTATATATTGTTTCTCTCCAAATATTACAACTAATATACAATTTTTCTAAATCATAATTCAGAACATTTATATAATCACATATATAGTTGTCAGCAGGTGGGCTTGGCAAAACCCGTTGCTAACACAACAGGGACACTGCGGCCCTCACCAAGCGAGGGCCGTGGTTGCTGCCAGGCAAGGAGCGCCAAAGAGCGCCATAGGCGCTCATCCCTACGACCCCGTACGACTTTCGGACCGCAAATGTGGCCCCTCGCAAAGCGAGGGGCTGCATTTGCAAGGGTGGAGGCTCTTACATCGGCTGCAATGAGCCGAAAGCTCATTGCCGGCAGCAAATGCGTTGGCCGCATTTGCGGAGGTGGTGGCTCTACGCTGCCTCACAAGCGGCTAAAAACGTCCACAAAGGCGGCACTTAAAAAAAAATAAAAAAAACACAGCAAAAATTGCGGACTTACCCCCCCAAAAATACGAGCCATGGGACTCGCAAAAATACAGACTCACAAAAATACGATCTTAACGGACAACCCGCGCACAGAGGAAAACATTAAAAAAACACAAAATACACACAAAAATAAAATAGAAACCTTACCCACAGCAAGGAGGGACACCCAGGACGTCTGGAAGACAGGTTACACCTCAATTTCAGTCCAATTTAAAATGTTTAGGCACTCGAAAATACCCTAAGCGAAAAAATGGCCCCTTAAGCCGCAAAACACAGCCAAGTACATACGACTTTTACAAAAACCCATACGAGCTACAACATACACCATTAGCAAGGACGCTAAATCATCCACACCCGCGTACCACATCCACACCCGCTGCCATTTTACAACACTAACTTACAGAATGCGGAAGTATCCAGCTACACTAACGGCTTCCCCTCGCGCACGCAGCCTATTTACACTACACACTGCACACATTGCTGACACTTACACCTAGGCTCAACAACAGTGCAAATCTACATTGTATGCTGCAGGAACATCAAAACAGATTGTTCAGCACATTCCTTGCTGCATATATTAATTACAAATAGGTCAAATATATTAAGTTATGATTTTATTAATTAATTAGCATAAAAAATATATATATACACAAAACAATAAAAAACAAAACACCACAGTATCGCAAAAAAACACAAAGACCTTCACTGCTCGCCTCACAAGGAGCACCATCGGTGCTTATAGGACACAAAGTACAGCAGGGGAGAGCCTTGCAATAAACACCAAAAGCACATCAGTGCGGACCTTACAATAGGTACAAAAGCGCCTCTGATAACAAAAAATATACCAACACAGAGGGTCGCAATGAGCGCCGAAGGCGCTTATTGTGAGCCACGTGATGAGCCCCAAAGGCACTCAGCGCGAGGCTCATAATGAGCGCCGAAGGATCTCACACCACCAAAACACTTACTCTCTCTGGCAAACAGCATTACCTGCCTTACAATTTTATTGCCGTAATTTTTTGACGGGCAAGTCGCTAGTTGGAAAATATTGTTGTGAAATATCATTAATGAGAAAAGCTTCTAGAGTAATCACAAATCATTGTAGTTTTGTAATCAAAGCAAAATTGTTTCCTTGTTTGTATATCCTTTCTTCTAAGATGTGTAGACCTACATTTGTGAAATAATAAGTTAAGTATCAGTTGACAAGCAAAAGCCACAGTGCTTTTGAACACACATTGGGGTCTCCTTCCTTTTGGGGACCTGGTGTATGCTAAGAAGTCAAGTGCAAAAATCCACATTTTGGCAGACATCTTTTAATATACTGTAAATAATGGATGTTACTATAATGTTTTTTTCAAGGGGGCTCATTATTTTACCAGGTAATAGTAGAAGATGAAGCAACGCAAAAGAAGAATGTTCATTTTGGTAGAAGAATAAATATATCCTTTATGAATTGTACCCAGATGGAAAGGGATCTTGGCAGAAGGCATAATTGGCCAGATGTCTGACACTGGATGAGGGTCTAAAAGCTGATATAAGATTGCTAACTTATGAACCCATTATGCCTATTTAATAGGGGTAACCAAACTCTTAAATGTGCCTGGGTATAGAATGTAAGTATCTCAAAGCTACAGTAAATGAAGTCTTTACAAACATTTGTTTTCGTCTAAGGACCCTTATTCTCATTCCAGTTTTAAGCATATGATTACCAGGGATTTTCAATAATTAAAGCAGTTATGGGATTGGTCAACTTCCCAAAAAGAAACTTTCAAAGGATCGATCCTTTATGAATTTGGCTGCCTCAAATGTATAATTCTTTGGTGAATCCTCCAGGAAAACCAATCAGTGTACTCATGGATTCTTTTGTTAACCTTTGACACTGTTTCCTAAATAATAAATGCAATCCTGTGCTCAAAACCAAATGACAAAACACAGGATATTGACTGTACAATCTCCATAATTTACATAATCCTTGGTAAATATGTTTTGGGTTACATTTTGAAAGCAACACTGTATACTACAGAAATAGTGTATATTAAAAAATGTAACTTGAACAAAAGTCTCTACTAAAATAACAATAATTTAGATGTAGACAATACTATTTTGGTAATGATTCTTAATTAAAAACAAAATACTTAAAATGTACTCCTATGTAACAACCTCATAATTAAATGTTATTTAGGAATATGATAAATGTATTCTCATCTTTATATTTAAATTCTCATGAAAAAAAAAGGGTTTGGATTCTTCATTGATTTTTTTTTGTTCACATGAATACCTGAAAACACTTTAGGGACATGATTGTCAAAATACTCAAATGTTTAATTTTTAGTAAAGCATAAACATATGTATCGTTAGAATTTCTTGCTACTTTAATTCATATGCTGGCAAACTGATTACATAAAGATTGTGTTCAAATTTGTATTACATTCATTAAATATGTTAGATTAGAATATTCTTAAACATTTGTGGGCTTTAACTTACATCTTCCAAAACAACAAACAAACAAGCCAATGCATTTACACCAAACACAATGTATGGAGTTATTTCACCACATTTGGATACCATTTTGCTAAAAGGAAACTTTAAAAACATGCAAGAAAGGAAAAAAATTCCATACTCGTTTTCTTTTTTGCTATGTGTTTGGTTCTATGAGTGCTCTTATAGTATCTGGGTATTTTCAGATCTAAACTCAAGGATTTCATTTAGCTATTAGTATTGCCTTGGTAAAGGGTGGAATTATCTCTCAAAAACTCACTGTTAGTACACAAAAATGTATTATATATGGCAATACTTATAATTTTATGTGTAAATCACTGGATTAATGTTACTATATATATATTTAATTATGAAGAGTGAGGTAGCCGTGAGTATTGTAGTATATAGCGATAACTTTTTTATTGGACAAACATATTACATGAAATGACAAGCCGTCGAGAGTGACCCTCTATTTTTCAAGTCAGAAGCAATATAATATATATATATATATACCTCTTTGGTTTTGTTGCATAAAAATCAAAACATAAGCAGCTTTTTTGCAGACATGATATCAATAAGGATTTGATATGTTAAATTTTATATATAGAGCCAAGTTACTTAAAAGATTAACTAAAGAGAGGCTTCAGCAGAATTGAAAGTTCATGCACCAGAATATCTAGTGGGACTAATACATAGTTTCGTAGTTATCACATCTTGTGGAGTTACAAGCGGTTGCTTGGATCAGTGCGGCTAAACAGTTCCCATTTCATAATATGAGGCAAAGCATAAGGGATTTTTCAAAGTATATTATGTTTTTTTTATATATTTTACATAAAATAATCTTTGTTTTAAATATTTATAAAACTTGTTACTAATTGAGTAGAATATAACTGAGTTAAAAAATAAATAAAAATAAATAACAATAAATTAAACAGCAACAATTGGTTCTCAAGACAGCAGTTTGTATATTTTATTCTTAAAATATCATCTAAAACCTAAATTTTACAGTTTATTTGAAGTTTTTTAGAAACTTTCAAGTAAGTATCTTTGTCTATTTTCCATAGGAGAAAATTTCTATTGATTAGGCTGCGAAGCATTTTACAGTTTATTTGAATTTTTTTTAAATATTAAAGTACGGTAAGTATATTTGCCTATTTTCTATAGGAGAAGATTTATATTGATTAGGCTGCAAAGCACTTCACTGATAGTGTGTGATTTAATGAATGATGGGGCATTGCACACAAATGCTTTTACAAAAGACGGTTGTACTAAAATCAGCTGTTATCAGCTTTCTAAAATCACAAAATGCCTTGTCCCTGAAATTCTTATCATTTCATCTTTTTTTGTACATGTTTTTACCCATAATAAGTCTTACCATCCGCCTTTAATGCGGCCATTGAACACTGCTTTAAAAAAAAGTCTGATTATCAATTGTTATGCAATACACATTTTAGTAATTTTCTTAGTATATATGAGCAAATGTTATTTACATTTATGTTTCAGATGTGTGTTATGTGAAGAAACCTGTAAATGCATTTGAAAAAGATATATACAAATGTGGACATTACAGTGTTTATAAAAGTTTAAACCTTAGTGAAGAATCTAGTTATAATACCCTTGTATAGTTGTTAGGCGTAAATAACAGAGATCAGTGTAGAAGTTGCTGAAGATCAAGAGTTAAAGTTCTTTAATCCTATTAGTGAGGAATAAAGTGATATTAATGCTGCTCTTTTTTCTAACAAATTATTTTTACTTCATGCACATGAGCTTGGAGTGCAGTATCATTTTTCTCCCATAAGAAAGCGGATTAAAAATTGCATAAATCTATAGCTAGAGTTAAGTGCCATGTCTTGATAATCCTGGCAATTTGGAATAATTACAAGTGTCAGGTTTGGTAATAGATATGATTTGAAATGCTAGAATGAAGTGGCACATTAATAGTGTGCTCAGAACTGTGCATTTTGGCAAATATTACAATTCATGTTGAGCTTTTAGTTTTTTCTTAATCTGACACCCAAAAAAAATATTTTACTGGTTAGAGAATTAACATTATGACAATGAAATTGTCCTGTTTTAGAAAACATTTACAAGAGTTGGGTTTAATAGATTGAATTTTTTTTTATTTGCAATGATTAAAAATGTACTTAAAATGTCCCTGTAAAAACTGCTTTGCCACAATTGCAGGGCCTTCATGTAAATAATTTATTTATGTAAATTCAGCTCATGACTGATTTTTCCAAGGAGTTACATAACATGACCAGTGTAATGCCCTAGCAGATCCTAAATTTGCAAAGAGCAATTTGTATAACATTTAAAATCTATTTTTTAAATGCAATGCTAATTTCCCTTAAAAATATTTAAGAGCAACTGTTATATTCTTTAACAAGATTATGTTTTCTTGCATTGTTTATTGCATTTTTTTTCTTGTTTGTTTGTTTTGTGTCAGACAACTAGAAATATAGCTTATTTCTAGCTTACGTCTGTGTAGGTTTAATAAGATTGAAAATCCCTACCATCTCACTAACAAGTGTTGTTTAAAAGGAGGCACTTATCCCACCTTACCTGTCTCTGAGGAAGTGGATGCTTCATCAGTATCTGAAAAACCTATTCTTCTTGGCAGAAAGTGACATTAAATGTTCACTGACTCATACCCAAGGGGTTTGCCCGTATCTCTCTATCTCTAACGTGTGCTCACATCCTGCCTAAAGTATACTCGTAGAAGACTCTGAGTCTGAATTTCAGTAGTGTCCATAGCAATGCTACAGAATGATACCCACTAACGAATTTGAACACAATGCACTTGCTCTAACATCCTACCATATGCCTATTTATCTAAATATCTTTGGTAGGGATGGAATTAAATAATAATAAACAAATGCAGGAGATTTATTACCCCTCCGCCATTGATGCGCTACCTTTAATGAGCTGGGTATCCCTCAGGATTCCCTCTCAATACCTGCTACCCCCTCCGAACCTACACATCTTCTAGGGATTTCCCCCTCAAACCCATGGTACCTAACTTTAACTCCTTTACCATCAGGGTCCAAATGGATCCCCATGGTAATATCAATCTTTAAACAGACACTTATGCAACCCTATGGCACCTTAACTCAACACCCTAAAGTGGAGGTCCCTATGGACCTCCATGGCACCCTAACTTCTACCATATGGGTTCTTATGGACCTCCATGAGCCATATCCCCCCATGAGGGTCCACAAGGACCCCATAGTTCCTAACACTACTGCATAAAACAGAATTAAATATAAATAAATCACATAAAATAAAAAAGAGTTACAAAAAAAAGATAAAAGATAAATATAGAAAAAAATTAAAATAAAATAAGACACTACAAATAACAAAACAAAACAAAGAAACTCCACCTATAGAAGGGAAATTATACTTAAAAAAGATCCTTGATGACCCTCCAGCAATCCTTGATGCCCAGGTCCACAATCTTCAACTATTAATAAAGCGAGCACATCTATGTTGCTAGAAGAAATAGGTCCTCTTCTTACTTGATTGAAGCACTTAGTCTATAAAAACAGAGGTCACCGGAGGAGTTCTCATGCCAATCAACATTTTTGTGACAGCTCCCCCACCTTATAAACTATTTGTGCGGATTCCAGATGACTGAAATACGTGTCAGTTAAGTATCTGTTGAAGGATCACATTTAGCCCACAAAAGTATATCTTACTTTTTATGTTCTTTTTTTCTGAATTGTGTAAATTTTCCTGAATGACATTTCACCAATTTGTATTGAATTTAGATCATTGGTGTTAATTCTGGATCACATATATAGTTGTGGATATTTGTGCGGTTCGCAACGTTTGCCATGTTGGTAACTCAGTTGCAACCCCGCGGAGCAAGGTCGCAACCGCGACCCTCCCAAAGCGAGGTCGCAACCGCGACCCTGGCAAAGTGAGGTGCCGTCACACATGCGCGAAACAGCCATGCAGCACTTAGGCTGCAATGAGCGCCAAAGGCACTCATTGCAGCCAGCGGCGCCATCACACATGCAAGCCTTGCAATGTGAGGCGAAGCACTGTTCAAGCGTGTAACTATAAAAACCCATCAAAACAAAAAATACAGTCACAGGAAGCTGGGAGTGAAGTTGCAAGCGAATTACACCCATATTTGGCTAAAAAAGTGGCGGAAGAAAAACGCACATTTTCAAAAACAGCATGGAAACGAGGCTCAGCAACGCAAGGCACACAAAACGCACAAAATACACAACGCTTAAGACTAACACTTACACAAACAACGCCAGGCACGTGGGACTTTGAAAATAAAACCAACGGCAGTCACCGCGCGCCACACAACAGAGTAGAAAGACACAGGGAAGGGAGAGGGGGGAGATGCTGGAAAGAGACACATGGCATTCCCAAGCCCTGAACTTGCAGGTTAACGAATCCTTCAATGAGCGGCCCTTACAGTAGGCGAGAGGAAGGCATCACAATGAGCGCCAAAGCAATGGGCGCGTGATGCTTGCAATGAGCGCCAAAGGCCAAAGGCGCTCAGTGTGGGGCTCATGATGAGCGTTGAAGGTGATCAGTGCAAAGCAGGAAACTTAAAATACACGGGGGGAGAGGAAGACACTCAGCGCAGGGCTCGCAATGAGCGACAAAGGTGCTCAGAGGACCAAAAGCCTCACATTGTGTGGCAAACAGCATTGCCAGCCTTACAATTTCAATCCCATTTTTGATGGGCAAGATCCAAGTAATATTATAATGTCTTTTAAAGAGCCATCATCTCCAAGATTTTGCTCCCAAACCACCATGAAGCAGTCATGCAATGTGGAATATACTCTGTGCACTGTGCCTCTAGGGTAAGGTATTTTATGTACTGATGGTACCATGTTCACCTCTAGGTATATTCACTGTACCACGGGTAGTTGTTTTGCTCTTCTGCTATACTGACTACATTATAAATTGTGGGTAACAGCCTACTATAGTAATTATATTTATATTATGACTGATATTTATATGGTGAGGTATAGAAAGGAACGCTGTGCGCAGATTGACAGTTAACTCTGTTTCAACACAGGTTGAAAAACCAATTGTTCTTTGTACTGGGTTTCTCCCTGACTTCATAGCTGTTAAAATGGATGAAAATAATAGTACATCTGCATGTAAATATGGCTACCTAAATGGCTTAGCGGGTCAAGACAGGAAGCCCTATGATATAATTGAATATCTTATTCTTCAAGCTGCAACTAAATTCTGTGCCAGCAAGCTAATAACCAACACTGATTGATCTACCAGTAAAACAAAGAGTAACTGAACACTACAACATGGACAATTAGTGATTTAATTTGGATAGTAAGTTGTTTGAGTATACATTTAAATACATTGGTTTACCCAGAAAGTGACTACAATACTTACCAATGGAAAAATTGTGATAAAGTATCCCCCCTTTCCATGGGTGTAGGAAAAGAAAATCTGGGGGTATACCACATACAGTATAAAATTACCACACAACTGCTTCTCTACACATATACACACACATTGCAAAATCTGGGTCGGATTTGTCCCCATCATCCGCCCCAGTTCCTACACCCATGCCCCTTTCGCTGCTTAATCACTTTCAGAGGTTTCTATGTAAATCATGGCTTCTAAAAGTACCCCATTCTGGAGGCATGAAACAGTAAATCTTTAGTACATGGGTATAAAAATGTGGACCTTTTGACAATATGTTGTTGTGACTGGTCAGTCCCATAAACAATGGTACAGATCTGCTGATGGTGACTGACATCTCTGACAGTACAGTAAATATATAATTTATGTAGGAGCTTGGGTGTCAATTCTACCCTGAACAGGAGAAACTGCAAACCCCAGACGCATTTCGGCCTGTGTGGGCCTTGTCAGTAGGGTACAGCTTTATTCCCTAAGGCACAGTGAGCAAGGAGTCCACATTTGGTTCCCCTATAACCCTTAGGGAGAGAAAAAAACATCAAGGGTCATTTGCATACACAACAACACTAATTAAAGGTGCTCAATCTGAGAACAGACAATACCTAAAGTAGGTTTGTCCTATAGGTCTGTTACCTACTCAGAGAGCAACCCCTTTTAGCTCACTTGTGCCCTTCACAGGGAGAAATACCCTGTAGTATATCAGTCAGGTCTCACAGAAATATACAAGACTGTGTATTAATATCATGGGTGTGGTGTGAGCGGATCCCAGAAGGACAAGAGGCTTTTTGAAAAAAGGGAATACCTACAGGGGGTAATGTCATAGTCTAAAATAATCATGATGCATAGCACCTTCCAGAGTCACATGTGATCACTACATTACTGCAACGGAATCTGATTAAAAAAAAGGATCATCAGAAATCACTACATTTAATCAAAGTAAGCAGTAATGCATAGCACTTACTTTTGGTTATTATCTGCTCCATTGAACAGATGCATACAAATCTGGACTATCTCATCCAAACCAGTTTCACACATACAGTCTGTTCCTAAAACAAAGATCTGAAAAAAGGTGGTCAAAATAAAAATAAGTCGGAGGAGGATAAAAAAAGAAAAAACACGTATGTACAGTGCTAAATACTGTAACTGTGACAATATACTAACTCACCTGGTTTCCATCTGCAAGCATTACTAACCATTAGTTAGTTCTCAGGATATCTCACTGGCCATGACCATTAATAATGATGTGTCATCTCACAATAAATTCTTAGCTGTGACCAGCGTCAATGGTCAAGGTGTACTATCACCTTCTCCATCTGATATTGTTAATAAACACTGATATCACATCCATCAGCTACACAGGTGTTAACACAGGATACTCATGATATCATCAATACGGGAAAATACCCATTAATACGGAGAGGACACAAAGGTAAGTAGCCAGATTCACTGTTACATCAGACACAAGGATCTGTTCTATTAGCTACATTTAAGCTAACAACAATCATGTCTTAGATATCTGGATATATGATAGCTTTAATATTGTGGGAGCTACATGTTAAGCAGGCTGTCAATTAAGGAATGTCTACCTGAGAGTTACAGAATATGTTTGTGCGTTACAAATAAACAATAATAATTTCCTTGACAATACTTGCAGATTCAGAAGATGCCTTCATGGATCTGATTTATGCCTAAAACAAGAAAAAAAAGAGTAAACAATAACCTGCAAAATAAGGCCTTAAAAATAGATAGGGACTGCAGCATCTCTTCTCAACAGCATTCCTCAGAGACCATCAAATTGTGAAATTTTAATCAGAACCCTACGTGGCCACAGAAAAGAGGATAATGGACCATGTGTTGGGAGGTAGCCATCTGTGTACAAAATATCCCCATCACATAGGCCATGATCCTATACTATTACATTAACATTTTGACCAATAGATTGTCACTGAGGAGTGCTGTTGAGAACGCACAAAAATATGTGCAGGCCCTACATCCTCCCCCGCCTCGCATCAGGGCCCCAATCCCCCATGGGTGGCCTTCTGGTGGTGGTGGTGGAAGTGAAGGGTGGGGGGAGTAGCAAATTCAGTGGTGCTGGTGGCTGTGTCAAGGCGGAGGCATGGGGGGAGTAGAGAAGCGAATGGGAGGCCTCCGGGTTGGAGGAGGCGGGGCTGGGTACCAGAGCACGGCACATGGAGTCTGCAGTCACTTGCTGGATTGCGATCTGATCTGCCCCCGTCCTGAGCAAGGTAGGACTCAGTCTTTAGGTAATGTCTCCTCTTCTCCTTATTTCACCTGGTCAAGCTCCTCCTGACCTCCACGTGATTGGCAAAGAGGCTGGCCTGCATCCCCCGGAGGCCCTACAGTTGCTGTTAAATGATGGCCAGCATCTCCACCTGAGCAGCCTGGCCTAGTGAAAGGAGGTCCCTGCTGGGGGGCCATCGCTGGGTGAGGAGGTTGCTGTGGTGGCCCAGTGGGGAGGGGCTGTAGCCCGGCTGGAGCCTGGCTCCAGAGGGGGGTGGTGGTGTGCTTGGTAGTGGAAGTGGGAGCCAGGCTGATGCACTGCTGGGGGGAGGAGGAGGTGGTGGCAAGCCACAGTCGTCCCTCCAGTAGTAGGCCCCTGGTGAAAGACTTAGTCATTGGAGGAGGGGCAGTGGGGTCAAATGCTACCTGTGTGGCGGATGGTCTTGCAGGTGACCTCACTGCGCAAATGACATCCACCTCCTCGTAACCAGGGCCTTTGGCTCCTCTTGGTTCCTCCTCCACCTGCGCCGGTTTCCTGCCGGGCTGGAGCTCGGTCCCCTACGTCCTGCTCCGGTGAAGCTGACGCCCCTGCCTCTGGCTCACCACTGGACCCAGACCTCCTGGAAGCTGGAAAAGAGAAAAGAAAGCTATATGTGTTAATTATGATGAATAATAAATTGGTTTGTGTTCATTCCTAACTATCTGACACCTAGACTTGAACCTGGATGATTCTCTTAATTGCCACTATGAGTAGATATCATATGCTAGATGTGATCTATTCTTTGGTTCTTGATCTTGATTGTTCTTGGCTCCTAATGCTATCTTGATTCTGGCTGCAGTCTGAAACTTCATACGCTGCACTGGACACTCTATTGGTTGATTACTGGTGTTGTGCTCACAAGTGACTTGTCAGCTTCAGGAATTTGATGACACATGACTGATCCATCTATCTCTTGTTAATTCCATAGAGCTGACATGTCAGTGTCCTTGTTGGTCATTATGTACATGTGTAGTGTGTGTGTGATGTACATGTGGTGGAATTTTCGTATATATGTGATATTCACCTGACATGGAAGCTGAATCCTGCTTGGCCACCAGGCATGAAGTCCCAGCGGCAGGCACCTGGTTCAGTAAGTCCCTGAGCTCCCTCTCCCACTCGTATCTCACAGACACTTGGGGGCCACTACTTGGTGCTGCAGCTTGACTGGCTTCCTTGGCCATCATCCTCCTCACCTTGGCCCTGATGTCATCAAAACGGTGCTTGACGAACCTCATACCCATTTCCGCTGTGCCCTACTGCTGTTACTGCACTTGCTACCTCCTTCCAGGCCTGGGCCCTAGGCTGTGCCTAACTTCCCTCCCCCTGATATCCCCACTCACGGATGGCACGGAGGAGGACCACATTCTCCCTGTGCGTGTAGTTCAGGCCACTGTGTTTGCCTTTAGCCTCTTGCCCTCACCACTGTGGATGGGGATCCTGTGCTCCCTCATCTGACCCTGAGGCCTGTCCCTCCTCCATGATACCACCCCCCATAGGATCAGACCCCTCCCCCTCTGTGCCTGAACTAGATGTGGCTATCATTATGGGCACCTGGCCACCCCCACCTCCTTTGCTCCACTCTCCTCCTCCTCTCCTCCACTCCCCACCTATTCTCCTCCCCTCTCCTCCTCCTCTCCTTCACTCTCCTCCTCCTCTGCCCACCTCCTCTCCTCCACTCCCCACCTCCTCTCCAACACTCCTCACCTCCTCTGCAACACTCCCCACTTCCTCCACTCCCCAACTTCTCTCCTCCTCTCCTCACCTCCGCTCCTCCACTCCCCACCTCCTCCACTTCCCATCTCCTCTTCTCCAATCCTCTCTACCACACCCAGGGCCACCTCTCTCCCCTCTTTCTCCTCCTCGCCTATCCTCCTCCCCACCTCTCCTCCTCCTCACCTCTCCAGTCCTCTCCCCTCCTCTCTCCTCCCTCCATGATAATCCCCCAAATAAAATAAGGATAAATCAAACAATGTATGTGTGTATATATTTGTGTGGTAAAAAAAAGTATGTTTTATGTGTAATTATTAACATTTGTGGTATAGGATGGGGGATATAGGGTGGGGAGGTGTGTATGTAGTGACCTAGCTACAGTATGTGTGTATCTATGTGTGTTATTTACTCTATGTGTATTTGTATTATGTGAAATCAGTAAATATGTGTAATCAACATTTAAGAGTAAAAATGTTATTTGAATAATATAAATGAATAAAATCGTAAGAACCTGCTTTGAAAATTTGCCTACTTTCTCTCTATCAGCTCAAACCACCAATTCCGGGACCTGCGTGCTACTTTGTGAGAATCTACAACACAGTCAACGAATGGGAGTGTGGAACGCAGCTTTATAATCTCTCTCTGCCAATCATTTTCGGCTAGCCCACTTTCTATTGGCTCTGAGACCTGTGTCGCACTCTGTAACTACAGGATTGGATTGTAACAGCCGACTACATCTATTCCAGCCCCCTAGCAGCTTGCGGCCACAGGAAGGGTTTATGGTCTTGAGGCTTCGGCCCTGCAATTTATTGGAGGCCCAATTGTTGGTTTCAAGCTCCATTAACTAAACATCTGTTATGTATCAGTGCTGCCAACCAATCAGTTTTTTTTCATGTCTATGTGATTCAGTATAAGAAAGCTATGGGCTTTTAATGCCCATGCATGAAAACAGGTAATTAATGGGTGGAGCTTAAATACAACAGGCTGCAAGAAAAGGACATTTTTTTATATTTTAGAAATAGAAACTATATCAAAGCTAATAAATGAGTTTAATTTCTTAGGAAAATAGAATCCAAACAGTCATTTTAAGCACACATGTAAAAATACAAAAATATGTAAAGTATAATATTGCCAAACTATCTTATTTATGTGTGTAATGTACTGACGTTTAAAAAAATACATTATAAAAAGATTTCTAAAATTAAAAATCCATCAGATATAAATCCTTAACCATGTGACTTAGACTCAACAGAAGCAGCATGACAGCATGGAAATAGAAGGTGACCACATGAATGACAGCAAAGGGGAACTGCCTATTTTTGTAAATTGCAACCCATAAATCTGTTGTGGGATTGTCTCCTTTGTCTATCTGTGGTAGCCACAAGCTTCATACCTATAAACACAACGGAGATATATTTAAGAGAAAAATAACACCGGTCACATTGAAGCTGTAACTCATCTGGTCAGTGCCTGCATAATCACTCTAGATATTTACAGTCTTATTAAATTGTGATTCGACCAATTGAATAGGGCTCTTTTTACAGAAGTGTTTAGTTAGTGAAGACCTCACTAACTAAAAACTTCTGTAAACAAAATTTGCTCTGTGCTTATATAGAGCCCTATTCAATTGGCCGAATCGCAATTTAATAAGGCTGTTAATCTCTACAGTTTAATTTGACCTCTACTTTACAGGACATGGTTCTGCCTGCTGTTATATTTGCCTCATTAGTCACTTAAGACGCACTGTGTGCTTTGTATGTGAAACATTATTAAAGTATGTTGAGCCAGTACACTAAATAAAGTTTTCTGCTACTTCTCAAATGAACAGTTGTATGGGTGGCAGGTGATTTTAATAATCAATAATCCTTAATTAACTTATTGATAAAAAGCCTGGCTTTATTGATAGCTTTTAAAAATGAAATTATTTATTTTTCATGCAGTAAGCCATATCTTTTACTTTTATATAATACTCTATTTTAAATGCATGATATCAAATATAGTAAAAAGGAACATTTTTGTAGGAGTCAAACAGTTGCTGCTCATTTAGTATGTTGTATAAAAGAAGCTACTTTTCCACTTCATCTCCATGGGCCCTATTAAATGCCAAGCCCGCAAAGTCTGCCGGCTTGAAATTTGGCGGAGTTACAGAGAGATTAAATTCGACAAGCCCGCAACATATGTGGCCGTCATCCAAATCCGTAAAACATGCTGCGGCATGTTGCATTTGCGCCCGTGAACATGATCAATTAGTGAAACCGTGGTTATGGGTTTAGACAGAGCCCAAATGTAGAAGAGATCTTCATTATTACGTCACAAAAAGAGTTGAGATCAGGCCCGCATTACAGAAATAATGCAATATGAAATAATTAATAAATATGATATTCTAGTCCATGTGAGTTCTATTATATGTATTAACACATTGATTGCCGGGATCGATATAACACAGAAATTAAACATAACTTTTTTTTTATTATTGCCAATTTGCGGTCTTGAGAATATTGTGCTTTTAATATTAATACCTTACATCACTTTACCTTTAATACAGTATTGTGTTCAGATTTGCTTTTACAGTGCTATGGACAGGACACTAACCCCCTTACGGGTCCTATCTAGTACCCGTAGGATTTTTGGCTTGATTTGCGATTGTAACATTTATGGGCTTGACAGGTCAAAGGCATAGCTGGGTCGGAGTTCAGATTTTGACAGCCCGTAGGGATTTTTTGCCTGTAACCCGCAGATCGTTGCTAAAAGGGGCTAACTTAATGGCAGTTTATTTTGAGGGCTACTTTACGGGCTACGATGTCTAGTAGTAATTTAATGGGGCTCCATGTGTACTCAACAGAGAAGAACTGTTAGCTTTGCCTATGAATATTATATTAGTGTGCCTATGAATAAAGAAGGTCCTACTTTGTTTCCCCTATCTATGAGGTTTCTGAAATCTAATATTGAAAGACTGTGTACACTAGAATAACTGACATAAAGCAAAATCAGTAACTGGTTAACCAGATGACCATTACATTATTACCAAACTATGAATATCTATTTTAGGAAGAGTTGCCAAATAAGGTTACTGGAAATAATGCATACTGGTGGAACAACCCATGTCACATTGTTGCATTTAGATTTTTTTAGATGGAAGGATAATAACTCCTGAATGATGACACTACAACAGAGTGAAGGTTTGTCAAAGGTTTGTCATATTTTCTAAATGATCTAAGAGACCAAAGCTGTGAACAACCCCTCCAAATACAAGATATATAAGATATTAGAGGACCACAGCAAGTTATGAAAAACATTATTTTGTATAGTATGGAAGACAATTACAAATTTCGGATCTATGCATGCCATCAGCATAAAATAGTGTTAGAGAAAATTTTTCTTTTAGCAGACTCGGCTTGTGCATAAAGGATTCCATGCTCTCTGTCTTCAACATTGGAGCCTGGGAGTACTATGTCCTATTTTTTATCTATTAATGAGTAGAGGTGTGATGAGGGGAAATAAGAGGTTTGTTGTCTCATTGGTGATTCAGAACAAATTACGGTATTGGTTATATCCCTCGTCATTCACATGGTTATTAGCAGGCAAAAAAATAAAATAAATATATATATATATATATATATATATATATGTGTGTGTGTGTGTGTTTTTCTGATCACCTTTAAGGAGCAGCTATGTCTGTCATTTACATTACACACAGGTCAGAGGGGCTACTGATAAGTCCCAACTGTGTATGTGGAGTCCTGGTTCTGAAAAATTATAATGATGACCATGGTGGATATTTATAAAGGGCCTTACAGGGAAAACATGAAAAAAGCAAACCAATCTGGGAAGGCAGTTAGAGAGGGTAGTGGTAAGTGAGGAATAGAAGGACTGTAGAAATGAAGGGCTGAAAAGAGTGAAATATATTGGGAGGGATCGGTAGAAATAACAAGGAAAATAAAGTATACTTTTAGTTAAAGTGAGAAAACAATATATGGGTGAAAGAATGACAAAAATAAGTTTCAAGATAAGGATGGGAAAGGGATGACAAAAAAGATTGGGGACAGTAAAAATGGGAAAAAGATTGATGAAGAAGTGTGAGAAATTGACAGTAAAAGGGGATACACAGTTATAAAAGAAGGATGATTGCTTGGTTGAGAAAGAGAAATTGCGAAAGAACTGAACGTTCAAAATATCTATTATATAATGTAGTTTAGACAGATTATCGAAGATTAAATAAGAGTAACTGAATGTTGTACAGTTTGCTGTATTTTAACATGAACTGATTTCAGATTAGTGGTTGGACGAAAGATTGGTGTTCTTGTACATTGTGGGCTATATGGATAACAGTAGAATGGAGAATCAAACCTACGTTACCAAAATTATTAGTAAAACTTCTCTCAGTTATATGCTTTGTACCTATCATGTGACTTATTCTCAGCAGGAACAGCATGACTGTGCAGAGGAAGGGAACAAACGAAGGACAGCGGGAACTGATATATGTGTGTACTGCAGCTAATAAATCTGTTGTGGGATTGTCTCCTTCATCTTTCTGTTGATCTCAGAAGCTTCATATCTATAAACACAATCCAGATATATATAATAGAAAACCAACACCTGTCATAATTAGATCCGGACTGCATGGAAAACGACAGGCCTGCTTTAAATGTTCCTTTCCAAGGAAAGGTCAACGAGAAATTAGTTGCGAAGCAAGTGGAGACCCATCTATCAACATATAAAAGCTTTGACCAGATGCATTCTAGTTTAGAGAAATTGCATAGCAAAATCAGCAGGTCTTCATATGTTCAATGATCATCTGGTGGCAAGACCACTATGCAGCAATTGATACTTCAGATCATGAAATTTAAGTAGGGCAGCTGAAGAACTACTGCAGCCTGGGTGGCAAAGTCCATCTATTCCTATCTTATCTCCAACGCGGTTTGCAATTTATTTGTTACCACTGGGAGAAGTGACTGGAAGATATGACCTTGAAGCTCACTTTCATACGTGGATCTCTTAACTTGTTTTGAACAGAACACAAAAGACAAAAAGCATCAGTGTTCAGTGGTTGCTTTTAAGATTTCCAAGAGTGGATGTTTCAGAGTGTACTCTGAAAAGACAAACTTACTTTTTCACGTCAACAATTAAGTCTGTCTCAAGGTTTGATAAAACTAACCTAAATAATACACAATGCATGGATTGTATAATCATATATTGCAGATGTGTCGGAGAGTCAGGTTAGTGTGTAAAACAAACATCTAAAAGGCTGATCCATCTCATATTTGCCACCAGAGCACTGACAAACACAAGTGCAGCCATCTAGGGATCAGACACAATTTGGATATTAAAATCTTATACTTTGTTGTGGTTAATAAATAAAATCTTGCCTATATCCCGGTTGAATGCCACTTTATTAGATGCTGTGCAGCACAAGGCATATTATGCAGAAACTCAACAAAAACACAGCACAATGTGACCTACCAAACAAGGTTAATATTATTTAGTAGCTTGGCTAATTACGGTGTTTAAATACATAGTTATTTGTGTGTGTGCACCAGTCATTTTAAACAGAAACTATAAAGGGATTTACCATGTTAATCCAATTGCAAACTGACTTAGTAAGATATAAACTTTTGAGATAGTGGGATGGCTGTATGTTTGCTATCCAATGTATTAGTTTGTGATACATGCAGAACTGTTAATGGTGTTAACCTTATTCAGCTTTACCATCTTCAGTTCTCAAGCCTCCTAAACTGTTCTGGATTTAAGGACATCATTGCTTAAGCCTTTGTGGCTAAAACAGTGGCTTAGTCACTTTAGCAGATTTACCTGGGCTCAAAGAAAGGCATCATTAAATATTTATTTTGGGCAATACTTGGGAAGCACTGAACATGTATTTTTATATTATGTCAGTTCAGCATGTATTTTTATATTATGCACTATCCCTATAAATGTAAGCTCCTCTCTACGTCTGTAATACAGCTAAAACCAATGCACATATCTGAGAAATTTCTATGTTACATACTTAATCTTCTGAAATACTTGGTACTATTTCAGTCATTTGAATTTGCAGACCTACAAACTAATAATCCATGTGATTATGTGACTTCATATCAGAATGTAAATAAAGTTTGACCAGCGTTGCATCAATATTATTTACTAGCGACTTGCCCATCAAAAAATTGCGGCAATAAAATTGTAAGGCAAGTAATGCTGTTTGGTCGAGACATTCATTTTGTTGGTGGTCCGAGATCCTTCGGCGCTCATTGCGAGCCTCGCGCTGTGCGCCTTTGCGCTGTGTGCCTTCGGCGCTCATCACGTGGCTGTTGGTTGTAGTATTTTTTTTGCTGCTAGGCGCTTTTGCTGTTATTGTTTGGTCAGTGGTGATGTTTTTTTTGCGCTTATTGCAAGGCTTTGTGTGCTATGAGCAGCGGTGCGTTGTCAGTCATGCAGTAAATGGTTTTTGTGTTTATTGTGTATTTTTTTTTGTGTATATGTTTTTTGTATGCTAATTAAATAATTAATAATTAAGAAATTAATATACTTTACCTATTTTGAAGTAATATATGCAGGAAGCATTGCGTTGAAGAGCTGACAATCTGTTTTGATGTTCCTGCAGCATACATTGTCGGTTTTTCACTGTTGTGGAGCTGAGGTGTAAGTGTCAGCAATGTGAGCAGTGTGTAGTGTAAATAGGCTGCGTGCGCGAGGAAAAGCCGTTAGGATAGCTGTTTACTTCTGCATTGTGTGTGGTGCGCGGATGTGGATGATGTAGCGTCCTTGGTAAGTGTGTATCTTGTAGCTCGTACAGGTTTTTTGAAAAGCTGTATGTCCTTGGTGGTGTTTTGCGTCTTTCGGGTCCTGTAGCCTTGTTTTTGTTTTTTTCGGCGGCCATTTTTTCTCTCGTTTAGGGGATTTTCGTGTGTGTAAACTCTGGAATTTGGAGTTAAATTGAGGTGTAACTTCACTTGCAGTGGTCCTGGGTGCCCCCCCTTGCTGGGGGTAATCTTTTTATGTATTTTTTGTGTGTATTTATTGTGTTTTTAATGTTTTCAGGTGCGTGCGGTTTGGCCGTTAAGGTCGTATTTTTGCGAGTTAGTAATGTTTTTTTTTCTGATTCCTGCGGCTTTTATTTTTTTGTGTAAGTCTGTATATAGTGATTGCGTGTTAGATGTATTTTGGCAAAGTGCCGCTTGTGTAGGTGTTTGTAACCGCGTGTGAGGCGCCGTAGAGCCTCCACCTTCGCAAATGCGGCCCCTCGCATTGCGAGGGTCCGCATTTGCGGCCTGCAATGAGCTTGCGTCTCATTGCAGCTGACGTGGGAGCCTCCACCTCTGCAAATGCAGCCCCTCGCTTCGCGAGGGTCCGCATTTGCTGTCCGAAAGTTGTAGGTACTCCTTGCCAGCAACTGCGGCCCTCGCTTTGCAAGGGATGCAGTTGACGCACAAGGCGCGCTTGCTACGCGAGCCTGCAAGCATTAGCAATGACCCGCATTGCTGACAACTATATATGTGATCACAATGTATATTGGTTTGCAAAGATAGGCATACAGGATCCTCTCCCTACTTACCCTGTCTAGTCTTAACATTGAGTGAGATGCAGAATGGGGAAACAAAACTACCCAAACTCCAGAAAACAACCCTCACAAATTATATCCTCACACTCCCTTCCTCTCTACACCATTAAAAACAAAATTCCCCTACTGATCACCAGAGGGCTTTGAACCATACATAGGTCCCAACCACTTTATAAATTAGATTTTGTGACTCTTACAGATTTTGTGACTCTTGTGACTTAAATCTGTTGTAAATAAAATAACCTATAAATATTATAGCTATGCTCTGACAAGCTAAAAATAACAATGGAGACATGAGGATGGAAACATTTGCTGATTGTATCTAATTTATTTCAGAACATTACTAATAGGTTCTGACTGACTCAAAATACACTGACATCTATGTATCTATGTACCTATGTATAATAGCTGAATAATTTTCTTTTAAAATGTATTTTCTTTTATGATTTTAGCATGGAGACCCAAACCTACTTTAGAAGGAGTTTGGGACTAGAGAGGTTTTCCACCCCATGAAGCAGTTGTGTTGTTCAGTCCTTCAGTCGTGTCCGACTCTCGGTGACTATATGGACTCCGCACGCCATAAAGTCTGCATGCCATATGATCTGTCTGTGTTGTGCTTATCCATATGGTTTTCTTGGCAAATATACTAGAGTGGGTTGCCAGTTACTTCTCCAGGGGTCCGTGATTTGTCTGACCTCTCTGCTATAATCTGCCAATCTTGGGTGACCCTATATGGTGTAGCTCACAGCTTCATTGAGGTAAACAAGCCCATTCACTGCGACAAGGTAATGATCAAGAAGGGGGAAGTAGGTGTGGAAGTAGTTTATTGAGGTTTTTAGCTCTAGCCCTAGAGATAAGAGGTGGAGGTCCTATGAATGTTATTATGCATACTGGAGTACTGGAAAAGGATACATGTGTAAATTAACATCAAATGTTTTATCTTCTTTTTGTTCATTACTTTTGGTCAATCTTTGCAAGCATCCCTCCAAAAGGTTGGAACACCTTCTGGTTTGTAAATGTTGTGGACAAGATTTAATGAGAGTTTCAGGTCTCATGTTAAAATATTTATCTGGTAAAATAGCATATAAACACCATTCACCTCATAGATAGTCAGTCAGAGGATTGAGACTTATAACAAACAAAAATTCCAGGGATATTGTTACACGTCTCTCAAAATGTTAAGAATTCCCACAATCATATGTGCAATGGAAAAAGTACTTGTAATATTTTTGACAGAAACGTGATACTTTTTTCAGTTGCGGGTGAGATTGTATTTGCAAGCTAGAGCTATGGGTCTAATAGTATATCGAGTTTTTGTAACTTTAATTAGCGCTCGTAATGTTCAAGCTGTGCTAAAACCAATGGAGTTCTAAGCTAGAATTTGCGGCTTTGCCTGGCCTGTATTTATTGTGGGCGGGTAACTCATAATCGGATTGTGAGTAGCTAATAGAATATGTGCCAATTTTTAGAGCAGTTTTAAGTGTGTATTAATTTACGAGTTGGCCAATAGAATAGGGCCCATAGAGTTGATAGTATATACAACCCAATCTAGAGTGGCATGCTTTACAAAAAAGATGTTGGTGTAATAAATGCATATCCCAGGCATGGTTGGGCTAATTTACTCTATTTACCAATGCAACTTCTGCTGGAATATTATCATTATTATGATATTTAACTAAATCTCCATAGTCTACTTATTCAGATCACAAGGGACTGCAATTCCAAATGTTTACCATTAAAAAAGTGGGAAGATTTACAAAACTGATATATTTAACAAATCTATTAAGTAATGATGTGAATAAGTATGCATCCGTCTGTATATGTCCAGTATTATTACATAACTTAATTGAGAATACATAATTTAGCATATTGAATGAATATAATTTATGAATTTATGTTAGTGAGAAACTGTTGCCCTCTACCTAAAATCCTTATAGTGATGGGAACAAATCAAAGTGTCGAATTGTTACTGTCTGTTACGGACAAAAGTGTTCAATCATATTTAAGAAAGCTTAATTGTGGAAACATATTTACAATAAATTTACAAAAAGATTTTTAGCATGTCTGTGTGAAATGGAACAACACATACTTGAACAAGAAACATGCTGTGCAATTTTTATTTTAAGGAATGAATGGATCGCTAAGTTTCTTTTCAGCTAAGCCCTTGTGCCTGATATATTTCGGTTGAGTATGTTGTTTCAGGTTGCTCCTCTTAATTATACCCCTGAGCTCATGAATTTATCTTGTGCTGAGCCAAGTGGAAAATGACATACAGAATGTAGGATGGAGCACAGTTTTCCACAGTAACCCTTTTAGATCTGAGTGGGTTCTTGCATAACCCATAAAGGTTCTGGGGGGAAGTCCTATTAGTATTTAATTGTATTGTTTGCTATGGGCTACTTTGTTTAATACAGATTATTGTATATTGAATTTTAAAATTTCATGGTTCTTGGCGTGTTTGAAAGTCTCACAAATGGCAATGGTAGCTAGAAAAACGTTTGCTCTCATAACCAATTATAAACCAATTAGAAACATTTCTGTAAAATACAGCCGCTATATGCAAATCAGACAAATAATACTCCCCAGTGCATGAAGAAATAAAAAAATCAGGGAGTAAGGGTATGAAAAGTTGGATTACATGTATGCTCGTCATACTTAGACATGAATCACTAAAAAAGAAAAAGCCACCTGATGGATTGGATGGAGGATAATGAATTTGCACAATCCAAAATAGTTGTGGAAAATCTGTATCCATTTAATCAATTTCCATGTTGGCCTCAACTCTTGCAGTGACTTTATTACATAATATTAATGGATATGCTTCATTTAACATGACCAGGATGATACAATGTAATTGTGCAGGAATGATAACTGTTTCCAAAGAGCGGATGTCCTTTTTCTATGAAATAAATAACGTTGCTGGCTTTAACCTGACCAAAATCTGAACTCTTCTGACAGCTTCTTAACATTATTACAATTTCTGTTTTGAAGATATTTCAATACCATGGCATTCAGTTTGTTTCATAGTGACACCTTATTTTAGTAACATGGCAGCTCTAAATTATGTAGTACAGAACATTTGCATATTTAATTATGAACACTTGCACTGATGTAATTGAGAATTGTTTGCATTACCCTAAACAGATTGCCAGTACAGGAATACTCAGTTTAGCAATGTAGATGGGTTCCGAGCAATAGGAGTGTTAAGCGAAACAGCAGTAAACTGGGTCATTTAACATAGGGAAGATAGGAATAAGGGAACTTATGGTAAAAAAAGCCACAAAGCCAATAGAATTTTCAAGATTTTTAACTTTATATTAACTTTGAAGAAACTGCAAACATTACAAATAGACAAAAATAACCTTTTTTTAAAATAAAATTTAAAGAAACAGCACAAAAAAACTAAACAGTCCACTTTAACTAGCATGTGGAAGCTGCAGGGTCATTCTCTATTCTACCTTTTTTTTTAGACAAACATATTTTTTTCTGTGGCCATCCAGCACATTCTGGCAGCAAAACATTGCCCCAATAACTCACATTGCATCTCACATTTATTTTCCTCACAGCATCTGGATCATTAGCCACTAATTCATCCATAAGATCATTGATGGAACTCAAAGACTTGCTGAGGAACTCAGTGGAGGTTATTTTCCTTCCTCTGTGTCAGCGTCACTGTTTTCCTGGGCTTCCTCAATGCCCTGTTCCGTCAGTTGTTGGAGGACCTCGTTGATAAGGTTTCGCCTGAAGCTTGTTCCAAGTCTTCAATGTCCTGGGCATCTGCATGTCCCAGCTCAGCCTTATTCGCCACGTCTACTATCTTTGCTATGATGGGCTGCTCTGGTTGCACATTTGCACACAGCTCTGGCCATATCTTCCTCCACACAGCTTTGAGACATTGCTTTATCACTTCCTTCCAAAACAAATCAATGTTCGTTATGGCCTGCATGATGGTATACGTTTTTCCAGAAACCCATCATAGATTTTTTGTCCTTGTTGTCTCTTTGATCAATGAGCTGGTGAAATGTGCGGCGAAGTAGTGTTGGGTGGCAGGAAAACAACTTCCACTGAGATGCAGCAATGGAGCTCAGCTCAGATGTCCATTGTGATCTAAGCTTTATGGTTGAAATTCCAAATGACGTGCAAGGTGGATTTAGGAATGCCCTTCATGGCTCTAGGTGTTTTTGAGTGGTACACCAGCAGTGGCTTGATCTTGAAGTCACCACTGGCTTCCCACCTAGAAAAAGGGATAGTCAGTCTTTGGTAGCTTTGATCCCCAGTGCTCGCTTCTGCTCACAGGATATGAAGTTGCAGCTTGGCATTCTCTGACAGAACAGTTCTGTCTCATCGATGTTGAAGATCAGTTCTGGTCTTCCACAATGACCTTCAAAGTGGCTGGAAATGCTGCAGCAGCTTTAGTGTCAGCAGCTTCTCCTGTGATGTTGTAGAGGTTGTTCCCCGTCTTGAACTGGTGAAACCAACCCCTGCTGGCTGAAAAGCTTTTCCGTTACACCTGATGTTTGGCTTTGGATTTATATCTCATCATCAATTCAGATCGATAGCCACTTCTAAATTTCCTCCAGGGCATAGCATCTGGATCGGTTCATCTTCCTCACAGAAGATGCAATGCTGGTGGTTGACGAAGACTTGATCTTATCCTTGTTTTTCAAGATGGTGCGGATTGTTGAGGTTGGCAACTTTAAATCCGCTCCAATGTTCACTTGGCATTCTCCTTTCTCCAAGTGGTCCAGCAAATGCATCTTGACATCCAGAGGAATGCTCTAGTGCTACAATTTGCCCTGATCTTCCTTGTGCTCAAGCATTGTCTGTAAAACAGTACAAAAAAATGAGGAATTTTATTTTATTTTAAAGAACATTAAAACTATATATACAATGCTAGTCATTCTCTCTATTACTAGTTATGTTTCTTTTCAGTGTATCATTCCAGAGATACTCAGGATTTGTTTCTGCTGTTTTCACATGGTAATTTGCATCTCAGTATGTTAATGTGCAGGTGAGGGTGTTTGATACGTGTGGATGATGGGATGCAACCGAATAATAGCCATGGGGAGACATTGTTTTGTCATATCAAAGACATAGAAACAGACTGTAATCCTAATTAGAACATTAAATCAGCTAATTAGTATTCAGAAGTTGCTCACTTGCCTAAGAGCCTAAAATAATGGGAACGTAATTTTAATTTAATTTATGAAGACCAAGATTGGACTAGAGCTTTAAGGTTAATAAGGAAATCCTCCATAAATAATAAATATAGGGAGCTATACTTTAAATGAATATAACAGTGGTAGTTAATCCCTGTAATTATGAATACATTTGATTCTCAAATATCTCCATTATGTTGGAAAGGATGTGGTAAAGCAGGTTCGGCCACTCATATGTGGTGGGAATGTAATAAATGTAAAAAAATTGGGGAAGTATGCTGCGGTCACCTAACCTTAATGGTAGGGGCAAAATGTCTGTGTACCCCGGCAGTAATTTTATTTCATCTAGAAATTGATAAAATATTCCCTAAAGATAAATTACTGATTTTACACCTTTTACTAATTATCAAATCTTTATTAGTTAAACAATGGAATAAACCTAAAATTCCATCTCAGAAATGAACTGTTAATAAGATAAACTATAATAGAGATTTGATGAATGTAGATTACACTCAGGGCCCCATAATATATATTAATTAGAACATCTGGGACCAATATACGGATAAAAAGTAATACCGGAGGATTTTTGCTTATTAAAATATGTTGATTACTCTTTTCATGTGCTTATTTTATCATTGATTATTTAAATTCTATATTTATGCTATGTATTATGTGGGAAGACTGTATGTAAATGTTTTGTATGTTTTTTTTTATATTGAAATAAAAAAAAAAGAAAAGGAAGTTGCTCACTTGCATAATAACGTCGATCATGCTTGAAATAAATGGCTAATACAATGTTCTTGCTCTTACAATGTTTACAATGTCATGCTCTTAAAAATAAGTTTAAAACACAACTTGATTTTGGATGACAGAGTACATTTAACTAAAATAATCACTGCAATGCCCTAGCAAGGGGAACTAGTTATTTTAATTATGCATTGATCATCAATACATATGCTATTTGGTAATTTATAATCACAATCTTCAATATTAAATTAATTTACAAAGATTGGAATATCAGTCTTGAGCTGAACGTTTGTCTTCACCTTAATAAGGTCATGAAGGGCATGGTGGGGTAGAGATGCATCTAAAGGACAATCATATCTGAAAAGAGAATAAATACAAATGAATTGGCTGCCCCAACAGCGAAAGCTTGTTTCCAATAGACATCTCTCTAAAGTCAAGAAGTCTCCAGTTAATGAAGAGCATTGTATTGGTACAGTATTGTCTGAAAATTTGATAGCTGGCATCTAGGCAAAGCCAACTCCCCCATTGACTTTGTAGTGGAAAGATACCAACAGCAGCTGATCCTGAAAGAAAGTGTATGTATGGAATACTGCTTTTTTAATTGAATATGAATTTTAAGGCCTAATTTTGTGAAAATGTTGCAATGGACTTTCTTTTAGGTTAACTGTTGATCATGTAATTTGATCTGACTCAGTGCCTTATGGTAAATTACAACTTTAAAAGGACTCTGTCACCCTGAAAAAATCAAGTTTTGTCGGTTATTATTATTAAAAAGTATGAAAAACTGTCTGTGCTAATTCCATGTTGTTGTTGCTGCATTTATATGCAAACGAGCAGCTCACACATAATAATTAGTTGCTTTGATTTTCTAGTCAGGATCACAGTATACTTTTATGTGCCTGTAGTGGCTAAAATAAGGATTCAAAATGTACCTGGCAATTAGACCCTTCTCCCACCTTTATCACATACTCTGAGATGCACATTTGCATATTGAGCTGCACATTAGCATTTAGGAGCCGCAAAATCAGTTCCCAATATTACAGGAATTATTTATTGTAGGGAAAAATGTATAGCCAGTTTTCATGCTCTTTAAAATGAAATAAAGTTACTGTTTTGGTGACCGTGTCCCATTAATTATTTGTTACTCCCCCCAAAAAACAAAACAGAATGTTTTGTTTAGTATATGTTACATGGGAAGCTTTTTAAATTGTATTAACATCACATTATGTATTCATATCGATTGTATATGTGCCTACATTTTGTTTTAATCTATGCAGTTTGATTGTGTAGACAAAAATGTTAGCAAAAGCCCACCTGGATGCAAAACCCCATGTAATTGCTGCATACAGTATGTCTGTGTACAGTGTAATTGGGAAGTTACTTCCTCCATAACCTGTTGTTGTTCAGTGAACTGGCACATCTTCTGTTTCAACATCATTAGAGGCAATTTGTCTACAGATTCACAAATATGTTCATACAAACAGTTTGTAGAGTTATGAATTGTTCATACTATAAAAACTGTGAACTGGCTGCATACTTCCACATCATGAAAGGGCATTGCATGCTCATGCAAGAATACACCTGAAAACTGCAGCTCACAAAAATAACACTTCTATTAATTGCCCAAAAGGACACACACAGAGACACATTTCAAATAAAAAAAATGTTTTATATTTGCAAACATTTTTCCCTAAACCAATATAACATATTGTAAGCTTGCTGCGAATTTTAGATGAAAATGGGTTATAAGTGCCATCTAAAGCAATATTACCCATTAGATTGTAAGTTTGCAAGTTTTCAATCTTGTAAGGTGCTTTAGGGAAACACTATGCACACTAGATTCTAAGGTCAATAACAGGTCTCTCCACTCTTTGGAATATGTCATTTTGGTTTGCCTTGTACTTAACCCTTGTACAACGCTATGGAATATGTTGGTGCGGTACAAATAAAGATACCGTAATAATAATATTGCTGCAAAATTTCACATAACCAAGTCAAATATATTGCAAGCAATTACAATTAAGATGTTTTAAAGAAACATAAAAAGGAAGTATGGAAGTAGCTTTAAAAAATTTTTTTATGAGCCAGAGTTTAATGGATTTGTGCACTAAAAGTATTGGTACCTTCATTATAGACATGCTACTTAAAGTATTGGGCCAGTCTTATATGACCATTTTGCTATATTGATATTTCCTGAGGAAGTTGGTGATCAGGTTAAGGCACAGAATAGGATCCTTGTATACTGTTCTCTGTACCTTCTATCCAATATCTCTGACTTCTGGAGCAACATTTTCCATAATTTTTGTATGTTTATGCTCAAAGAAGAGAAATACCTATTTACAGTTTGAATATATGTATTTTTTACTTTTGAATAACCCTATTGTTTTTGGATATATTACACTCCTTTTCATATAAGATGCAGGATGGAACCAAGGTGAGATATATTAAAGGTAATATTGGTGCTGAGATGTCCATGATGACTGTTTTTTTTATTACAACAAGCCTGTGTGCAGTGAACATGTATGTAATATTATACAGTATATGTGATTGGAGATAGATAACACAAAACAGTACATTGGGGGATATGAGAACCCTACCCATGAGATTAAAACTAAGAGCAAGAGTTATGGTGTCAATGTGGTTGGTAACTGATCAGAACCCTCTTGTATTTGTATAAGCAATGGGACATACTGTATGTATTGTATGTACTGTTACCGAATGCAGTGCTTTCCTACTGTTTGTAGTGATGTGATGGCAAGTAAATCATAGCAGCTTCACTATCCCATAATTACAAAACCCCTGTACCAAAAATGATGTGTCAGGATACATGGGGATATTTTTTATGTACTTTAATTTTAATTATAGTAAAAACAATTTCCCCTTCTGGATCGCTACGTGGTGGGGGGGCTTGTGTACCTGAGTGAAGCTGGGAGCTATATCATGTAGGGCCACCCTAGACAGGCAGGTCATAGCAGGGAGGTCAGACAAAATGTGGTCCACTGGAGAAGGAACTTGCAAACCAATCCAGTATCTATGCCATGAAAAGCATATGAATGGGCATAACCAGACACAAGATGTGCCTGGAGTGTTACAGTCAGTCAGGTCACAAAGAGATGGACACCACTAAACAACCAAACAACAAAAACATTTACAGATTAAATTATAATAGAAGCTCCAAAATAACTTTAATAATCTTCTTGGAGCATATAAAATAAAACAAAACAGCTAATATCACCCTCTTCATGTAACATACAGACTGCTTGCAGCAGTGATATAACTCTATGACATTTTCACAAATATGTTATAGTCTTCAAATGTGCTAATTATTTTAAGAGCAATTTAGGATTAGTCAGACTGTCCCCTATGTATTATGGCAATACACAAAGTGCAGTTAAATGACACCTATTTTAGCAAAACATTCAGGTAAAATGAGATTAGGTTAGGGTACCACTATGGCTGGAATAGCTGTTGATTGTTTCCAATAGTTTATATATATATATCTTACATACATACATTATACCATATATATATATACCATGGTCCTCATTCAATTGCAATTTTGCCAATTAAAGAGGGCTCTATATAAGCACATAACATATTTTTTGACCGAAGTTTTTACTTAGTGAAGACCTTGATTTTGGATAGAAGTTCAGTAAGTAAAAGTTCTGTATAAAAAATATGTTATGTGCTTATATAGAGCCCTATTCAATTGGCCAAGTCGCAATTGAATGAGGCTCCATGAGTGGCTATCTCCAAGTCGCAAGAGCAATCAAAAAGTCCTTGAAAAGTTTGTTTCCAAGGGACATCCCATTAACCATAAGAAGTCTCCAGCCAATGAAGAGCATTTTATTGGTACACATAGGCTATTCAATTGGTGTCTTTTAGCGCCAACAAACAATTTGCTGGTTACAGGCTGAATATCCCAGCTAAACCTTTGATCTTTCAAGCCTCTAAATGTTACAATCGCAAATCGCTATTCAATTGCTACAATCCCTCAAGCCCGCAAATGTTTTCACACCTGTAAATGGCAAATGTAGAAAAATCCTACGAGTACCCAATAGGACTCACAAGGGGGTTAAACACCTGATTGTAGCACTGTAAATACAAATAATTAATCAATGAAAGACATTAGAATTAATTGTACATGTTTTAGTGTTATATTGATCCCAGGAATCAATAAGTTAATACATATCAGACCACCCACATGGTCTAGAACATTTCCTTATTTCATTTTTATTATTTTGTACATTGCTGGATTGCGAGTCTGATCGCATATCAGACCTCTAAATGCTAATGCTTGATTAACATTTAAACTCCATGTTTTACTGACGTAATGATGACGGTCTCATTTATACTGACTGTTTCTAAATCGGTAGTTACGGCCTTGCTTAATTGATCATGATCATGGCCTGAAATGCTACTTATGATTGCATGATTTACGGTTTTGGCTTTCGGCCCTTAAATTGCGGGCTTGTTCAATTGAATCGCTCTGTAACTGTAGTAAATTTGTAGCCGGCAGACATACAGGCTGTATAAGGTAAGCTGCGGGCTTGCTATTGAATAGGGGCCATAGTGTCTGAAAATGTAGCATTTGGCATCTAGGCAAAGCCAACTCTCCTCATTGACCTTATAGTGGATAGCTACCAACAGCAGCTGAGCCTGAAAGAAAGTTTATAAATGCATTACTTCTTTTTTTAATTAAATGTGAATCTTAGTAACGTTCATTTCATAATTAAAACCGCTAGCACATGTTGTTTTAATATTTTATTAACTTTTCTATAAACAATAAAGGGGCATTATTAAAGAGACATGTAAATATGTTTTTATTTGTTGCATCAGAAAGAGGATATTTGATAATGTGTTGCAGTGTGTTTTCTTTTTTCAAACAAAGGTCTCAAAGCACAAAAAACATATTCAGATTTTAGCTGCGCTAGGGGGCTTGCTTTGTGTCAGTCAATGAGATCTACAAATGAAAGTATTCTCTCTGAATGCCTTGTTAGTTTAAAGATATTTTGCTTCATATTTTTCATGCAAAAAAATATAATCTTTAAAAACACATGTTAAAGAAGACACTTTTTTGTCAGATATGTACCAAACTAGCAAAATTAGCAGCTGTGTAAAAACTGTACTTAAAACATTTTTATTTTTTTTAAATCTGAATTTTGAATACACCGTGTAGGATTACATGAAACCATGTTGTGTTTGTTACAACGCATCCTGAGAGCACGTTCATGAGAGTGGGCCTTTGTAGCTAGCAGTGGAGGGAGGCGTGGGGAAGTAGGGAAAAGGCAGAAGTCCAGAATCTTTGTTTGATAACTGGATACAAAGACATTTTACATAATACCCCTTCCCCCTCACTGGCCCAGAAGCAGACACCTTGCATCAATCAGTGGAAACATGGCTCGACAGTTATGTAAATGCCCCACTCACACATACAATGCCCCACTCATACAATGTTCTTGAAGTATCATGGATTCCTCCAGAGTCCGCTGTATGACTATTTTCATGCTGAATTATACTATTAGCCAGACAGATATTTTTTCATTTGATTCACCTGCTTGTGGAATTTTGGAGAGAAGTCTGTGAAATTGTCCAGAAAACGGCAACAAAGAATATCCCCCAAAAGAAAGAAAACTAAGAAGGCAAACTGTCTGCCTTAAGAGGCTTTTAAAGTAGCCCAGAAAAGAAGGAAATCGGTAGGTAGTGGAGAAAGGAAAATATTTGTCCAACTGAATGCAGAATTCCAGAGGATAGCAAGAAGAGACAAGGAGACATTGTACAATGAATTATGTAAAGAGATAGCAGAAAAAAACAAAAAGTCAAGAGATCTCTTCAAGAAAATTGAGGCTCTCAAAGGAACCTTTCATGCCAAAGTGGACGTGATAAAATACAAACATGGTAGGGACTTAACATAGGAAGATAAGATAAAGAAGAGGTGGCACGAATACACTGACGATATATACAGGAAGGATCTTAACAGCTGTGATGACTAAATAGTTTGTCCAATGAGCTGGAGCCAGAAATCTTGGAGAGCGAAGTGAGATGGGCCCTAGGATGCCCTGCTGACAACACATTTGGAAACCTCTGCAGTGGCCAGTAGACTGGAAAAGGTCAGTCTACATCATAATCCCAAAAAACGGCAGTGCCAAAGAGTGCATTAAATACTGAAAATTGTATTTCACATGCCAGCCAGGTAATGCTTAAAATCCTGCAAGCTCGGCTCAAACAATGTAGGACTGAGAACTACCAGATGTGCAAGCTGGGTTTCAGAAGAGAACACATTTCCAATGTCCCCTGGAAAATAGAGAAAGCTATTCTAAAGCCTTTGTTTTTATAACAACAAAATGTTGGCAAGTTCTTAAAGAGATGGGGATACCAGGCCATCTTATCCACCTCCTTAGGAATCTGTATGTGGACCAAGAAGCCACGGTCAGAACCGAACAAGGAACAAATAGATTTGGAGGCAGTGATAGATTTTGTTTTCTTGGGCTCCAAGATCTCTGCAGATTGTGATTGCAGCCATGTTTCTAGGGAGGAAAGTTATGGTAAGTCTGGATAACCTATTAAAAAGATATTACACTACTAACATAGGTATGCAGAGTTAGAACTATGGTATTCCCATTAGTTACTTACAGATGTGAGAGCTGGACCATAAAGAAGGCTGGAAGCAGTAAAATTGATACCTTTGAATTGTGGTGCTTGAGAAAACTGCTTAGAGAAGATCCAATCAATCATTACTACTGGAAATTAATTCATATTCATTATATTAATTCATATAATAATTAATTAAGTGTTCAATAGAAGGTTTTACCATGGGGCTAAAGCTCAAATCTTTTGACCGTATCATGAGAAGACAGGATTCCCTAGAGAAGACTCTGATGCTGGAAAAGATTGAAGGCACACAGAGAAGTGGAAGGCAGAGGTGGATATTGATAGATGAGGTAATTGAAGCAATGAACATGACCTTGATGGAGCTCAGAGGGCAGTGACTTACAGATGTGCCTTGCATGCTGAGGTCCATAGGGTCACAGAGAGTCGAACATGATGATAAACTGCTTCCAATCTTGATCATCAAGAATGTCATCATGCACACAGTGTAACATTTTGCAGTGGTGACTTTACCTTGGGAGAAACATTATGCCTATGAAATTAACACATACTCATGATTTCATATTAATGGCATCTATATAAAAAAAAATATTCTCATTTATATGCGTCATGTGCTTAAACATTACAAAAAAAGTATGTATGCTTTGGCAGGAATGTAATCACTGTGGTCATTATTAAAAATTAACCAGAGGTACTGTGTACTGCAAATATTGAGCACCTGGCCCCAGACTTGGCTTTTACTAAAAAGCCAGGCCTAGTGTCTGCTGCTTCCCCAATTTGAATGAAATCGCTTGCCTAGTTTTCTCTCTTTTAATAATTATTTTCTAAATCAGTGGGATAAATTACATATAGCACCTTATTTGCTCTGAGGCAAAATCTTTGTTGACCAGTGTCATCATATCCCCTGACTCTTTCTGTTAAGTCTTCATCCTCTATATACAGTGAGTGTACAGTTTAACAATATTTAATATCTTTCTAAATACCTGCTAAGACAGAGATTGTTTCAATATCAAAGCAAGCATAAGCTTTCATGAAAGTAAGGTACATATTTTAAAAGTAAGTTTAAAACAGGCATGTAGTCTACTCACTGCCACACAAATACATATTATAACTATTAAGAATAAATATGCTTTTATTGGCTCTTTGGAGTTGTGTTAGAGATTTTTTCAGATGCCTATAACTAAATAATTTTACAGATCTGCCTGAAATATTTGATCAGATCAGGTGACTTTTGATTAAACCTTGAGAAAGATAAAAAATCTGAATTTCAGACTCCAGTGCCATAATATTGGATTGATTAAGACTAATTATTATGTGAATATTTCTACCCCAATATTTCCAGGGTCATAGTAAAATCCCTGTACCTTCTGAAAAAACATGAGAAACAGATTTTCTATTTTTCACAATTTAGCATTTTGTGAAAATGACTTACATTTTATGAACTGGCGTAGAATGATGACATTGTCAGTGAAACCTCTCACCTTAGTGATTATATAGCCCCATGTGTTCATATTCTGTGATAAACAAAACAACTACAACTGGAGCATATGGGTGTGTTCATTTGAAATACTTAATTATAGTATGGAGAATTCATTTGGAAACATTACTTATATAAAGTATCAGGACCTTCACTGTTCTACTCCCTACTGACACTTTTACATTTTTAAATGTATTCTTCTGTGTTATATAATATTGGAATCCTGGAACTTGACATACAGCTTTATTAAATTGTGATTTGGCCAATTGAATACGGATCTATATAAGCACAGAGCATCTTTTTTTACAGATGTTATTGGTTAGTGAAGACCTTGCTTTTGAATAGAAGTTCACTAACTAAAAGTTTCTGTAACAAAAATATGCTCTGTGCTTATATAGAGCCCTATTCAATTGGCCGAATCACAATTTAATAAGGCTGTTAATGTTTGAAAATACATTTTGAACTTGGATATTTTTGTAAAAATAGCTGACTAGCCTTGTTGTAATGCTGTCTTTCCATGCAACGAGGTAGCCCAATTACATACCACTTCCAATGGAACTCATCTACAGTCTACTGAGTGGAACATATGGAAGTTTTCTGAGCTTTAATCAGTGTCCACAACTTTAGACTTTGTTGAGATTTGAGAAGGATTTGCAACTCATTCTCCATGCTGTCACATACATATTTATAACTAAAGATTTTTGAGAGGACATTGGAGAAGAAGTTATGGACATTGCTTAAGCATTCACAGAGTGTCTATTTTTTTATATCTGCAGCAGGTAAAAACAGGGTCTTTGAGGCAAATACTGGAGTATAGCAATGACTTAGCATGTCTAAGAGTATCTTCTTTAAGACACTTAGTATAACTAAGGTTGGACATGTATAATCTAGCAAGACGTTCCACATGATTGTAAGGATTCCTGAATAGTAAGTTGTGGTGCCCTGATACTAAAGAAAAATCTTAGCAACTGATCATCGTCATTGGTTAGCTTTTTATCTTCTTGTCAGCTGAATACTTTACTTGTTTAGACTTCGCTCCCCTAGGATCCAAGGCTTTCCTGTTTATGAAGTATGCCTTAAAATTCTAAGCTATCAGGAATTAGCCAGCCGATATGCTCATTTGCCAAAGTTATAATTGGGTAAACTTTTCTTAGAAGCCTAAGAAGTACCTCATATGTTCCTTAAGTTACAGACAGCAACCTGATTGTCAATTATGAATTTTACCCATGATGAATGTATAGCAGATCCTAACAGTCTTATTGATTTAACAATAGTGCATAATAATACAATTGCCTGTTGACATATTGTATATGTTATATTGGAAGTGCAGTGCTAATTTCTTACATGTGAAGGGTTAAAAAAACTGCAGTTAAACTTAAACCGTTTGTGTTTATTGTGACCCTTTTCCCAAAAGGAAACCTAATCTGTGATTTTCTCCATTGGAGCTCTCTTTTACATGCATATTTAGGCTTCATTGATTATGTGTGCAGCTGATAGAGGAGAATCAGCATTGTATTAAGATATTTTATTACTCCTTGGGCCAAAAATAGGAAATCTTCAGAAGCATTTGCTGAGTGACCACAATTTAGAAAAAGGGCCTCTTATGATAGAGGTCAGATATACCTTTCAATAGGGCCTTGCTAGTCCTATATTATTGAGAAGTTATAGCACTTTGCCAGTGTCTCCCTTGGAAGCAACATCTGACAACATTCTTCTTTCACTGTGGTCTTGGAATTAATAGATCATTAACATCTTCAACCAGCTCTTTTTGAAAATAATTGTCTTCTTCAAAGAATAGATGCCTATATTTATACTGACAACTGTGGACCTAGACTTTCCAGACATGTTTTACAAACATGTAGCTTTAGTGGAAGAAAATTGCAGCTAATTTTATCTCAAAGGGAAATTTTAAAATCCTTGTCAACATCATTAATGATAGCAGGATCCATTTTAGACAGACATACCTTAACAACTTTCATTTTTGTTTTAAGGGTTATTTCAAAGGACTCCAACTCAAAATGGTTTCCATTGGTTACTTAAATGCTGATGCTTCATTGAACAGATGAGAGACTTTTTTGACCAGAAGAAAGTCAACAAAAAAAGTCTGATTCATAGAAAGGATAAAGCTCCTGGAGTCTTCCCTGAATAGAAAGACTCATATTGGGTTATTGATTACCTCAGAGTATGGCATTTCTAATTTTGACTCCCAGAGGATGGTTTTTCACCAGTTGGGTCCTCAGAATCAAAAATATTTCTGATTACTTTGAAAAGTAGATATATACATGTGGAAGTTTGAACTCAGTCGGGGTGCTCCTCAGGCATGGAGTCATGTTCTTCTAGAGCAGCATTTTTATAATACAGAGGAAGAAGCGCCTTGACAAGAATACTCCTAAATATCATTGTATCAATCTACAGGATCCATTGAGTGAACAGTTTTCCTAAGAAAGGACACTTGAGAAAAACTTTCTGCTACTGCTTTGGGGAAAAAATGTCAGAGGGAGGAGAAGGACGACAAATTTGAGACATTCAAAGCACATAATTTACATAGAATATTCCTTAGCCCAAAAAGGCAAAAGAGACATAAATAGACATACAAGAGAAGTGGAGGCAGTGACAGATTTTATTTTCCTGGGAACCAAGATCTCTGCAGATGGTTGCTGTAGCCATGAAATTAAAAGTAACTGGATACAAAGACATGTTAGAGAATTTTTCAGATGCCTATAACTAAATAATTTTACAGATCTGCCTGAAATATTTGATCAGATCAGGTGACTTTTGATTAAACCTTGAGAAAGATAAAAAATCTGAATTTCAGACTCCAGTGCCATAATATTGGATTGATTAAGACTAATTATTATGTGAATATTTATACCCCAATATTTCCAGGGTCATAGTAAAATCCCTGTACCTTCTGAAAAAACATGAGAAACAGATTTTCTGTTTTTCACAATTTAGCATTTTGTGAAAATGACTTAAATTTTATGAACTGGTGTAGAATGATGACATTGTCAGTGAAACCTCTCATCTTAGTGATTATATAGCCCCATGTGTTCATATTCTGTGATAAACAAAACAACTACAACTGGAGAATATGGGTGTGTTCAGTTGAAATACTTAAGATTTAATTATAGTATGTAGAATTCATTTGGAACCTTTACTTATATAAAGTATCAGGACCTTCACTATTTCATTAAATTTAGTTCTACTCCCTACTGACGCTTCCAAATGTTTTAATGTATTCTTCTGTGTTATATAATATTGGAATCCTGGAACTTGACATACAACCTTATTAAATTGTGATTTGGCCAACTAAATAGGGATCTATATAAGCACAGAGCATGTTTTTTTTACAGAAGTTATTAGTTCGTGAAGACCTTGCTTTTGGATAGAAGTTTACTAACTAAAAATTTCTGTAACAAAAATATGCTATGTGGTTATATAGAGCCCTATTCAATTGGCCGAATCACAATTTAATAAGGCTGTTAATGTTCGAAAATACATTTTGAACTTGGATATTTTTGTAAAAATAGCTGACTAGCCTTGTTGTAATGCTGTCTTTCAATAGGACGAGGTAGCCCAATTACATACCTCTTCCAATGGAACTCATCTACAGTCTACTGAGTGGAACATATGGAAGTTTTCTGAGCTTTAATCAGTGTCCACAACTTTAGACTTTGTTGAGATTTGAGAAGGATTTGCAACTCATTCTCCATGCTGTCACATACATATTTATAACTAAAGATTTTTGAGAGGACATTGGAGAAGAAGATATGGACATTGCTTAAGCATTCACAGAGTGTCTATTTTTTTATATCTGCAGCAGGTAAAAACATGGTCTTTGAGGCAAATACTGGAGTATAGCAATGACTTAGCATGTCTAAGAGTATCTTCTTTAAGACACTTAGTATAACTAAGGTTGGACATGTATAATCTAGCAAGACGTTCCACATGATTGTAAGGATTCCTGAATAGTAAGTTGTGGTGCCCTGATACTAAAGAAAAATCTTAGCAACTGATCATCGTCATTGGTTAGCTTTTTATCTTCTTGTCAGCTGAATACTTTACTTGTTTAGACTTCGCTCCCCTAGGATCCAAGGCTTTCCTGTTTATGAAGTATGCCTTAAAATTCTAAGCTATCAGGAATTAGCCAGCCGATATGCTCATTTGCCAAAGTTATAATGGGGTAAACTTTTCTTAGAAGCCTAAGAAGTACCTCATATGTTCCTTAAGTTACAGACAGCAACCTGATTGTCAATTATGAATTTTACCCATGATGAATGTATAGCAGATCCTAACAGTCTTATTGATTTAACAATAGTGCATAATAATACAATTGTCTGTTGACATATTGTATATGTTATATTGGAAGTGCAGTGCTAATTTCTTACATGTGAAGGGTTAAAAAAACTGCAGTTAAACTTAAACCGTTTGTGTTTATTGTGACCCTTTTCCCAAAAGGAAACCTAATCTGTGATTTTCTCCATTGGAGCTCTCTTTTACATGCATATTTAGGCTTCATTGATTATGTGTGCAGCTGATAGAGGAGAATCAGCATTGTATTAAGATATTTTATTACTCCTTGGGCCAAAAATAGGAAATCTTCAGAAGCATTTGCTGAGTGACCACAATTTAGAAAAAGGGCCTCTTATGATAGAGGTCAGATATACCTTTCAATAGGGCCTTGCTAGTCCTATATTATTGAGAAGTTATAGCACTTTGCCAGTGTCTCCCTTGGAAGCAACATCTAACAACATTCTTCTTTCACTGTGGTCTTGGAATTAATAGATCATTAACATCTTCAACCAGCTCTTTTTGAAAATGATTGTCTTCTTCAAAGAATAGATGCCTATATTTATACTGACAACTGTGGACCTAGACTTTCCAGACATGTTTTACAAACATGTAGCTTTAGTGGAAGAAAATTGCAGCTAATTTTATCTCAAAGGGAAATTTTTAAATCCTTGTCAACATCATTAATGATAGCAGGATCCATTTTAGACAGACATACCTTAACAACTTTCATTTTTGTTT
This sequence comes from Discoglossus pictus, assembly GCA_027410445.1. NCBI lineage: Eukaryota > Metazoa > Chordata > Amphibia > Anura > Alytidae > Discoglossus > Discoglossus pictus. The sequence goes on from CM050167.1 coordinate 246,480,812, forward strand.
TAAGGTTTATTTCAAAGGACTCCAACTCAAAATGGTTTCCATTGGTTACTTAAATGCTGATGCTTCATTGAACAGATGAGAGACTTTTTTGACCAGAAGAAAGTCAACAAAAAAAGTCTGATTCATAGAAAGGATAAAGCTCCTGGAGTCTTCCCTGAATAGAAAGACTCATATTGGGTTATTGATTACCTCAGAGTATGGCATTTCTAATTTTGACTCCCAGAGGATGGTTTTACACCAGTTGGGTCCTCAGAATCAAAAATATTTCTGATTACTTTGAAAAGTAGATATATACATGTGGAAGTTTGAACTCAGTCGGGGTGCTCCTCAGGCATGGATTCATGGTCTTCTAGAGCAGCATTTTTATAATACAGAGGAAGAAGCGCCTTGACAAGAATACTCCTAAATATCATTGTATCAATCTACAGGATCCATTGAGTGAACAGTTTTCCTAAGAAAGGACAACTGAGAAAAACTTTCTGCTACTGCTTTGGGGAAAAAAATGTCAGAGGGAGGAGAAGAACGACAAATTTGAGACATTCAAAGCACATAATTTACATAGAATATTCCTTAGCCCAAAAAGGCAAAAGAGACATAAATAGACATAAAAAGAGAAGTGGAGGCAGTGACAGATTTTATTTTCCTGTGAATTAAGATCTCTGCAGATGGTTGCTGTAGCCATGAAATTAAAAGTAATTTGCTTCTGGGGAGGAAAACTGGCAAAGTTGGACAAACTAGTAAAACGTAAAGATATTAATCTATCAATAGTTCTGCACAGTTATTACTATGGTATTCTCATTAGTAACATACGGATGCGAGAGCTGGGCCATAAAGAAGGCTGAGCGCCGTAGAAATTAAGCCTTTAAATTGTGGTGTTGGAGAAGACTGCTTAGAAGCCCTTGGACTGCAAGAAGATTAAATAAATCAGTACTTCAGGAAATCAAGACAAGCTGTTCACTATAAGCTATGAGCATAAAACCGAGGCTCAAATATTTTGGCCTTATCATGAGATGGCAGTATTCCCTAGAGAAGACTCTGATGCTGAGAAAGATTGTAGGCACACAAAGAAGGGGATGACAGAGATGGATAGATGAGGTCACTGAAGCAATGAACATAAACTTGATGGAGCTCAGAGGGGCAGTGACTGATTGATGTACTTGGCATGCTATGGTCCAGGTTCACAGAGAGTAGAACGTGACTGAATGACTAAACAGCAACAAACGTTTGCTAAATCTCTTAAGTTTGCAAGCAGTTGATTTTGAAAGTTAAGACCCCTGAAAATGGTTGCTAAAATTAGAATAACATTTGTGATTTATTTGGCAGCTAATGCTGTGTTTCAATCAGTGATGGCAGTTTGTGCAGCAAGGCATCAGGGAGTGTGTTGTCTTGTTTTCCCTCTGCACAAGGAAGCAAGGAGGAGCTCAGACATTGCTGTGTGGATCACTTCACTGTGCTGCTGTTGGTTTGAAGCTTAGTATAAAGTTAAAAACCGAACCCATATGCAGTGTTTCTATTGGTAGGTACACTGTGCCTATGTAGGCAGCTCTGGGGGTGGAAGAAATACATTTTAAATAAAATAAATCTGTATGTGTATAGAATGACTCAATGTAATGTTTGTGCTATGAGCAGCAATATATATTTAGCAATCTTTGTGGTACATTTGTATGCAAATAGAGGTCCTTGAATAGTAATTTACTGTTTTGTTCTGCTAATTAGTTTCAAAGTCGACTTGTATGTTTATGTGGTGGCCAGAACAATGCCCCCTCAGTGTTATCATGAAGTTAGCCCACACCAACACCAAGCTATAATATAACCTATTAAGCCACACATTAACATAAAGGAACCACAAAAACTATGCAGAAAATGTACAGATATATCTACTGTAGAGGAATAAGTTTATTTGTAACCGCCTTCAATTGAACATGTGCAAGGAGGGGGAAGATCAAAGTCTGTGAAAATATTTTTTTTTGCTAAAAATGCTTATATGCTCACGGGTTACTTGTTGTTAGTTTATTACATACTTTGCCAGCATTTGAAGTTTTTTACAAACCACAATGATACTTTCAAGTATTTAATGCAATGCCTAATATTTATGGCGATTTAGAATGTACTTTCAAAGCTCTGTTAACCGTTTCACTGGCCTTGCAAGGGTTAATAAGGTCTAATCTGGTGAATTCACAAAATCACTAATGATTTTTTGTCCACATTTCTGTTTCTTAAATTGTATTTAGTTTGGAAACACACTTCATAGTTTTGTTATTCTTGACAAAACCCCAGCTGGTTCTTTAAAGTTAATCTTTTGTGTGACTGTGCTTCATGCTTTTTTCACATCTATATACACAAGTATACAGAGTAATTAAATGTTCAGAATCTACCTTAAACGGCCATATGTAGTCCAAAAACATATATCTTGTTTTTAAAAAAATCATGTTTTAAATATTCTAAAACTTTTTTTGTGGGTGAGAAATAATTGATCTATAGTATTGACAAATTACATTAGTTATAGACTGGTGTTGGTTTGCTTACTATTTCTCTATCCTGAAAGTTATATGAGACAGAGGGTCAGTGAGCTTTATGGATGCCAGAACTGCTACATACTGTGCTTTTGCTCCCATTAATTTTAATGTAAATCAGATAAAAACTACAGTATTTTAAGCATGTCCATGAGTCCTTGTTTACATGTCATCTTAATTCACTTGTAAAACAAAGGAAGTTCAAATATCTTGTTTCTATCTGCCTGTATGATGTTTTCTTTTAATTTTCAATTAAAATATTTTTTTTTTCCATGGAAAAAGTATAGAGTGTAAAGCGTCCTTCCAGTTAAATGCATAATAGAAAGTGTTGGATACTACGTCCCTTTAAAAATGTACCTTTAAACTAGCTTGACACCTCCAATACAACTATATATAGCTTTCTTCTTCTTGTTGTCAGGTGTAAAATTCAGATTAGATCTATAGAGCGGTAATTGTTGTTTATTTAATTAGTTACACCAACCGACAGAGCTACTACAGTATAAAGAAGACAAATACAATAACTAATATGGCATAATGGATCTGGGTAAATATACCTGCAGCTGGAAAGGAAATAGACTGTAAACCACTTCAATATATCTATGTAAAAGTTATTTTTAAAAAATTGACGTTCAAATCTGTCATGAAAGACAATTAAGAGATCAAGATGAAAATTGTACAATTAGTTATACCCAATATATTTCTTTATACTGTATTGCTTAAAATGATTGCTATAATAAATTGCCCTTATCAGTATACAACTTTGAACATATGAGCTAAAACCTTTACTGGATATATTTATTTAAATTCATTTTATTAATTACTGTACAGGTAAAAAAATGGGTATTTTATAAGTTTCAGCATGTGGTTAAAAACAATATATGGAACTTCATTAGAAATATTATATGATTTGACATAATTTTACAGAAATGTTTACATATTTGTTATAAAATATATCCGCAAAACATAAAGAATAAAAACATTGTTGTTAATTAAAGGGGCACTCTCATGGTCCATCACAGTATGCTGTAGTCTTATAGTAACATTCTGTGCACTATATTTTGTTTAAGAAATGTAATTTTCTTACTGAATTATTCTTTTTAAAACTGCATTTTCTACCATTTATCAAAGATCTTCCTCTTGTGCCAGTTTACAAAGCATATGTCATGCTATCCACCCAGGTCTAGTGTTTCCCTAGGTCTTACCTTCAGCACTTTTGCCGTTTCTTTGAGTGCACCCACGCTGCATCATGTGTCTGCCTCTTTTCTGTTCTGTAATCAGAAGCTATTGGTGAATTGAGGCAAATCAATATGCCCTTTGATAAATCTGGGCCTATGTATTCCTGCCAAGTGTGCCTCACTCTGCTACATCAACAGATGTATACTTAGGGTGCACCACTATTATGTACCAGCATGGGATCAATAGGACTCAATTATTTTTCCCTGTGCAGCTTCTTAGCCTGTTCCTAGTCTTGTAATGATTACTCATTATGATCTTTAGCAGTGCTTTTTAATTACCCATCTTGCGTCTTACTGGCATTGGCTTTCAACTTGCTGATTTCTGGCTTCCTGGACTTTGGATTTTGATTCTGAACACTGTTTCTTTGCTGTCTGCCCTCACTACCAGACTGATCATGCATTTCCTCAAGTCTCTGGTTCTTGATACATTCTGCAGTAAATCCCACCATCCTACTGGACTACACTCCTTAAGATAGGCTGAGAGCATGTTTTTTATAGTGTATATCTTGTGGAGTAGTACCATAAAATCCTTTAGTGGTCTGTTGGCAAAATACAAATTGGCTTCAAAATTATAGCAAAATAAATGGGATAGTCACAGTGTGTTGGTCAACTAGATTCCATGACTTTATATGGAAGAATTGTATGACTAAAACACACTTTTGATTGTTGAAGGATTACAGTGCCCCTTTAAATAACAATAAACTGTAATTATAAAACCATACAATAAATTAACTGAACAACGCATATATTTTAATGTCACTAGTATAAAGTTAATTAGTACTTATAATCCTTTCTTTTTTTTTGCTCATCTGAAATACATTTTCAATTTCATCTCTCCACTGAACAGCACAAAGCTATCTATTGTAAAGATTGTGTCTGAGGCTTGTGACTGAGATTAAAATATTTAAAATAGCTCCACAGAAGGTTCATAAATTGCTCAATCAAAACCAATAACCCATGTCTCATGTTAATCAATGGAGAGGCCCTCAGAGTCTTCCCTTACCTTACCTACTGGTACATGGGGTAATATATTGAGTTATCCTAACACATTTGTGGCTAAATAAAGGCTAAATAAAATGGTGATGGGACATGCCTGTGCTGATTTAAAAAAAAAAAGCAAACAAATAAATCTTTTAAAGTCAATCAAATATATTATCTTATATTGATTTCAGTGTTTTCAATCGATATCTTTGTATCCTCACTTTAGATTTAAAAAATGGGTAATATATCAAAACATCCTTGCACTAAAAGAAACTCCCAAAAGCTCCTAGCAGGAAGATATTTCCATGTAAATTAAGATTATACAATGGTGTAAGTCCATTTATATGCTTCACTGTTTGTTTTTGTTTTTTTAAATCATTAATCTTTATTTTTAACAGTCATATTCTATAAAAATGTTCATACTTGTAAATTTAAACACAAGTCATAAACTGCATTTAATAAAATCTGAAAGTCTTTGTATACAAAAATGTTGTTGTAGTTCTTTTGTTTAACTGTGACCTTCGTCCAGTTTTTTCCTGTTTTTTCTTTTCTCCGTTTGACTGTAGCTGTAGATTCAGTAAAACATCTCAACTAAATGAACCTAAAACATATTAAATTAAATTGAACTAACCCTAACATTCAGGTGACCGGGGGCGGGTGATACACTTGAGTGAGTCATAGTTGATTCTGTTTCTTTCTTTTAACCCTAATGGGTTACAATTTTGTCAATTGTTCAGCCTCCGCTTTCCACTCCGAAAGGTTATCAATTCAGCCAGTTTTAATATAATTTTTTAGTGTTTGTTTTGTGATATTTGTAATTTTTTATATGATTGTGATTGAGTATGGGGAGTTGATCCATACATTCCATATTTTTGTAAATATTGGATATGTATTGGATATGACATGAGTCATTTTTTCATTAATAATTATGAAATTTAGTTTATGTATTATTTCTTGGAGGTGAAGTTGTGGGAACTTTCATTTTTTTGTGGCTTTTCGTGGGCATAAGCAGGAATTGTAGCCATTAATTATGTCGCTTTTGTAGTAGAGGAGAATAGTCTCCCAATAGGCAAATGTCTATCGAAGGGTATATTATTGTCTTCAAAATGGTAGATGCTAATTCCATTACTTTGGTCCAAATGTTCTGAACTATCGGGCATTCCCACCAAGTGTAGAGAAATGTACCTGTAGTTTGACATAGTCTATAGCAACTTTTTTTTTTTTTTAGAAAAATTTATTGTTTTTTACATGTAAGATATACAATGTCCAAAATATATAAATACAAACAGAAGCACTCACATAGCTGTCAAGACATTTCATACTACACACGTGTGATAGAATATAAGAAAAACAAAAAAAAAATACCAGCGTTGACCATATCGTACTTTGGAACAGGGTGTTGTTACCTACTACCCTGTATTAAGATGTGCCGTGCATATTATTTCCACCCCTTTTTTTTTTTAAAAAGGGGGAGAAGTATAGTTTTGCATACGCTTCGTATTCAAGCATTTCGTCTACATAACCCTTAGGAGAGTTACCCATTACCCCGACGCAGGGGAGCAGTAGATAGGGCCTTCCATCTCCTTTTGATCCATTGCTCCATTCAAAAAAAATTTGGATCTACAAAAATTTCCCAAGAGCATCATACTAAGAATGCCAACTGCTGTTCTAAAAGAAAAAATAAACTAAACACACTTCCATTCGCACTCCTTACATTTGTAGTACTGGGTTCAGAGTGTGGGGCAGTGAAGGAAGAGCACGAGGGTGGGCTCAGGAGACCTGATCAGAGTATCCAAGATCAAAACAAAAGGTTAATTACTTACTTACTTAGGGTAATGTTTATCCCATAAAGACCAGGCAAGGTTACTTTTTTTTATAACCCCCAAATCCATAAAATTTGTTTCTAACATACGATTTTTATCCACTTTTATTTTAACCTCATTCCAGGATGGGACATATTTTTGCTTCCACTTGGAGGCTATCAATGATTTTGCTACCATCAAGACCTGCAGCATAAGGGCTATAACTTTTGAGGATAGTGGAGGAAAAATATGGAGTAAAATTGTTTCCGGGTGAGGACTTAACTCTGTCTCACATATCTTTGTCAGCTGAGAGAAGACCTCACCCCAAAATTTTTGAATGTATGGGCATTGCCACCAAATATGTAGTGAAGACCCTATATGACTACAATTACGCCAACAATATTTCTCATGGTTTAATCCACTGAATTTTGCTATCTTAACCGGCGTATAATGCCACCTATTACAGATTTTAAAGTGAAGTTCTCTATAAGCCGGATTTTTAACAAATCTGTCCGTAATTGCAAATGATCTATACCACTCTTTTATCGTCCAACTATGCTCCAAGTCACCCTCCCAGTCCTGCATACACTTGGACTTCACTTCCATTTGTGGCCTTTTAATAATATCATAGCATTTTGAAATGAGGTGCGTTTTAGGTTCTACCATAGTCAATTTCTCAAATTGAGTTAAGTCTCTTAATGATGTCAAATAGAACTCTGACTTCTTCAGAACTTTTTCCAGCGTAAGAAATTCTAACCATGAAATCTTTATTTGGGGGGCTTTTACTTTTATATTCTCCAATGAGAATATATTTCCATGAAACAGGTCAGACAGCAGGTTAACTCCTGCATTAGCTATCCTCCCTAAAATGGGCGAGTCAATATATGTTGCTAAGTCTAGTAACAGGGTGATAGGCGAAGGGAACGGGATCAATTCATATTTAACATTCAATTTATTCCATATATTTACATTTCCTCTAACCATAGCTTCACCCCGCTCCATAGAATTGAGATTAATCTTTTTTTGAAATAAAAGCATTTTTAAACTATTTAAGCCCGTTAGCTCTTGTTCGATTTGGACCCAATTCTTAACATTTGGGGGTTCTAACCATTCCAACATATTTGCCACTAAAATAGCTTCCTGATATTCCTTAAGTAGTGGGTAAGCCATGCCACCATGTCTAAATTTCCCTCCCATTCGCGATTTTTTTATTCTTATTTTTTTCCCCTTATGAATAAAGTTATCAATTTTGTTTTGTAGTTGGTTTAACAAATATGTAGGGATTCGGCAGGGAATGTTACGTAAAATGTAGGTAATTTTTGGTAAGATTACCATTTTCATGGCAATAAGTCTGCCCGACCAGGATATGTTCAACCCTGACCAGGCATTGATTTTTGCCATAACATTTTTATACACTTTTTTATAGTTAATTATTATTGTCTGCTTCAAGTTTGTTTCCAGTATTATTCCCAAATGTATCAAAGAGTTTTGCCATATGAGAGGAAAACGGAGCTTTAACTTAAGTAGTGTTTCATTAGACATGTTAATGGACATGGCTTCTGATTTATTAATATTTAGCTTAAAATTGGATATTTTGCTAAATTCATCTATCAATTGGAACAATAATTCGAGAGAGACTAACGGGTCTTCCAATGCTACAAGTATGTCATCCGCAAAGGCTGATAATTTATGTTCCATAGATCCGACCTTAATCCCTTGCACCTCCTTTTTCTTTCTAATCGATATTATTAAAGGTTCAATGAACAAGGCGAAAATGGCAGGAGAAAGAGGGCAACCCTGTCGTGTACCATTCGAAATATCAAAGCTAAATGAACTATATCCCAGGCCCACTACTTTTGCAGTGGGGGCGGTATATAGTGCCCGGATGGCTTTCGAACCAAAGTCCCCCAGCCCATATCTTTCAAACAAAGATTCTAGGAACTCCCACCCCACTCTATCAAAAGCCTTTTCTGCGTCTAATGATAAGAGTACGGTGGGAGCCCCCTTTCGCTTGGCATAGGAGATTAGGTTGATGATTCTCTTAATATTATCAGATCCTTGCCTCCCTTGGATGAAACCTTTTTGGTCTTGGGAAATAAGTTCTCCCAAGATTGTATTCAGCCTAATAGCTAGAATCTTTGCATAAATTTTTATATCTGTATTTAATAAGGAGATTGGACGAAAGTCCTTGCATGATGGTTCTTTATACTCTACCTTGGGAATTGTTATAACCGAAGCCTCCAGCATTTCTTTCGGTGCCCTACCCGTAATCTTAATTTCATTTAAAGCATTCTTAAGAGGGGTTAAGACTTCTGACTTGCAGAGTTTATAATAAGTCTATAGCAACTTGAAGATGTTTGTGTGTTAATTTTATGTAAACCACTTCAATAAGCTCTGTGCAGCACCGTTATAGAAGTTTCAAGTAGACTGTAATATTGTGAGCCTTTGCTTATATTTGTGTAGATTTTTTCCCACTTATGTGGATTGAGTTCCCATGTCTGATTCCCATTGTTTCATACAGTTAGTTTTTTAATTTGTTGTTGGGGCATTAAGTATAGAGTAAATAGATCCAAGGACACCTCTGGTTAGTGGGACTTTGCTGCATATAAGGGATAACCAGTTGGTTTGTGGTCTACCCCATTTTTTTAATAATTTGGTCACTAAATATTTTATTTTACATTAATTGTAATGCTCCTTGTGTGGGATGTTATAGTTAATCCTCAATTGGTCAATGGTAAAGAATTGTCCATTTGATAACCAATTACCTACAGTATATACTCGAGCATAAGCCGACCGAGTATAAGCCGAAGCAGCTAATTTTACCACAAAAACTGTAAAAAGGTAATGACTCGAGTATAAGCCGAGGGTGAAAAAGAGGGTCCTTCCCCACTTATCATCATTTTCCTCCTTCTCCTCCTTCCCCCCCCGTTATCATCATCCATCCCCTTCCCCCGTTATCCTCCTCCTCCTTCCCCCCTAATCATCAACCTCCTCATCCCTTCCTTATAATCATCCTCCTCCTTCTCCTCCTTCCAACTGATTATCCTCCTCCTCCTTCCCCCATTATCCTCCTCCTCCGCCTCCCCCCTCTTATTATCATCCTCCTCCTTCCCCTCCTTATCATCATCTCGTTTCCCCATAACCTCCTCCTTACTACACCCTCTCCAATCCCTATCCCCCTTCCTCTTTACTTGCTACTATGCTCCGATGACCTATTGCTGATCCTGATGCCGCAGCACATCTTCTGTACCGGCATTCGCTAATGATGTGATGTCACATGCGCGTCACGTCATTAGCATATGCCGATACGGAAGACGTACTGCGGCATCACGATCAGCATCAGCTCATCGGAAGCATAGTAGAAAGTAAGGAGGAAGGGGGATAGGGATTGGAGAGGGTGTAGTAAGGAGGAGGTTATGGGGGAAACAAGATGATGATAAGGGGGGAAGGAGGAGGATAACAGGGGGAAGGAGAAGGAAAACGGGGGGAAGGAGGAGGAGAACGGGGGAAGGAGGAGGATAACGGGGGGAGGAGAAGGATAACTGCACGAAGGAGGAGGATAACGAGGGGAAGGAGCAAGATAAGGGGGGGAAGGAGGAGGATTTCTTTTTGACTGAGTATAAGCCGAGGGGGGCTTTTTCAGCATAAAAAAATGGCATGAAAAAGTCGGCTTATACTATACAGTAATCTGTCAAGTTTAGCTGTTGTCCACCAATGTTTAGAATCCTCTTTCAAGCTGTCCCAAACAGGTTGAGATGTAAGTATAGGGAATTTTTTTGTTAATCTGGCTGCTAATAGATTTTTTGAGTGATTGATTGATAGAGTTCATATAATGATTTCCCATGTTTGGTGTTTAATTTGGCAATTTTCCAGAAATATCCAGGCTGGTTTTTGTTCACTGGAGTGTGCTTGGGGTATGAATGTGATCTGGGCCACGTTATGATATAATTTTAGGTTAGGGTATGGCAGCCCTCCTGTTTTTTTATTTCTGAATATGTGTGTATGGGCCGTCTTCGCTCTTTTATTATTCCATATAAATCTAGTTATACATTTTTGAAAATTCTCTAACTCTTTGGGAATAATCGGTATAGGTAAGGATCTGAATAGATATAATATTATTGGTAATATATTCATCTTAACGGCATTTATATGCCCTGTCCATGATAATGGATATTTGTTCCATTTGTTAATGTCACTGTTTTAATTTGCTAAGGATTTTTATTAGTATCAATGTCATCTGATCCATACATGGCAGATGGTGGAAGTACTGCCTACTTTGCTGCTGATGAAGCAGAAAAAAGGGCATCCAAAAAGGATATATTCAAATGACTAGAAAATGTAGTAAGCAGTAAGTTGTATTGAAGCTGCTTCGGATAAAGGACTTCTGACAAACTCCGCCTTGTAGCTTGTACATATGGGGGACTGAGGAATTGGTGGCTTATTCTTGCCCAAACATGCCACCCCCACTATATCCTAACATATCCACTTTATATTTTGAGTGATGTATACATATTTTAGTCTTACACCACCCTCTCAGTTGTTGACTATGTCTCCTCTTTCACCTACATTTTCTGTTTCAATATCTGTAACATTTTCAAAATCTGCTTTATCATTTCATCCTCTGCAACTAAATTCTTGACTCACTAAATTGTATTTGATTGGACCACTGTATCTTATTTGTTTCAGCCTTGATTCACCTACATACTGTTTACACTATTTTTTAACTAATTCAAAATGTCTTGAAGATATCCCCGCCACATGTTAAGTTTCAAAGTCATTCCTCAAACAACATGTAGCATAGTGTAAAGTCCTGTCATGGGGCCTTCAATGGAATAATGTGCCTCCATGACAGCTGGCTGCTCACCACAGCATTATGACATAACTCTTTTTGTATGAGAGAGGCTGGACCTTATATATCACCGATGATTGATAATTGTCAAAATGATCACTCCCAGTCCTCTGGCAGGAGATTTGCCCGATGAAGTAAATAAGCAATGATGAAACACAGGGATGACATTGCTGTGGTGGAAATACTGGAAGACTTGGTTTCAATGCAATACTACCAAGATAAAGATTCCTTTAGATTTCCTCTATGTCACTTAGAAATTATGTTGTTACGCCTGTCTTCTGTGTGAGAATGATTTGACATTTACCCATACCAAATAAATATAGGAAGACATTATTGGGGTTACAAATAAGAAAAAAAAAAAAGCAATTATGCTTTAATTAAAATAGTACCTGCACAAAAGAGCTAATCACCTTTCAAGTGTGTTACTACTTTTATGTCACTCTAATACCTAGCCTATTTAGAACTACCCAATAAAATTGCTTTGAATTTCAAGTCTATAGACATTTTGATAAGGTCAAATTTAATAAATTCCTCCAGCTTGAACATAGTACCATTATCAGCTTATAGCTTACTAACTATGTAGTTTAACACTATAGAACATGGTTGTCAATAAGTATGTGTGCTGGATTCAGACCTTGACAAATTTTACAAAGATGTCAGGACATTTGTGAGATTTCAAACAAACGTGTGTCTTCTGGATATGTGTGAACCTGTGTATCCATGTGTGTTTGTGTTTCTTTGTTTATGTTTTTACATGTCTTTGAGTGTTTATTCCATTGAAATAGATATATAAGAAGAGTTTAATGTGATTTGTGACACATACATATACATATATAATTAATGTATAATTATATAAGGAGAGTGTAGTATTGAGAGTTTTGTATAAGAAGTAAGTAGGAATTATACATTTGAATGTGCGTGAAACAATATGTTTGCTGCTTTGTGATTCAAGAAGTGCAACACTGTAGGCTTTAATGGCCTGGTTTAAAAAAAAATAACAATAAATGAACAAACAATCCTAAAAGCCCCTGTTACAAAACAAGAAGTTTTAAAAACAATGAAACTATTAACTGATGGAAAAACACCTGTTCCCAAAGTGTTTAGTGCAAAATGATAAAAAATATTAGCTCCATATATAACACTAAACCTGCCTAAGTTTAGAAGTCCTTCTCTAGAAGATAACTTTTCACCTTGAAACTTTAATAAAGCCAATAGTATAATTTTACCTAAACCCAATAAATATATAACCTTACCAATATCATATAGACAAATCTCCCTCTTAAATCAGGTTTAAAAAAATGTTTATCTTTATAATGGCCACCAGATTGCGGACAATCCTGCAAAGATTCATTTTAGTAAATCAGACAGGATTTTTAGGTGACAGACATTCAGTGCATAACAGATGTAAATTAAATGCTGGAATAATTGTGCTACACTTGAAAAAAACAAAATATTATTGCAAGTCTTGATGCAATATTATTACAAGGACTTTTATGGGATTGACTACCAATATCTAATTTTTAAACTCCAAAGATTTGGAGCTACATTTAAACATGCTTCAAGCAATATATAAACTATCCTACATCTTTACTTAACAATAAATAATGTAATATCTCTCTGTATCCTAACACATAGAAATATTACAAATATTTAAAAAGGTGATAAGCAGTTACTTTAACAAATAGCAGCTTCCACTAGCAAGGAATTATTATTAATCTAGATACAAAAAGAAACTCCTACTCATTCATTGACAATTAACAAAATACGATTATTATTTAATACGGATTAGGTAGAAACTCAATCTCATAAAGAGAGTTTGACAGGTAAATGTTTACGTGCATGGGGCCCATATATAAATACCTTGTCAAAGACGACTAAAGTTTCAATATACATCCTGGAGTTTAATGGAGCCTATTCATTGCAGGTGCCCAATTAATGACGGAGGCCAGATCTGTCAATACTATTTATCCACTTACATTGGATACTGATTTTTATGTTATAGTTCTGATGTTAATTTTATTTGCAATAATTAATTATCCTATGATGAAATTATATTTCATGTTATGGCCATTCCTGTCTTATTTTGTTTACACAATTATTTTAATTGCTTTTTGGGTAATATATGATTCTACTAATTTCTTTGGAAGCATAAATAAAATGAAATTACTTAATCATGAACATCTCCCATCACAAAAAAATCTAAGATATTAGTATTTATAATACTCTGCTTATACCATTGATGCATAACTGAGACTACAGACAGAATGTGTGCTTCTTATTATCTACTTTACCTTCTTAATATTATCATCAAAGACTTTACCATGGTGATAAATGAAACTAACCCCATTAATTCCGTATTTTATACTCTTGCTTCATGTTTTTCCCCCATCTCTTATAGTTTGGGAGATATGGGAAACAAGATATATGGTGGAGATATGGAAAACAGAAATTAAGTTTATTATGACATATAATTTGTTGCAACTCTGCAGATATGTTAAATTTGTTTTCGACACCATCAGATTATTGGAAATGTTTAGCTTATATTTACCAGTAACTTAAAAAATTATATTTATGTAATATCTTGAAATATATCTTAATTTTTAGTTATTGGTATTGAAACATATAAATCTGTATTTGTTCTGTGTATGTAAAGTCACTGATCTGTCTGGGAAGAAAAAATAACAAAGGTGATAACTTGTGTATGCAAACACTAAAAAGCCATACAATTATCTAGTCTAGTAATTTCTTGTCACTGGTCTCTTCATCTGAAATGCCAATTGAATAGTCACTGGGTGTGCAAAAATGCTTGACTGTTATGTGTCTGCCCGGATGTTTTGTCAAATATTCATCTTAGCGAGACACACTGTCTACCTATCACATTCCAAAAGATGTCACTGGTCTGACAGTACAAACACTTGTATTTTTGTGACATTTCATTAATACTGAAGATAAGTATGAATTCTGTTTTCTTAAAACATGCTGTCAGTTCTTCTTTAATCTGTCTCCTGACAAGCAGGACAACTGACTTTTTTCTTCATTGTTACTGTTGTCACATTCTTTACTATTGTAAGTAGTAGGAAGATTTTAATTTTCTTTCATAATTATGTTTCTAATGTTTATCCTTATTTAACTACCCAGTGAGATTGTTAATACATTTCTAAACCTGCATAAAATAATAAACAAAGTTTGAGAATTGTGCAGGCTTACGATCAAAGTTCTAAAAATTGTATTGTGTAAAATGTACATTTTCAGATGGCAAGTTTCAGTGGCATTTCATTCTGCTCCCTCCACTTGAGGGAGGTTGTAAAAAATGTTTGTACTGCCCCCTCCCTGTACCAACTAACTCAGAGCCCCTCCCCAAGACTACTTTTCATAACAACCTTTCCCTTAGTTACTCCATCTCCCAAGATCTCTTTACATACCTGCTCCTCTTCTTATAGCTGCTCCCCTTCCCATACCTCCTGCCGATGTGAACCTCCTTTGCTGCAGTGCAGCTCCAGGATGTACAAGCTCCACTTTATGCGGGCATCCTCTGCAGTGTTGGGGAAGCTGCAATGACTCGAGGGGGGGGGGGGGGGGGAGTTGCCAGGGGGCCTACACTACACCCCCACATAACACCCATCCCTCTTAGCATCCATCCCTACATAGTCATTGTCAGGAGCCATCGCCTCTCAGGATCCATCCCTACACAGCACCCAACCCCTCTCAGCACCCACCTCACATAGCACCCATCCCTATCTCCTTTGCCCCCATCACAGAACCCATTTCACCTAAACTTTGTTCTTATCCAGCCATTGTTCGCTCTCTTATCTCTTCCCTGATACATATCCAGGGCAGTGATTAACTGCTCCACACTGCCACCACTTGGATCTTCAGTAGAAATTCTCTGTTTTAAACAGGCCCTGACAAATTTCTGGCCATGGAGGTGTGTGCCAAAGATACCCAGGGGGAAAAATGAGATGAAAAAAAAAATACACAGCACAGGGCCTCCCAGTGGAGGTCCCAGGAGCATTACACCGCCTGCACCACTCGTAGTTCCACCTCTGGCAAGCTTTATACATGTACCTTAATTAACAAACTCCTAAGCATACTTATTAAAAAATACTGAAAATAAGAAACTTATGGAGAACATGATAATCTTTCCCATACATTTTTAATTCTTTTTTTTTAAGCTGAAATGATTATTGAAATGATTTAGTTACTCTTGTGTGAATGGTTGTTGTACAAGCTGTTGGAGGTTAATACCAAGGTTACACAGTTACATAGGCCCTCATTCAATTGTGATTTGGCCAATTGAATAGGGGTCTAAATAAGCACATAGCATTTTTTTTAAAGAAGTTTTTAGTTAGTGAAAACCTTGCTTTTGGATAGATGCTTACTAACTAAAAACTTCTTTAAAAAAAATAAGTTATGTGCTTATTTAGAGCCCTATTCAATTGGCCAAATTGCAATTGAATGAAAATTCAACCTTTTTAGTCTCCACTGATCTGCAATATGCAGGTTAATTGTTAATTGATCCAGAGGAAGGCAAACAGAAAAAAATAACCCAAGTGAATCTTGCCAATTGTCTCAAAAGGGAAAAAAATAAAATTATTTTCTGACCCCAGATACTAGCGATTCCTCCCTTGTTCAATATTCCTTCTCTAGTTATCCCGGATAGCCCTGAATGCCCTTTTTATTTAAAAATATATCCAATCCCTTCTCTGAAAACTTTAAAGTACCATGTGTTTATGTATTTATATGGTATGAAAGAAAATGTCAAGTATACTTACAGACTGAAAAATCAATGCATAAAAAAATTACAATCTATAAAAAAAACAAGACATTTGTATAATGCTCATGATAAAACAATTCTGTCACATAATGTGAAGATCTTTGAAAGCTGAACACCCTTTAAACCACAGAAATGATCTACCATTGCCAGTAGAAGACAAGTTATATATAAATAATTACAGGGCAACACATTTTTGGATTTCATAGAAGTGACATTTCTAATTAAATACAAACTCTTTAAAAAATACATTAATATAGTGTTTTTTATACTCATTTGAAATGTGCAGTAGTCAATAATTTTACATCTTCAATAACTTTATCTTAGAATCTTCACCTGTAGTTAAATATTATATTTTGTAAGGATAAAACAAAGTGGAAGAAGGTATGGACTATTAAAACTATGATTATTAGGATTCAAACAATTAGAACATTTAATATAAAACTGTTATGGTAAAGTAATAGCTCTTTAAAAGTATAAACTGTAACTATCATGTAGAACGCCCTGTTAGCCAAATTATAAAAAATTGTGGTTTCTTGCTTTTTTATTTAAATGTATCTTTCTTCGCCTCTAGGGGGCAAGTCACGTAGTGACCCATTCTGAGAAAGGTAAGGAGAGAGAAATGTCATTACAGGAGAAACACCAGAGGCAAGCAGAAGAAATTTAAAAAAATAGTAATAACCCATTTTATTAGGCTGGATACAGTTTATAAGCCTTATTAAATTGCGATTCGGACAATTGAATAGGGCTCTATATAAGCACATAGCATATTTTTTTACAGAAGTTTTTAGTTAGTGAAGACCTTGCGTTTGGATAGAAGTTCACTAACTAAAACCTTCTGTAAAAAGATATGCTGTGCTTATATAGAGCCCTAATCAATTGGACGAATCGCAATTTAATAATTTTTTAAATGTCATAACTCATTTTAGCACTACAGTGTTGCTTTAATCAAACACCTATTTGACATTTAATCAAAAGATGGTGTGTACTTTGCACCTATATCAATTTGCTCATGGGAAATGTAAATTGTATGTAAACAATATTTAGCATACTGGTTAAATGCTATTAAAATATAAAAACAGCGACAGTTGGTTATTCTTAAAATTAGAGGTATGTTTGATTGGTATTGTGCGGTGATTTTTTTATTTTCTATATTCAAGAATCTTTTATAAATATATTAATTCCTATCCATTTAGAGTGCCTGAAAATATGTTTAAAAAAAGGACATATAAAAATGTGTGTAATTTATCATTTTGTCCCTGACTGAAAGGGTTAACGCTAGTACTGTAGGCATCTGCTTGATATTGAAGCATGTCATGCATTTTAAGGTACTGTTATTCTCTATGGAAACCCTTGTTTCCCTAAAGCAACAACTGTCTCATTTTACAAGTATGACACACAGAGAGGCAGACAGAAAACACCTACTGAAAGAACTACACACAATAGAGCCAAAATGAGCATCTCTAGCAGTGCTGCAAAGACAATCTGGGCTGGGAATGCCATTTACCTGTGTACAGAAGCAAAATACATATAAATAGGTTTAGTCAAAACAAAAACACATCAGGGACTACTTTACAATGAGTTGAAAAGGTGAGTTGTATCCTTGAGAAAGAAGGATATTGGTACGTTATTCTAATGCATTGTATATTATATCTGAATATCCTCTCTTCTTTTCTACTTCTCCAGTGGCTTGTAGACTTGGTAGTATTTGTGGGTGGTACATGCAGGAGTTCAGACAGTTTCAGAAAGATAAACTAAACAATTATACACCCATTGACTTACCTGTCATATGCTATAAAAAATAAGGGCATGAACCGTGACTTAAGCATCAATCACTACAGCTCTGAACAGCAATGTCACTTGTTGAGATGGCTTAGGTGAATACATTTTGGTGGGTTTTACATTTATGTATAAATAAATCAGACAAGCACATATTTATATATTTTAGTAGAAAATATACTAAATGTGTGCTGTTTTCTATATGTGTATATCTTTTATAGGGTTTGTGTGTGTGTTTAACGTTAACAATAATGAGCTTGTGCCATGTCATAATAGCATTTTAATGTAAGACATGTATTTATAAAATTCAGCTTTAAGGACCAATATAAAAAGAAATATCATTTTAAACATTTAAACCTGACTAATAGTACAATGTCCCTTTCTGGATCGCTACCTTGTAGTGATGAAGGGGCTTGTGTACATCAGTGAAGCTGTGAGCTATAACCTGTAGGTTCACCCAAGATGGGCAGGTCATAGCAGAAATGTCAGACAAATTGTGGTCCACTGGAGAAGGAACTGGCAACCCACTCTAGTATATTTGCCAAGAAACCACATGAATAAGCACAACCAGAAACTGCGTCCATGTTGTCACCAAGAGACAGACATGACTGAAGGACTGAACAACAAAAACATATAGTACAATTTAGTAGGGAGAGGTCACTAAACTAGTTATTAATTAGAAATAATAGGTTTTAATGGCTTTACTGAACCTGGAAGCATCTTTGATACAAAACTGGAGGTTGAGTGTGAGAGGGGTGTTTAATTTCTGGAGAACAATTTTTGCATTTCTTGATGCAAGCAAGCTGTTTTTGGACCTATAATGGGTTGGGTGTGATATCCATTTTAGTCAGATCCAATCATTAGTCTTTAGGCTTCTCACTCTTTTCTCCTCCCCACCCATCTCTCCAGTGATAAATAAACACACCTCACAAACCAACATGCACAACATATATTGTTCTATTCATAAACAGAGTCTTAAAAACATCAGATTTTTCCAAAACTTGACAAAAAATATATTTATTTACTGCAACATTATTTTCTCCTACCTGTACTGGTGAAAAGCACAAAACTAGTGAAAACTGTTGGAGTTATTATAATATTCCACAACAGAAATGGAAGCAAGTAAATACATATCAGCCTTATTAAATTGCGATTTGGCCAATTCAATAGGGCTCTATATAAGCACAGAGTATATTTTTTTTACAGAAGTTTTAAGTTTGTGAACTTCTATCCAAAAGCAAAGTCTTCACTAACTAAAAACTTCTGTAAAAAAATATGCTATGTGCTTATATAGAGCCCTATTCAATTAGCCGAATCGCAATTTAATAAGGCTGCAATTGTTTTATTGCTTAAACCTCTTGTCCTATAATATAAAAGTAGAAACTGGATATATTATTCAAAATTATATTTCTTCGAATGTGTTCAAAAAATATTCTAATCAATTTAATAAAAAAATTAAACAGTTTCCCTAATAGAGATTTCCTTATCCTGTAGAAATATGTTTAGAAATGTATTTCCATTTCACTATTTCTCATTGGTTTCACATCATTTTAGTTTACTATCATGATGAGAGTGATGACAGGAAAAGGTGTGCTGTATATTCATTTCAGTGTGAACTTAACCTCAGCTTGGCTCATCTTTTCCTGGCCTTGGGGGACAAGATATAATTATGATGTTATCTGGGATGGTATTTGCTGTTGTGTCTCGCAAACTCTATTAATGTGTTAGTGTTAAATACATTTAATTTATTCTTAATAATAGTGTGCAACGCAGGATATATCCAATAGTTACCATTTGATCCATAATACTAATAACATTCAAATATAGTTTGTTGTGCATTTTTGTAAGTAGGTTTTGAAAAAAAATCCAATTTGTTTCTATGTATCTTAATTATAGATATATATTATAATGCTAAAAAGGATAACAATATATTGATTTAAATATAAATATCATTCACTGCCTTTAAACTCTTGCAGAATTCCTTATGGTAAAGTAATACAAGTAGTTTTTTATGAGACAAAACTTCTAAATGGACATTTTATTATTGTTTAAGTGGAAGACTTAGTAGCCTGAAGATGGTTTGATTTGGGAAAATGGCTTCCCTCACAAAGCCATGACTGTGCATCTGTAAATCTACCTTAAGATATTAGCAGTTTTACTTTTTAATAGATTTATGGCCATTTCCAAGCCATTTAAATTCACAATTCCTGGGTAGCAGTTCTCGGTTTTCTGAAACAATTTGAAAAAAATAGCTGTGAATGTGGACAGCTTTAACTTTATCTTCCTAACATCTCCACGTCTTATTTCTGTATTTACTAGCTGTTCTGGGACTTTTTTACTTTTAGGTATGTATTTAAATACAGTTTGTCACACTCTTGCTTTACTTTTTTTTTTTTTTGCTTTAAACTGCATGTTCCTTCTGAATATACCAGCATTTAGTAAAATGCTTCTCTTATTCTTGAAGCTTATTTGTCACATCTCTTGACATCCATATCGTCACTGTCTTTTTGTAACCTGTCTAACATAAAGATATATTGTCTAAGAATGGCAACTTTAAGTTTTTCGTAAGGCTCTATGACTCCTCTCAGACATATAGTCATGTTTTACTCTTGTTCCACGTAGTCAGTATTGAATCAATACATCATAGCTTCCATCAAAGTAACTTCTTAGGCTGCAACATTTTTTCTATTTCTACAATAGCTCACAGACATGGCAGCTAAAACCAAGCAGGTGTCCTAGAGCTGCTGTTGTTGGTTGTGACCTTGCATGTAGATTTTATAAATTGTTGTTAATGTTTGTTTTGTGAGTGCAACTATACAGTTTCTTTATGAATATAATGTATTTTGATGGAAAAAATAGGTAAAATAGGATCAGCAAAGTCAATAACATCCATATCTAATATATAATAATATTTAATATATAATATAGAGAGAAATGCTGTCAAGGTCCACTTTTGTACAAATGTATATATACATGTTCGAGTCACATTATTGTGACCACCACCTAATTTTGACTTTAGCAGTGTGTAGCCTATGAAATACTGCACGTGTCGTGAGAGGTCTTGGTGAGTATATAAGGTGACATACAGGCATTCTGCAAACATATTAACCATCACTGTCATGGGTAAAATGTGCGTGCGATTTATCCAGCTTCTAAAAGGGGATGGTCATTGAGTGGCATTATTTCTGAAACAGTGCAGTTTGTGAACTGCTTCCATGCTGCTATGGTTAAAGGGTACCGTGACTGGACAAATGGCACTATTGCGAATAAATCGCATGCCACTGATTTTAGAGGTGAACGTTTAATGCAGATGGGATCTTCAGCAGGACAATGCAACATGTCCTATGGCCAGAATTGTTCGGGAGTGGTTGGAGGAGCACAAAGAAGACTTCCAAGTACTTCCTTGGCCTCTAAATTTCCCAGACTGAACCCCATCGACCATTTGTGGGATCACCTCAATCGCCATGTTCACTGTATGGATCCTCCACCACTCACTCTTCAGCAGCTGTTGGATGCACTGCAGTCTGCATGGCTTCAGATACCCTTGCCAACCTTCCAGCCTCTTACTGATTCCCTTCCATACCATCTAGCTGCTGTCCGTGCTGCGATTATTTGGGATATTAGTCATAATAAGGTGACTGGACCGTGTGTATATATATATATGCAGGCATACTGAATTAAATAAGGAATCTGTATGTTTTATGGTAAAACAAATGAAACACTGATTAATTGCTTTTCTTCTAATTCACTCATCATAAAAAAAAAATTATATTAGTTCACAAAGATTTTCTCCCACCCTGATGATAGTTTCAGTAGGAACAAATTCATAACATATTTCAACTCAACAATCTGTTAGAAATTAACATAAAAATGAAAAAGACCTAGACAAAGGTTGGAATCTGGATTTCATTGTGATCTAATTTGCCATGTTTTTCCAGGACTATGTGCTCATATACCTGTTATACAGTAAAAACATAACATCCAGGATAATGAGGCAAACTACAAAGTCTTTTTTTTTATCTTTCAAATCCAAATTCAGAGAATGTCTTTTGAACTGCTGAAGGAGCTGCTAATGCTATTTCATTTCAAACCCGATGGTCACTCTATGATAAGTGTTAATACTAATAATCCCTAGGTCCATTTTGCCTTTGAACTGATCACTTTGTCTGCCGTAACAGTGTTATCCTTTTCTGAACTGTCAGTATCAGGGGGATTAGGTACATGTTTAGGCTGGGTGAACTCATGAATGAAAATATTTTGCTTGGCAGTTTTTAGACACAGACTAGTCCTCTCCCTTCCCCCTCCTCTAAAAACCAAAGCCTTTGGCAACAGCCTCCATTTCATACAGATTACCCGGTTCATATTGGGAGGTCTCCATTTAGAAGCACATGCAATAGATTGCTTCCCCTGCAGAATTGGCTGGTGATAGGGTTAACATGAACACTGCAGATGCAAATGATGACACACTGTACTGGTCTCAAGATAAATGATAAACAAAATGTTTGAACAAACAGAGGCTTGCGTACACAATCACACTGAAATCATATAGATTAAGAAGGCTTTGTGGGATATAAATTAAGCTTGGACACAGTGAACTGTTGAAAAGTGCATATAGTAGTACAGTATGATGTATATTTAGTGTAGTATTTGTTCATTCTCTAATGCACTCTAAGCTGAATGATGTAAAGTATCGTCAATGTAGTCGTTTGGAGTTATATAGCACAGCTATAAGCTTGACACGTTATTTATATGCTTCTAATTGTCAGTTTATGTCACTTGTTCATCTGGTATAAACCTTCATACCTTAACAGAAGTGTGTCTAATATGAGCTAACTTCTACTACAGATGCTAAAATCTATTACAGCCACCCCAGAAAACTCATTGTGGCCATAACAGTTTGATTCTGCAGTCCCAATGTAACAGTTATGTACATGAAATATCAATCATAATAAGTATTTACAATTGCTAGTAAGGAACATATTAAAGGAGCACCACTTAGAAGTTAGTATTTCTATAGTCTATCTATCTATCTATCTATCTATCTATCTATGTATTATTATAATTATTATTATTCTGTAGCGCTGTACAAATATCAAGTTCAGACAAAGATAAATACAAACTAACATATAGAAAAGCAAGGAGGGCCTTGTCTTTGAGCTAGGAATCCAATGTCCATGGTGCATTCCCAAAGTACTTAGGCTAGAAACTTGCAGACTTACAATCTAAGGTATAGTGAGTGGTAAAGGAGGGAGAGAGAGGTGATAAGTGTGTTAGGGTGGAAGGTGATACGTTTCTTTAAAGAGATGCGTTTTAAGTGAGTCTATCTATCTATCTATCTATCTATTTATCTATCTACAGTATCTATCTATCTATCTATCTATCTATCTATCTATCTATCTATCTATCTATCTATCTATCTATCTATCTATCTATTTATCTATCTACAGTATCTATCTATCTATCTATCTATCTATCTATCTATCTATCTATCTATCTATCTATCTATCTATCTATTTATCTATCTACAGTATCTATCTATCTATCT